>MNCI01007422.1:199254-248866 GCA_015680685.1 Gnetum montanum
TTTTCATATTGATTGCTAATGTTTGGTTTTTACCTTTATGTCACAATGTTGATACTAAGGTATGTTTCTTTTGATATGGCAGGCAATGAGACCACTTCATCCATCTATCTACCAATTTCTATGGTCTCTCTCGGCTTGGAAATGTACAGTCCCCTTCTAATAAGAACTTAAACGAATCGGTGACTGAGCATTTCTCAAGCTAAGAAAGAACTCAAGGATTGCAAAGGGTGTGACTTCAAGGGAACTTGATGCTTTTGTGTTGGCTATTCTCTTGGGTGCTTGGATGTTTTCTTTTTGAGTTTTCTTGTCATTTCGATGTTAACCGACTATCGGAAGCTGAGACAATAAAAATAAAAAGTCTTTGCATGGTGTGGTTCTCACGCATAAAAACAAAAAACACAAAAAAAACAAACAAATTGAGAATTCAAAGCACACCCCTTAGACGAATAAACTTGGGCTACAAGCACTGGTTATGGAACCAAAAGTGTTCCCTCTAACTAAGGCCCTTCTTGCTTCCCATTCCCTCCTTTGTTTCGTCGGAATGGTGGTGGCTCTTGGGGGACACATTCTTGTTACTTCAAGAGGATGGTTCGACCGAATGCATTGATGCGAAGTCACTAGATGTGGTTGGTTTGAGGCCGGAGTTGGAATGAGACTTGCCAAGTCACATTAATCATAAAACACACAAGGGACTGTACACCACCTTGTTCTTGGGATTCCACTCCATTTTCTTCTCTCCATCCTTCTCTCCATTATTCACCTCATTGCCGATTGTATCATTAGTGTACATATTTTCGTTGATGNGGGACATGAGCCTGCTTTGGGGAGGATCCACTGACATTCCTCTTTGGAGCACCTGTTAACTTCTTTTCCCTAACATTTTGTAATTAATTTTATTTTGTTCATTCCATCTTGACATCCATTTCACTGATTTTTTTAGTTGTCCCTTTTTATCTATCTTTCTTACTCCTTTTCTTTCTTCATTCTAATGCTACTAGAGGTTCGCAATTAGTCATGGGGGTACAAGGCCCAATTTTCTCGATTTTCTCCTCGCCCCAAAATTTTTGATTTTCTTCCTAACTCCTACACCTTCAGTAGTCCTCAGTAATATATCCCCAGATCCGTATTAGCCATACCACAACCTAGCCAATGAACTTACACCGAAGCAAGGTATCAATTACATGATGATTCATTCACCCTTGCTAATATAAGATTGTGTTGTGTGTGCAGATGGCGATCATACAAACAACGGATTGGATCTGGAGCAAACACTTGGAATGGAGCAACGTTGAAGTAGCTATGCAAGGAGCAAGATCGATGGTGCACTTACAGATGGACAATGAAGGCACAATCTTGGCATTGGCAGCAGTAACACTTCTTTCTCTCTCTTTCTTCGCAGCTACCAACTAAGGCCTGATGTCATTGTAATAAGGTGTTCACCNTGCAGCTACCAACTAAGGCCTGATGTCATTGTAATAAGGTGTTCACCCTTGTTGTCATGAACACCATTTTTATCAAGTCTTGTAATGATGATCCATTCACATGTCATCCCATTAGTTCCATTCCCCTTAATAATTTCATACCTTCCCGATATTATTGTAAGGAACTCGAGGACGAGTTTTCATTCAGTCATGGAGGTATGATGAGACGCGATATGCACAAGCCACGATATTGCATACACAATATCATGGCCGTCATGATATTGCATCCCATGCAATATCGCGTATGCGATATCGCGGCCACCACGATATCGCGGTCCACCACCAAATCTATAAATAAGAGGTGGCACTCCCCTTATTTTCCATCCTGGTCTAGAAGTAGGGAAACTCTGGTAGTTTGATCACTCTAGAGATAGAATATTTTCCATGTGCCCGCAGTAGGAGTCCCAAAGTGAACGAATCTTTATTCGAGCAACACTGTACTTGAACGCAAGTTGTGTACGGCAATAAAGACGAGCTTTCCGAATAACCCTTGCAGTGCATGGAATAGGATTTTATTTAATGTTATTTATTTTTTTCCTAGTAACGCGGTATGAGTACGACTTGATTACGAGCATCTAAGGATGTGTACCATTAGTCAAGGAATCAGCTGCTCATCGTATGCGGTATGAGTATGACTTGATTACGAGCATCTAGTGTGAATACTTGGTAACCTAGTGGCGTATCCAAGATCTACACTTGGTAATCCCAGTGGTAGTCGTGCACTAAGATGTGCACGGTTAGTCAAGGAATCGGCTGCTCATCACACTTAGGCTAGATAGCTTCCTCAACCCTTTCCTCCTAGTTAGGTGCCTCAGTACGACCACTTCGAGCACGTGCGTTACGCGTGGTGATCCTAGTAACGATTAGCATTTGGTAGCCGCGGTTGCATAGTTCAGGGTGTGTACGGTAAGTGGGAACGGATGTTGATGCTAGTTAATTTAGACTTAGGTCCTTAGTTAGAGTTAGTTAGCTTTCTCAACCCTTCACCTCAATAGCATAGGAGAAAAGCACATAAAAGGCTATAAAAATCATATACCTCGGACTTACTTAACCATACACCGTGACAACTACAAGTAAGTCTAGGAAGACAACGAATGATTAACCCCAAGTGTTCCATGGGGCATGTAGGCATTTAGTCTACAAAGTTCGACCGAATCGCATGTGCTACGCTCATTTCGTATGGTTGAGTGTAGGGGTACCTCGCCACTCATCAACATGTTTCATATTTTCTAGATATTCTAACCAACTCATTCTTTTTGATGAAAAATCAACGAAAAATTTGAAATTTTTGCCTTCGATATCATAATGCAAAAAAAGTATAAATAGTGGGGGATTTCATGAAATTTTCATTTTCAATTTTTGGAGCTAAGGGATTTTTTGCCATTTTATTTTGAACTAAGAGCTCTGACCTACCAACTTCAAACACTCATAACTTCACACTCATAGCTCTGATTTCTAAGATTCTTAAACCATGTTGATCCCAGAGCTCTTAACTTAGTCATGGGGGGTGCTTAGTGTGATATCTCTAAAGTTTGAGTCAAAATTTTCTAGCACCTAGAAGGTATTATAAGGGTAAGTACGAAGGAAAAATGAAAATTTTTAACAAAAATCAATCACATGAAAGCCAAAAATATTTAAATAATCCTCTTAATGAACTAGCAATTATAAGCTGATGAGTGGCGAGGTACCCCTACACTCAACCATACGAAACGAGCGTCACACGCGCGATCCGGTCGAACTTCGCAGATGGACTAGTTGTGGCACCTAGATAGTTAGCCTTAGGTCGCAGTTCGCTATCTTCCCACCTAGACTAGTTTTGCATATGTCACATATGGTTTAGTCTAGATGAGATGTATGATGTGTTTCCTAATCTACGCTACTCCTGAAGGCAGTGGAAAATAATACTAACTAAGCTAAGCTAGGAGGAAAAGGTAAATAAATCTAATCTAGCCTAAGTGTGACGAGCAACCGATTCCTTGATCAACCGTACACATCTTGGACTTCGTGCACGACTACCACTGGGACTACCAAGCATAGCTCTGAGGTATGCCACTGGGATTACCAAGCGCAGATCCCAAATACGCCACTGGGTTACCAAGCGTAGATCTTGGATACACCACTAGGCTACCAAGCAGTCACACTTAAATGCTCGTAATCAAGTTGTACTTGTTCCGCTTCTAGAAGTTAAGGGTGAGAGACTAATCGCGATGAGTAACCGATTCCTTGACTAGCCGTACACACCCGTGGACGCTCGTAGCCAAGTTGTACTCTCACATTAAGTCAAGTTGTACTCTTACATTAAATAAATAACAAATAAATAAACTAAGTGAATGCTACAATGATGAAGTAATCTCGATCTTTATTGCTAGTCAAGTACAGCACACTCGAATAAAGACACCGTACGATTACATTCACCACACTGCGGGCAGACACGGGAAAAAATCTAACTCTGGAGGGATCAAATTGCCAGAGCTTCGCTACTCTAAAACTGGGATCCCGAACAAGGGAGAGCCGCATCTTATTTATAGATATGGCAGCGGACTACGATATCGCGTACGCAATATTGCGGCCTGTGCGAACCGCATCTCATCATAAGCCATAAATAAGAGCAAAATAGATCACTATGAAGGGTTATAATAGAACTAACACCTAAGGGGTTCCTTTTTGAAAATTTTTCTAACTTTGCAATCATAACAAGCTAAGAATTTGATCTTGTAAAGGGCATGAGTAAGGAAAGGGTTATCAAGAATTGGATTAAATGTTTTAATAATTTCCAAACCCTTGGTGATTGTAGATGGCCCTGAAAAGAGGAGTGATAGGTGGACCTTCACTGCTAGTAAGCGAAAGGCCAAGAGGCCATGAATGAGGCTAAATGGAGGAGCAAACCTCGCAAGCAAAGCATGTAGAGTAGGAGGCTCAATCCTTTAGACTTCATCAAGAAACTCTTGCTACAAGACACTCAACCTAAGTAGAGGTAGAAGATTGACAAGCACCAACACAAGGATAGTGCCTCATGCTATCACCAAATTGGCTTCAAGCCATCCAAAAGAAAATGATCTTGACCAAAGTGATTGTAGAGCTCAACTTTGGTCCATTCTTGGAATTTGCTCTAGAAGCAGTGAAGACGTAACTCCAAGCATCACTGTTATGACCCACACTCAAAGATAATGAGGAATGGTATTTGGGGAAGACATATCAATTTTGTTACAATAAAGGAGAAGATGTAATAGTAAACATTGAGGGAGTCTTAGTCTCCTATTCTGTAAAGGCGATAGCTGAATCCCTTAATGTGCCTAGTCAAGGGGCAAAAGTAGCACATCTCTCCACCAGATCAAATACAAAACAAATAAACTATGGCTATAAAGAGCATATGGAAAAAATGACAAGGATTACAATGATCTAACTCTTGAAAAAAAGATCTACTTCAAAATTGGCACATATCATATGTTTCCCACAAAAATATTGAAAAGAATATCAACATATGTGGCCAAAGGAAGTGTGATCATAATGGGGAAATTTAAGGCAAACATCACACATTTCTATTTTCTTGAAATCCAACAATAATTTGAGGAAAAGAATGTAGGGAAGCTGATATTTCCATTTCCTTGATCGATTAGGAAGCTTTGTAGACATGTTGGAATCCTAGGGTACATTAATGAAATGCCTAGGAAGGCTTAGAACACTTCCTATGTTGAAATGCTCAAGCCAACACCACCGAAGAAGGACTAGGTGGAGGAACAAATAGATGCTAGGGAAACCACCCAAACTACTATGCAACAACAACAAATAGGACTTAGTGGACAGTAGCAAGAGCAATAGCAATAGTAAGAACAGCAAGTTCCACCACCATCGTTGTAAGATTACAGGCCATCAATAAGTCATCATTAACAAATTGTAGAGACCATCAGTTGGGGAACATGTGAGGAGGCCAATTTATATAAAGTCATTGATAGTGCCATTTAACCCATAGTTTCCACATATCTTGCAAGTAGGTAAATTTCATTATAATTAGGAGGAGAGGACCAATGGTCAGAATAGATTTCTGGGAATACTACATCGATCCAAGTGGTGCTAGAAATTGGTAAAGGGGCCATAATTGTGGTCATGTAGCAGGAGCCATAGAAGTGATCATAGATCACATAAAGAAATCCTTCAACATACCTGTTGTGCTACGCTGATCTTTCTGAAGCTAGAGATGCTGAAATGGTAGTTGGTGCCTTAATAACTTTTGTAGATCATGAGGATGTGCTAGATCGACTATTGCAAATTGGGTAAGTTATGATAAATCTTTTTGACATTCCAAGTGATGTCACTATAGTATCAAAATTCATAACAACCAAAGGTAAGTTGGTCATGGCAAAGACTAAGGCAGAGCATGCAAAAAATGAAGTTCACAGATTACAAGAAAAGCTCACAACCCTAAGGCAAGAATGGCAAGATCTTACTCAATTCATTACACCTAATTAGCTGAAATAGTTTAGAATAGAGCAAATCAATCATCTCATGGAGCATAATAAGCTAATGGAGGATGAAAAAGAGAAAGCGTTTTGGAATGCCTTAGTAGTAGAAGCACAAACATATGCACATTCTAAGGCCCTCATTGTAGTATAACAAGAAAATAATCAACTTGCAAACAATGCTAGGTTGACCAATGTAGAGAAGTAGAAGAATGTCCTTGAAGAGAGCATTCATTAGTTAAAAGGAAAACTGATGAGGATCAACTAGGATATGAGCCAACTCACATGAGAAAATAGAACCCTCTTAAATGAGGAGGTATGCACCATCCAACAAAAATCAGTTATTAAAATAAGTGTGTGGCAGAATGAGGCAAAACAGCATGAAAGGCTCAAAGAACACTTCCATGATCAAGTGGGAATATACAAACAGATCAATGAGAAGGAAATTTGGATGGTGAAGGCCTAGATCAATGTCATTTTAACACAAAATCCAAATTGGCAACCCATCTTGAATAGCATGGCCCATGTCTACCAACCCAACATTAAATATAAAGACCTGTAGATAGAAGATTTGACAAAATACATGGGGTTAGCTAACCTTCATTATGCTAACCTAGCCATGTTAATAGTAGGCAAGCCTAGAAATGAGCTTGAACAACAAGTAGCGGCCACATATACATTGTATGAAAAGGAGTTTGCAAATAGGAGGGATGTCCTATAGAAGTGACATGTAGGAAAATTTGAATTAGAAGCAGTTAAGGCCAGCTACTAGGGGCAAAAAGATGTTGTAGCGAACTTGGCTAGAAGAATGTCTGACTATTAAGAATTGAGAACTAAGGCCAAGGCATTTGAAGAGAAAAGAAGACAATTTGCAACATGGTATGTTAAAGGTAAACAAAATGTTCCCACAACTACCACGTCTATGGGATGTACCAACTCCATCACACATTGCTCAATTAGCATGGATGGTACATGATCCTAGAATGGAGGAGGAGAAACTTTAGGCACTCCTAAATAGATACAAGTTTCAAAAGCCTGATGACAAGGGGAAGCAACTGATGAAGGAGTCACCACCACTAGGCACTACCTTGGCTACATCGACCTTTGTCAGCTTGGTTTGTTTTGGTCTAGTTATCTCGTCATAACTTGTGTGAATTTTGTAAACACCACTGCGACATTTAGTGTCATGTAAATCTACCTCCCAATTTTGTAAGGGACTCTATCCTCATTTTGTTTTAACTCAAGGATGAGTTTCCAATCAATCCTGGGTATATGATAAAGTCAATTTTCTTCACCTATTGATGAGACGCGATATGCACAAGCCGCGATATCGCATCCCTTGCGATATCGCGTACGCGATATTGCGGTCCGTCGCCAAATCTATAGATAAGAGGTGGCACTCCCCTCATTTCTGATCCTAGGCTAGAAGTAGCGAAGCTCTGGCAGATTGATCACCCCAGAGATAGAATATTTTCCATGTGCCCGCAATAGGAGTCCCCCAAGTGAATGGTTCTTTATTCGAGCAGCTTTGTACCTGAACGCAAGTTGTGTACGGCAATAAAGACGAGCTTGGTGGATAAACCTTGCAGTACATGGATAGGTTTATTTAATGTTATTTATTGCTTTCCTAGTAACGCGGCATGAGTACGACTTGGTTACGAGCAGTGACAAATGTGTACGGCTAGCCAAGGAATCGACTACTCATCGCAATTAGATTTTCTCACCCTTATCTCCTAGAACGTGGGACAAGTACGACTTGATTACGAGCATCTACGGATGTATACAGCTAGTCAAGGAATCGGCTGCTTGTCACACTTAGGCTAGTTAGGTGCCTCAGTACGACCGCTTCGAGCACGTGCGTTACGTGTGGTAATCCCAGTAACGATTAGCGTTTGGTAGCCACAGTTGCANCAACGAATAATTAACCCCAAGTGTTCCTTGCGGCGTTTAGGCATTTAGTCTGCGAAGTTCGACCGGATCGCACGTGCTACGCTCGTTTCGTATGGTTGAGTGTAGGGGTACCTCGCCACTCATCACCTATGATATCGCAACTATACTATTGTATATACAATGTCATATATTCCATATCGCAACACATGTTACAACATCATAGATCTAATATCACAAGGTGTGTGCAACCTATAAATACAATATTTAGGTGCATAGATCCACATAAGTTTTAGTCCATAGTAACAGAACTCTTTCAATTTGTTTTCATAATTTAGTACTTAGAAGTGTGAATGCCCACAATGTAGTGTGACTTAGTGTATGATGTCTTTGTTTGAACATCCTGTATTTGGGCACAAGTGTGATCGGAAGTAAAGATCAAGCTGTTTCTCACTATTGCAGCATTCTCCTAGTTTCTTGTTTTACTTAGCATAATGTTTACTATTTTTCTAATTAATCTTTTACTATTCCATGCACTTTACTATTACTATTGTTATTAAGCAAAATGAGTATGATTGATCTCAAGCACTTAGGTGTAATTGCTTGTTAATCCAATAGTGCTATCGCTTGGTATGCCTAATACGGTACACTTGGTATCCTAGTAGTAGTTACATGAAGCCTAAGGTGTGTACGGAAGATCAGGAACAAATGCTCATCACTATAGGTTAGAATAGATTCATTTACTTGTTTTACTTAGAATTAGAAACTATTTTCATTCTCATCATGTTTGCTAGGCATAAGAATGGCTCAAAAACATTAGATATCATATATCTCACAGTGAGCTAAACCATACGCATAGACTTCACTAGCTCCACATGGGAAGACAATGGTTTCAAACTTAAACCAATTGCTAGCATAATTACATTGCCTCATCCACGGATTACGATTTGGTTGCATGTGAACGCTTGTGACTTGTATGGTTGGGTGTTGGATTGCTCCACTACTCATCAAATATAAATTTAGTTTGATCTTCAAAGTAAGTTTTGATATTACCATCATAATCTTCTATTTCATGGGGAATATTTGGTCATAAGAATTAGGAGTTCCAACCAAAGATTTCATGAATCTAAGACGTAATTACATAGAAGGCATTGGTTTCCCTAGGTAGTAGGACAGTTTAATAACTAAATTATCAATTAATGCAAAAATTGACTCAATGTAAATATGGACGATGCATTCTTCTCCCCACTATTTAATTCTTGAATGTATATATTTTTTAACCTACTTCCACTTCTTTGCCGAATTAGTATGAACTTTTGTTTCAAGTAATAAAGTTTGTGTGATGTTAGAAAGTTTCAAACTTTAGGTACAAGGTCACTTTCGTGCTGCAAGAACTCAACGATTCTGTACATTTTGTTTTCATTTTAAAACACCGGGAACGTTCTGACCGCGTAAAATCATGGTGATTAAGGTAAAAAGCTTGAATGTGTCTTTGAAATTAAAGCCTAATGCGATGGTTACAATATTTGGAGATTTAACATATTAATTAGCGGATCAATCATTAGCAAAAAGCTGCATATCATTCCATGAGACAATGCATGTGGTTCGTAGTCTTGACAAGAACATCTCAACCAACCAAGTTTCCGCCACATTATCAACCAGGTCAAAGGTAGAGAACTTGTCAAAAGAAGAAATTATGAGGAGAATCCAAGGTAATCCTTGTACTAACCCTTTCCAAAATAAATACCAAACGAAATGAAAACGGAATCATTGCAATGATCAGGAAATTTCTATTCCTTTTGTTCAAAATAATTTGCAACATCACCTCATCATCATCATCCCACTTTAAACGAAAAACCCGCTCATAAACACTGCATCATTATCTTCATCATTAGCAGTAACAAACAGACCCAATTACCCACCCTTCAAATCTCTGCAAGTCTGTAACCCACTGATGAGTGCCTTAATATTCAAATCGGATCTGAAAGCATTTTCCCTGCAAACAAACACCAGCAGGCCACGCATTTGGCACGACTTTTGAATTCGGTTTCAGAAGTGAACAGTCGAAGAAACCTAAAAAATTCGGGCCACGACAACAGAAAACCGTCCTGAAAATGGCATGCCTTGACCGGCCAAGATTAAAAGAGACAGCATCAACAGTTTCATACGCTGCAAAACACAGACATTACGTTGCACCAGTCCCGTGACTGGCAACCATAGCATCAATTGCAATCATGGATAATAAATAATAGAAAGCAGAACCACCGCCAACTCTTTCTTTTTGGGTAATGCATTAGCCAAAAGGTAAAATGTACAGGAAAACAGAGGACGGGAAGGTGAGGAGGGAGGATGGCCTTTGTTTAACGGTTACTGGAGTGGATTGTAGTGCCATGAAATTGAGGGAAAGCTGGTTTGCAGAGCTTATCACGTGGGCTGTCCTTGCCCAGAATCATGGAAATTTAATATGTAAATGTTGCTAGAGAGGTATGTTTTTCAGGGGTTTTGCTGAGATGTTTAATGTTTCCTTCTGGGTGACTGCCAGAGCCAAGTCACGCAAAATTTCCTTTTTACTTTTCGAACGCTGCATTGACTGTCGCACAGTGGTTTTTTTATGGTTGTTTGAATTTTGACTGTTATTAGATTCCACTGTCCAAGATTCTTACCCTCTATGTGAGAGCATAGGTTAAATCTCTTTTTCATTAAAGGTTAGGTTTTCGTTTATTAATTAATTTTTTAGATCAAAGGTTAAGTTTGTTTATTCGTTATTTTTTTAAAAAATTCATTTGGTAGGATAAGCATTGACAGTGAAGTGAAATATTACTATACTTTTGATATGTTGTTCCAACTTTGTTGTGTCCCTTTACTTAGCCCTTTATCCTATACCAAAGATAATTTATTTCTGTGTTAAGAATCAATCAATGCTCATCTTTATTGGGTCCAGCAAAAGTTTAACCTTTTTTACGTACCTTCACTCTAGATAATTTGTTAAGTAAAAAATTATGATAAGGATTGTTAACAAATATTTTTTAAGTTGGAAAATTAGTAAATCCGTTTGTGAAAAACTAAAAATAACATAAAATTATTTTAAAAGTTTATTATGTAGAGTGGCATTATTTGATATAAAGTTTCAAACCTCTCTTTTATTATTTCAAAAACATACTATTATTCTACTTGCTTCTTGTTGAAATTGAAAATGTTCTTTTTAATATTTAAACATATACTTATGGATCCCACTTAAACATAGTTGATGATACTCATTGAGTATTATCATTACAGAAAATTTTTATTCTCTTCCCCTTGGCCATGCAATTTCATGAATGAGGCTTGGGAGATGAGATTTTGCAAAAGGGATAAAAGATTCCAAAGGGATTCATGCTTGATACTTCAGGGAAAAAAACACTTTTTTCAAATGGTTGAAAGCATTCGAAAATTATTTTAAAAACCTGCAGCTCTCAATACCGGATATTCTCCAAGGTACAAAAGATGTGAATCCATAACATCTTAATGAACATGTGGGGTACCTTACCCATTACACAAAGTCACGATCACATCAACAAAATTCCAATTAAGCGCTCACATCACAAACAACCATTGCACTAATCCATTCCCAAAAGAACATTGACAATGGTCAAAATGCGACTTAGATTGTTGAAGGAACGATGTACCAGGGCAGGTGTTTTATCCACAACCAGGGCTTCTTACGTAACCTTTACGAAACCTCCACCAGGGGCTTTCAATTCGAAAGGTTGGTTTGCATTGGAGGGTAGTCTGAATTTTGAAAAATCATGTCATTTGATCACTCACGTAACAAGATTCCATTTGGGTGCGTACTTGAAAAATATTTACATCCACCGTCATACCTCGTGGGGCACAATCTTTAACCACTCCGGAATTATAGAATACGGAAGTTCCCTTGCACGATCCCCAAACCAAATTCAAATTACGTCATTTAGTCATCAGCTCATTAAATTGTCCATGCAATTACCTCCGACATGGGTTACTAAATAAGGGATGATGGAAACGTTGTCATTACGAGGGGCCATGCCTTTACAAACTCCACTTATTTAAATTAAGAAAAGAGACCCAACATGTGAGAGAGGTAGCAAGGTTGCTCGTAGCCTGCTACCTCCCCCACAGTTCGGGGGCCATGGGGCACAAGGGGTCCTCCACTCTTTGTGTCTTCGGAACCATACTGGCATGGCAGTTCCATGTGTTAGTAAGAGGAGACTACGACCTACCTCATTACCTCACTCAGTAGGACCTTCCCTAGGAGGGTTGCGTAGTTTAACTTTGCATTGGGGTGTTTTTTACTGGGTGTGTCATGGGACATGTTTTAGGATGTTGCGTGCGCTCCTTAGAGCGCGAGACCAACTACCAGCACACGGTGATGAATTTGGAGGGTTTAGCTAGTAGTCCCCGTGGTGTCCACGTGAGTGGAGCAAGGGAGCGCTATCTAGCTTGTTAGTGAATCGTGAATATTGTTTATGAAACACCCTCAGGAGACATGCTAACACTAACACATTGTTTGTTGGCATGTGTTTCAGGATTGTTGATGGCTAAGGCGTATTCCTCTTGAGTTTTGTCCTAATTCAGAATCTGCTTGGGAAACTCTTGGGGTGCCGAACAACGTTCTCAGGGACAACGTTGTTACACAAAATGCCGCCCCCGTCCGTGCACTCCCCAGTGGTTCTTTAGAGATTCTTCATTGTTTTACCTTTTACTCTTGTCTTAATAAAATGGGGTTGGCTACATAAGTTATTTTTTGTCATTTATTTCTATGAAAATAGGGTTGACTACATAAGTTCTTTTTTATCATTCATTTCTATGAAGAGCCAAATCTTTGTTTATTTGCAATCTACTATGCATTGCATGTGGGGAATGCCCTAGCATCTATAAAATTTAAAAGAAAAATATAAAAAATAAAAAATAAAAAAAAATCCTCATTCATAAGATTTGACAAGGTTCCATAATTGGTTGCGAACTTTTATGCTAACTCTCCTCATTATGTATTCGGACCAACATTCGTGGAGTTGTGTGGTTACTTAGAGATTAAAATTACGAACATGTCTTTTTCTCATCACGTGAATTTTTTTAAAAAATATTGGCAATATAAAAATTAATGAGGATTGCATCTATGGATGTAGCATAGTTATCTAGTTTTATGGTACAATAGGTCACCTTGTTATGTAGGTAGGGGTTGTGTTACCAGCCCATAGTTTCCTTGTTCATTTATAAGGTCTCTCTAAGTACGGTTGTTAGTTTGCATTGCTTTGCACTGAAAAGTAATAAGTTCAAAGCTTAGTACTAATACCCTAAACATGCTAGCCTAGAATTGCTTCCCTTACCTTCAGACAAACCACTTTACATTATCAGGTAATCATAGAGAACTACTTCACCTTACCCTTAAAAAAAATGCTTCACATTATATCAGGTAATTATAGAGGCAATCTAGTATTCTCTTACAAAAATTTAAGCTTTTATGATCCAGAAACTACCGAAATAAAAAATCCCTGGCCAAACTCTCCTTTTTGATCTCCTCCCATCGTGACATTAATTGCAATTAACTTAACCATGTATTTAAATTGCAGTAAGGGTATCAAGAGTCGGCAATCACGCTTAGAGTGGATATCTTTCAACATTGAAAGCGGTGGTGTGGTCGGCCCGTAAAAGACGGCACCGAGGATACGCCGCCTTGTGGAAAAGCGGACACGGAAATTGTTGAAAGAATTTAAAGTTGCACGATTACGACGGCAAAGCCAAAAGCGCCACGTCGTTTCACCTACCAACTAGATATATTTACATTCAGTGCATCAGAATTGATCGATCTGTTTCATTCGATTTCATTTCTGCGTTTGGGATTGCCGATATCAAAACTGTTCGTCAGGATTCAGCTCTTCTTGCTGTGCTTCAGTCAAAAGGTCAATAGCCGCGAACTTAACATGTTTTATTCATGCATTTTGTTCTGGTTTTCCCGTATTTTACATGTCGTGGGATGAGCTTGAGATTAAACATGGTGCGACTGCTTAGAAATTTAACTTTTTTTTTTACGATGCATTTTCTTAAGGCTTTTGCGTACTTCACGTGCCATTTGATGCGATTGAAATTTAAAATGTTCTTATGTGGTTTGTTTTTGCATCTTTTACGTGCGTTTCGTTTAATAAGCTCTTGAAACTATTGTGATTTTGAATTCCAAGTCTGCATGATGGCCAATCAGACGAGACATTTTGCTTTATGCACTGGTGCGGCCGCTGCTGCGTTTCTCTGCTGCGAAAACGTTGCTGCACCGCTTTTCTCGGGACGCGCGTTGACTGAAAATTCTGAAATCTGCACACCAAACCACTCCGCCACCGTCGTCGTCATCATTATCACCATCCGTTCCTCTAATTCCGCCACGGACCGGCGTCCTTCGTTACATTCCATGGTTCCATTAGCTTAAGATAGACAATGATTCCTGATTCCTACTCTTGATCTTAGCACTCTGCGAAAACGAGCTCGTTTAGGCTGAGAGTGATGAGAGTGATGCCGTTTCGATGTTTTCTCTCGATCGTTCTCTGCGTGGAAGGAAAACGGAGTTTCCGTTTGCCATGGTAATGTGATCTTAAACCGCTAGGGTTACGGTGCTTGCCGGGACGCCATGGATTACGAAAGAATCAACAAGCCGCAGGTGAGTTTCGTTTATTTCGTTTGTTTGATCTTTGGCGGTGCGTTTTTTCTTCAATGATCGGTGTAATGCGTTTGTGTTTTCAAATTCCTTTTTAGATCGAAGTTGTTGCTGTTTTTGTTTTGGTTTTTGCCTATACTGGATCGATACTTGACGGTAGATTGAATAGGAAATGCGTTTCCATGGTTCGTTTGGCTGTAGCATTTGTGGACGATCCCTAAAATAGAAATGTTTCACTGGAAGAAATTTCTTTTTACTTGCAGATTTTAGAGCAGTTGTAATGGAAATAACGCATGGTGAGGTATTGCAACTGTGGTTTTTCGCTAGCTTTTTTCCATACTGTGACCTTTAAACCTGGAACTAGCCTCGTGAATTACAAGTGAAAATTTGGGAAATAACGCATGGTGAGGTATTGCAACTGTGGTTTTTTACTTGCTCTTTCCCATACCGTGACCTTTAAATCTGGAACTAGCCTCGTGAATTACAAGTGAAAATTTGGGAAATCACGCATGGTGAGGTATTGCAACTGTGGTTTTTTACTTGCTTTTTCCCATACCGTGACCTTTAAATCTGGAACTAGCCTCGTGAATTACAAGTGAAAACTTGGCATGTTACTCTAGTATATAGTTTGGATTGAGTTCAAGCTGCAGCAGAGCCTAGTGTTTGGTTAACTGAGAATTGAAGCTTTGTTGATGTACTGAGAAAATTTGATGTCACCAGTTCATGATTTGGGCTTTCTTTGGCTTATACCTCTTAACAACCTCAAGTTTCAAAGCTTTCTGGCCTATCAGCTTCATTTACCTTTCCCTGTGCGTAGAAATGGGCTTTTTGCGAGAGCCTTTGATCCCACCGGACATTTTTTTTATCATGGTTATTTAAGGATAGTGCACTGTTTACTTATTGTAACTTCAATGGATTTTATCGTTTAGGTTTATGTTGTAATCTGATTCAGGTATGAATTGTATGTTGGTAGGATTTTTGTTCAAAAAAACCCTACTAGACTCTAAAATATCATGGCATATTTGCATGCAGTCTGGCATCATATCCCCGCGACTCTCACCACAAAAGCTGCGACTAAAATTGATGGGGGTGCAAAAGAGCCGAAAAGGGCTAGAGGCAGAATCATCCATATCCCTGCCGACTAGTGGACTTGATAAGGTAGAGTGTGCCAAGGACTCTCTTCTAGCATCTGGATCTGGCAATGTTTATGACGAAGGTACGATAAGTTCCCAAACTTCTACCAGCTGATTATCCTGATGCTTATTCTTTGACATTTCTCTTGGATGTGATCTTCTATCAATTTCAGAAGGCGTAATCTTCCCTGAGAATGCGAGGGTGGAGACTGAGGAAACTGATGTAAGTCGACCTGAGGGCACTTTAACTGCATCTACTACAAAAGAGGACGCTTCAGATTCGGGAACGGCAGCTCAAAATGGAATGCTTTCCAAAGACTTACATTCAAAGGAAAACAGGCATATTCAGGGGAAGATCCAGAGTCTAGGAAAGTCGCCCACCATGCAGATGGAGCTCATCCACGGCATGAGCTTTGTCAATTCAATGAGAACTCTGGAAGAGGAAAGCTATGAGTACGACAGTGGTCATGAAAATTGCAGCGTGTCTAGTTTCGAGTTTCATAAGGGAGAACGAAACCTTCAAAGGCGAGTTCTGGGTCCAAGTTTCAGGCCTGCTCCGTCAAAATGGGACGATGCAGAGAAATGGCTTGTTAACCAGAACAAAGTGAGATCTGGGTATGGTTTATCTCAGGGTATGATCGCAAATCTTCCAAAGAAAGTAACATTTTCTGGTCAAGGAGGTCGCCCTGCACCAAGGACTTCAACAATAGGTTGCACTGAAGTAATTAGCGTGGATGGTCCGACAATGCCACCTGATGCTGGAGAGTTTCAAAAGTTTTATATTGATAAGTCCGTGTCTAGCCAGAAGGATCCGGCTTCATCCAAGTTTGCATTTATGCCAGCGGTGGCTAACAGCTATAACAAAGCCAATGCATCTCTAGATCGCTATCCTTTGGAGGACATGTCAAATTCGGGTCTTGACGACGCACAACAACGGTTGAATGAAGCTGAATCGCAGTTGAGATCTTCTTTACGCAATGAGAAGCCGCTAGCGGATCCCCCCTGTAAGCACACAACCAAAGTACTAGTTCCTTGTTAACTGTTTGTATGACACTATGCAATGATTTTGTGGTGAAAATTAAACCGTTAAGTTCTGTCATCATGATAACAATTTGGATTATGCAGGTAACGGCAGTGAATGCAGCGACCAAGCAAACCATCAGGGCACTCCAGCAGTGAGATCTGTATCTATGAGAGATATGGGTACCGAGATGACTCCAATTGCTAGTCAAGAGCCCTCAAGGACAGGGACTCCTGTGCGAGCAACAACACCTAATGCCAGGAGTCCAGTTTCTTCAAGACCATCTACACCGGGAAGAGGTGCCCCTGCATCCTCACCAATTTATGTCACTGACAATGAGCTAGAGTCCCAAGAAAGGAGAAAAGCTTCTGAGTTATCTGAAAAGGAATTGCATGCAAAGACCCGACAGGAAATAATAGCACTAGGAGCAAAATTGGGGAAGACTAACATTACAGCGTGGGCACGGAAGCAAGAGCAGCAAGAAAATTCTACAAAGTCTTTTGAAACAAAAGATTCACGGCTAAGTACGATATCTGCTTTAGATGCACGTGCATTAGCGTGGGAGGAGGCAGAAAAAGTGAAGTATATGGCAAGGTTAGATTTAAGTTTGACCTGTATGCGTTGTGCTTGTTTATGTCTTTGCAAATATTTTCGTAGCCTCTTTTAAATTTTATGCAATGTTATGATGTGTTCGTTAAGGGTTAAACGCTGTGGTCTTGGCGGTGTTAATGATTATGAGTATATTTACCATGATTTTAGAATGAATTTGTTTCCCCTGCTTTTATGCTTAGTTGGAAAGTCTCTTTTTGCTTTATATTTTAGAGGTCCAATGATGGTGATGCAAGATACGCTTCAATATTTTGTTTTCAGCCATAAACGTGAAGAACTTAAAATACAATCGTGGGAAAATCACGAAAAGACAAAGGCAGAAGCAGAATTGAGGAGAATAGAGGTAAAATTAACACAGCCAAAGTCCTGTTAAATAATATGATTCTATGCGGTATATTTCACATTCTTCTAGAGGTCAATATCAGGTTATAGTGTTTCTTTTTCACTTCCTATAGAGAATACTCTTATCAGTTTTCAGTTTCACTATATCAAAGGAGTTCCATTGTTCATAATTTTTTTTTGCATCCTCTATGTGGAGTATTTTTGTAACGCAGAATAACTTATATTAGTTGCTTGCACATTAGTAACATGAGCTGCAAGTGTTGAATTTTATCTCCAATTTGAAATAATTGGGCATGTTCAGACATTATATAAAGCTTAGCCGACGTGATGGCAGGTTAAGGCAGAAAGGATGAGAAGTCATGCACATGAAAAACTAATGAACAAGTTGGCTGCAATTCAACATCGGGCAGAAGCAAGACGTGCGGCTGCTGAGGCCAAGAGAATTCAACAAGCTGCTAAAACATCTCAAAAAGCAGAATATATTCGTCAGACTGGACGTATTCCGTCTCCCTTTTTTAGCAGCTGTTGCTGTTCTTAAGTGTGATCAATTCACATGGGTTTGTTTAACTGATAAAATTGATGCTTTTGCTAATCGTGCCGTGTAGAGTGGAGAGATTAGGGGCATATTCACTGGAAAAGTCTGTTGCAGTAATAATATCATCTCCAATTCTTTTCCATGATTTTCTACTTAACCAGTTGAAATCATTGTTTTAGATTTTCTTTTTGTTTGCATGCCTCTTGAAGGGGCCGTATCAAAGGAGTTGGAATGATACTTTGGGTGCAAAAACAAATGTATATGGTAATTTTTGCACGCATCCTGCGTCATTGTAATTCTAAATTCTTTATTTGTAGCCCATGCGTGATGTAGGTCTCTCTTTTTTTTAGGATTACCTGAATGTGGAAAGATGATAGCCAGAGTATCATTGGAAGTTTTGGTAGCCTCTACACACTGCCTTTTTCTTGAAACAAAGAGATGGTTTGAATATTAATATAAACTGGCGTGTTTTGAAATCTAGTACCAGTGGCTTGTGTGTACACATTGCTCCTAAAAGTAGAAATTCTCCGCAAACCACCTTTCTGTTTGTGTTGTACCCACCATATATCATGAACTTCTCGGTTTTAGAGACGGCAGAAGTATACAATATGGTAAAAATGTTGATCACAAAAATCTGCCGCTAATATGCAAAGATGAAGGCAAAGGATCCAACGATCTTTTTATGCCCTGTTGACATGGCACCTTTCAATGGTTAATCAAAGAAAATTGGTATAATCCCAAAGTTTTATGTTCATAATTGGCTGTGTTAACTTGTGATGGAACTATAGATTTTTATTTCATTTTTGAGCACAGAAGTTGACGAGTTGAGATACACATTTTTTTTTAATTTATAAGAATTGTTCTATAGCTAGATTTTATTTATATCCACGGTTTATAAATTTTGAATATTCTTTTTTAGATTATTAGGTACGATGTGCCAACTTAGTTAAATAGCATGGTGTAGTTTATGTTACACCCATATGTTGTGACATGATTAGAATTATACATTATGGTTTTTAATATTCCTAGCCTATGGTGGGTGTTTTGATGTAGGGTGCCTTCCAAGTTCCTTGGCAGCAAACATTTCTTTTACAGTTTAATGGGTTCATCTCACAAGCATTGTTGTTAAGATTTAAAAATGACCTGGTTCAAATTTGGGAACAACCACTTTATCAGATATTCAAGTTTTCGCCCATCTGCTGGCCTTCTTGGGAGCCTGATGGATGAGCTTACGCGAACTTCTAAATTTTCATGAATAAAATAAAAAATATCCACATTTTACACTTATTTATTTGTGTTTCTAATATTTTTATGATTTAAATTATGGTGTATATTGCGTTGCATTTTATATTTTACAATATTCATTTTTCAAGGAAGAAACAGATGCATGAACTAATCTGAAAGTGCATATTCAATTTTAATTTTTTATAAGTATACATAAAAGTAAAATTGTTGACGAGGAAAAGTTGAATTAGTTAAAAGTACGAAGCTTGTGGTGCAAGTCATATGTTGGATCTCAAAAAACAGATGAAATAAGCATGCGTTAATCCATATTCGCTGATTAAACATATATGTTGCCTGCTGTAACCCGATATCACTAATTACAGTTAGAGGAAACTCATGATCCTACTTCCGTCTCTGCATTCTTTTAAGACATGTCATTATCCGCTGTGCGTGTAATAGCTTCAAAGATGCCCCGGAATTAGATTTTTCAATGCAAACTTATCATTCTTGAAAGCAGAATGCAGAAATTATAACACAGCGGTAAGGTTCAATTTCAGGAATCCAGGTTTGAGAAGTTCACACCCTTAATGGTATCCAACAAAATGCAGGTCTCCAAATACATGCTATTAAAAAACTGAAAACATAAAAACCAAGTGTCAAAAACATGCACGGTATTCATATTTACAAGCACAGAAAGAACACCTGCGTGTTTTGGGTGGCGCACGCGGTTCACACCGTCCTGGAACCATAATATGTATTTTGAATATTTTGTTCATGTTGTATAAAGCAAGAAAGGAAGGAATGTAGGGACACGAAATCTTGCATATATTTGGACGCCAAATAGTGCAACCCTTTCTCTGATGACGTTCATGCATTTCGGTAAGCTATCGACCTTCTTCCAGGATGGATGCGGTTATATTGGATTGAACGTATGATGATCCTGCTGAATCATCAACAAAATGGCTGCTTTTCCAAGCATTCATGAAATCTGCAATGTAAAATGGACGGGAAACGTCAACTATGACAGTACGTGAATCATCAGCCAACATGTTCACCACCTCAGACATGGATGGCCTCTTCACTGACACAGACTGAGTGCACAGCAGTGACAC
Organism: Gnetum montanum; assembly: GCA_015680685.1. Lineage (NCBI taxonomy): Eukaryota > Viridiplantae > Streptophyta > Gnetopsida > Gnetales > Gnetaceae > Gnetum > Gnetum montanum. The sequence continues at coordinate 219,717 of MNCI01007422.1, forward strand.
AGCAATCACCCTTTCCACTTGTTCAGCACGTGCAGTGTCTAGTACAGTCTCATCCAGAAGCTCCATTTGCCTGCCTAGTTCATATAGATCCCAGGCCTGCATTCAAAATCACAGGTCTATATCAATGAGGTTTTTACCTTGTTGGTAAGGGCCACTTTTATTGGGAGGTTCAAAGGGTTGAATCCCATTATGGTAGACTCTAAAACATTTAATCTAAGTAGTATATGTAAGTAAGTAACGATGGGGCTTATCTTCTTAAGATTTAACCCTCGATTTAGCCACTATAAGAGATTAAGCTTTGGCTCATCTATATACCTGACCTGACCCTGCTTGATGAGATGAGCATTAAGAATGTCAATGATATTCTTATATGTGAACCATGAAGTTCAAACAACTTATTCATTGTATGTCAATGAGTTACCATCTAAACCCCACATCATTAGCTTAACTGTTTACTGAAATATAGACTGTCTTAAAGGAAGGCTGCTTTTGCCCCACAGAGCCTTAGCTCTCCATGCAATATAAATATATAATCAAAAACTTCAGTTACTGGTTGAAATGTATGAATAATAGAGAAAATCCACTTCCAAGGTTCATGACTTGCATAAAATTAGCCTCCATTCAAATTTGATTGTAGCAACTCAAAGATTGTTTGAGAAAGTGATCATTGAAATTACAAATAGCAATTTAGAGAAAAAATTTTAATTCAAGAGTGAAATAGGAGTTAAACAAGGTTGTCCACTTTCTCCAATTTTCGTTGGTATCTTTATTGATGAAATGAAGGAATAGTATCAAAATTGGATCCCAAGCAACGAATCTTCTTTTATATGTAAATGATGTAGAAGGTATGCAAAATAGGTGGCAAATTTTAGAAAATTATTGTCATTCATATATTCTTCAAGTGAGTGTAGATAAAACCAAATTGATGATTTGGGGTACAAAAAATAACTATTATTAGCTTTTATTTTGGAGATATCAATGTGCAAATAGTAATTTTTTAAATATATTTGGGTCTCATTTATACAAAGAATTACATGTCAAGGAAGTGCATCAAAGAAAAAATAGCAAGAGGTTTCAAGGGTCTGTATGCTTTCAAAAATAAGTGCAAGGATTTACGCCTTTGGGCTTGGAAGGTGAAAACAAATTTTTCATACTATCATTTATCCTATTGTATTGTATGGATGTATTGTTCGGGGACCCGAACTTAGTGCTAAACTTCAGAAAGATATTGAAAGAGTGCAAAAAACTTTTCTTCTCGATGAGTTAAAGGTGAAGATGCAAACACCTTACTCAATGTTATTATGTGAGTGTGCTTTATTACCTTAACAAGTAGAAACCTTGTGCCAACTCATTACATACACTCATAGCTTGCATATTTCGAAGTAAGACAAATTTTCTAAAGTAGTTCTTGAGCATTCCTAAGACCATGGTTCATATTTTCAGGGGATGCAATGGTTGAGAAAATGAAATATCTTTTAGGAGGATGTGCAACAAAATCCTAAGCATATTCACCAACTAGTCAAACATCAGATTTTAACACAAATGTGGGCTAATGTGGAAGGCAAGAGGCAATTTTATTTACACCACATTAGATCTAATAAGCTAGTTGTAGAAACTTACTATCTCTCAATTGCTATTCCCATCGAGTATCAAAATACTATCAGCAAGCTTCGCTTAAGTTTTCATTATCTTAGAATTGAAAGTGGAAGATGGATTCAACTCCCTCGAGAAGAGCACATTTGCAAGTTGTGTAGACCATGAGCTCTTGAAGATGAGTTACATGTGTTTCTTTCTTGTGCTATGACTATCCATTTGAGACAACATTATCATGTTACAACAAAGAGCCTGATTTGTTTTTGATGCCCCCATTGATGCTTGGTCAATTTGTAAAGTCTATCTTTATTTTTTATGAAAATGTAATATTTGTCCAATAGATCCTATGGGACTTCGGATATAATAAAGCTTCCTTTCATAAATTTTTTATGGCTAAAAAAGAACTAACACCCCATTTTCTGTATATACTAACCAATGACTTGCAACCATCAGCAATACTTACCCATTATAAAAGATAGGATTTCTCTTCAAGAAAGCTTGAATCTTCGTTGCTCCTGCCACTGACAATCTCTAAGGCCACCACACCAAAACTGAAGACATCTGCTCTCTCTGTGAGGTGCCCTCTCATAGCATATTCTGGAGCCAGATATCCACTGCAGAATTTCAAATTTTGTTAGCAGGCCACAGTAGTTTGTGAGTTTGTCAGTTCCTCACATTTCAAGTTAGCAATAAAGAGACCAGAGTTTCTCCTTGGCAAGCACATACAACATAGTAGAAATTTTTAAAATAATTTCGTCCTTCCATGTTTCTAAAATGGCTACGGATTAAAATCATTCTGCAGTAAAATTTGAAGGAAAATATTGATTCCAAATTATGTATAATCTTGCAGCTCTATAAATGATTTCATCTGAGAATGGAAAACGTAACTGAAAAATCTTACTATGTTCCAGCAACCCTAGTGCTCATATGGGTTTCCTTGGAGTCTGAAAGCTTTGCCAATCCAAAATCTGAAATCTTTGGATTCAACGACTCATCCAAGAGAATGTTACTAGCTTTGACATTCCTGTGAATTATCTTGACATGAGATTCTTCATAAAGATATGCAAGTCCGCTTGCAGTCTGTATGCAAATGCTATATCTAGTAGGCCAATCCAGCTTGATTCTAGAAACTGCATGCTCGGCACAAATGGTTATCTCAATGCACTGAAAATGTAGACATATTTTAATTTCCATAAATTATTGCTAAAGCCTATAAACTTACCAAATAATGCTTGCTCAAGGCTGTTATTTTCTAAATATTCATAAACAAGAATTCTATGATCTCCTTCAATACAACACCCATATAGCCTCACAAGGTTTCTGTGTTGCACAGAAGATATAGCGGCAACTTCATTCATAAATTGTTGAGCTCCTTGTTTTGATGTGGAAGATAGTTGCTTCACGGCAATCTGTTTATTAACCGGAAGAATACCATGTAACAGGAAAATTAGAGGTAAGTAGGCAGTCACTTTACACTTGCAGATAGACTATTGGAAGCAAGAATAGTTACATGCCTTGTAAACTACACCATATGCTCCCTGGCCTAGTTTGTTTTCCTCGTTGAAATTTCGTGTAGCATTCTGCAACTGAGAAAATGCAAACTGTTCCACTGTGCATTGAAAATCCTTTAAACCTAAAAAGTTTGTGCATTAGTAGTTGACAAAATTTCAAAGATCACACTTGTCACATAATATTTAAGTATGTAGAGTACCATCATCTTTACCTGATTCGGTTGAAAGGTATTTAGTTCTCCTTGGCCAAATTATAAAGCATGCAAATACTAACAATATGGCTAAACATCCAAAGATGATCCCAATCACCATTCCCGTTTTACTGGAGTTTGTGGAACCCTTAATTGTAGGGTTAAATTCTGATACAGTGAATTATGATGCATTAGTCATGAAACATCAACGCTCTTAAATTACCATGAAAATATCAATAAATAAGACCAAAAAAAATTTCTTGAGACTCCCTTCCTCCTGTAATCATGTTTTACACAATCTGCTTGTCATCCATTCTGTTTAATATGAGCGAAGCATTATTACTATTGTCTTCAAGTTAAGAAAATAAGGTCCCGACTTTGTAGTTCTGAAAATTGTAGATTGTGTTTGTTAACAATTCCGTTGTTTTTGTGTGCATAATAGCTACAGATCTAACCAGCTAATATTATTAAAAAGAAGTAGAAAACTATGCTGATCAAAATAAGCATAAGAAAATTTGTAATGGATCAATGCTGCAACACCTTGAAAACTACTGCTTGGGTTTTCAGATTTGTATTCATGCCTGCTTCTATTCTGCGATCAACTAGCTAAACTTTAAGAACATAGCTAACATTGTAGGAAGCATGCCTTGCTGAAAATTAAAGAATGGGACATTGAATTTACCATTTGTTAAATAACACGATAAGTAAAGAAATAGTTTTTAAGCAATCCCACTCAATATTAGGAGCAGTTTACTTTCTTAGACACTACAGAGGCAACCTTTCTCAAGGAGAGTATAGGCAACCATTTTATTGAAATGAAATGAAATGAAGCCTTATTAAGTCCAAAGATCCATAGGATCTATTGGACAAATATTACATTTTCATAAAAAATAAAGATAGACTCTACAAATTGACCAAGCGTTAATAGGGGTATCAAAAATAAATCATACAGGCTTTTTGTTGTAATATTATAACATTGTCTCAAATGAGTAGTCATAGCGCATGAGAGAAACACAATGTCATTCATCTTCAAGCCATCATAATATGCACAACCTACAAATGCACTTTTCTCGGGGGAGTTGAATCCATCTTCCACTTTCAATTCTAAGATGATGAGAACTTAAGTGAAGCTTGTTGATAGTATTTCAATAATTGATGGGAATGAGAGATAGTAAGCTTCTTTATCTAGTTTATTAGATCTAATGTGGTGGAAATAAAATTGCCTCTTATCTTCCACATTAGTCCATATTTGTGTTATAACCTTTTGCTTGACTAGTTGGCAAATATGCTTAGGATTTTGCTTTGTTACACATTCTCCCAAGAGATATTCCAATTTCTCAATCATTGCATCCCCTATCTACAATCTTTCGAGTTGGAGTTTGCATACCACTGGATTTCTTTTCCCTTGACAAAACTAAATTTGACAATAAAATAGAAAAAAGAGAAAAGAAAATAAAAACTAAACCAAAAAGATAAAAATGGAAACAAGGAAAATGGTATAGAGGGAAATGAATAGAAGTCAACATCAAACAACTCATGAAAGAGAATCTTTGCAACAATGAACAATAGTAAAGTAGTAGTGCAAAGATGAAGTTTTGGAGAAAAGCAAAAACTTGTAATCATAATGTGAACACACAATATCATTATACTTGGTACTAACCCTTTACATACCTTTGGATACACCAATATGGAGGCATGTCCAATGCAAACCTCACCCACCACTACCCACTTAAAAAGTTCTTTAATCACATGGCTTTATAAGGTGTCAACGTAATCTTAACTTATAACATCAAATTTGATGAAGAGAAACCATTCACATTGGTAACAAATGCAATAAAAGTAGATGTTGTCACAACATTAATTATGGAGAGTTGTTGGAACCCTAAAATAATTGTAATTTAGGTATACCCCAAGATATATAATCCAATTAGAACTTTATAACTCAACTTTGCCCACTGGAATCGAACCAATGACTTGAAACTTTCAAATCAAGAGTCTTATCAACATTAATTATGATTAATTACAATGTTAATTTAATAGAACATACACAGGTTGCAAAAGGCTGTATCAAAGCATGCAAGGATGTCAAGTTAAGACACCATGAAAAACTCCTAGTCAAATGTGATTGTTCTCAATAAAGAGTACCATTGGAATTTATGGAAGATTAAGGTTATGCATGCCTAAAAAATGTTACAAACACTAACAACACATTATGATTTCTAGTACAAATTTTATGGTGCTAACATCATCACACTATCAAATATCAAAACTTAAATATCTTCTTCCTACATTCTTGTGACACCCCAGTGTTTCAAACCTAGGATCTTAGAATGTTATTTATTTTCTTATGCTTGGTCCTTAAGCATAAGAGTATATTTAATATATATAATATATTGTATGTTACTAGTAGTTAATGCTAGTGGATGCTAACATCTCTCTTAAGCTTATGCTTATGGTTGTACATCTTGAGGTTTGAAACCTTGACTCCTTGTTTACATACACTAGTAATTTTATACATCATGGTACATTGCTTATAAGCTTGTATATGGTATATCTTGGAACAACCCCTCGTGTATTGGTAAGCATATATGTTTTATTATGACTCATATTTCTTAAGGTTTGGACCTTGGACCTTGCTCTTATTACATTATCATCATCATCCTAGCCTTGTCCCAACAAAATGAGGTTGGCTACATGAGTTTTTTTTCACCATTTGCCTCTATGAAGAGCTAGATCCTTGTTTATTTGTAGTTTCTTCAAATCATCTTCAATTTTTTTCCCATGTTTTCTTTGGTCTTCCTTTCAATGGCTTGCCTGGAACAATGATGTAGCAACCTTTGTTTATAAGCTCAAAGTATGATCTTCTTTGCATATGTCCAAACCATCTATGCTGCCATTCTTGTAACTTATTGAAATAGAAGCTAGTTCAAGTCTTCCTTTGATGTATGTATTATATAGTTTATCTCTTTTAGTAACACTCAACATCCATTGAAACATTTGCATTTCTACCACACTAATTTGTTATTCATGCCTCTTTTGTACTGCCCAACATTTAGCACCATATATGAAAGCAAGCTTGATTGCTGCCTTGTAAAATTTTCCCTTTGATTTTATTGGTATTCTTTTATCACATAGAACACCACTACCCTATCTCCATTTTGACCATCCCACCTCAAATCTATTTCTAATATGTTATCAATTTCACCATCTAATTGGAAGATTGATTTTAGGTAGCAAACTTGTTTGTAGTGAGGGACTTTTTTGCCTTGAATTATCACTCCTATTTTACCGTTGTTTATGTCATTATTAAAATTGCATTCTATATATTCTATCTTACTTCTGCTAATTTTTAAGCCTAATAATTTTAGAGCATGTCTCCACTTCATTTCAGTCTTGCTCTTATTACATGTTTGGGAATAATATTTTTATGTTATTCACTTTTGGAATAAAGTAAGAATATGGGTATGAGACAAGTTAAATAGATAATTGGGGTTTATTCTAGTAATTCTTTTATTTTATCTTAGAACGCATTCTTAGTTATGTGGGCTTCGCTTATTTTTATGTTATCTTGGTGACTTGACTTGACCTATTGGTGGACCATGGAACCTTTTTGATGGATACATGTTACCTAATTTTAAAACATTGATTATTAATTCTTAATTTTGGAATTGTTCAAACTCTACCTCTAATGCCTATAAATATTTGGCAATGCTAGCTCTCTTGGCATGAAATGTGTATCTCTCTTTTGTGCTCATGCTCATGGTTATGCTTGGCAAATCTCTTGGAGGTTTTTAGATCTGAACCTATTCTTGCTTAGCGAAGCTTGGATCTCACCTAATCTCTTAAGGTAGAGGAAATATTCTTGATTCCATCAATTTTTATAAACAACTTTCCTTTGTCTCCCTATTTTTCTTTGTGATGATTTTTATTGACTGTTTAATCATATTGTATGTGTTGCCAATCTAATCCTAGTTTCTAATTATCAATTTGTAATTTGCCATTTTCAGTAATTTCTGCTTTGTGCATCCTACTCATCTTTTTCCTGTGGCACCAAACTTTTCTCATTTAAAGGAACAAGTTGGTATACTTTTTCAATGTTCTTTAATAATAATTTTAGGCATTGCTTGTTATTATGTACTTCAAACTGTTAAAAAGATAGGTTCATTTTTACCAGGTGAAGCCCTTGTAGCAGAAACTAATATTCCATAGGCTCCTTGAACTGGAATGCAGCAAGTTCCCTTCCCTGCCCAGAAAAAGTGAATTTCCATGACATTGTTTGTAACATTTGCCTCAAATGTGTGAACCACTGCTGTGTACGAACTCCCAGTTTCCTTCTCAATATTGAAGTCAGTCAACACCCTCTTCCCCTATAAGTCACTGTAATAACTGTTAATTTAAAGAAAATAATGAGGTGGCCATTATCATAGAGAGCCCCTTACCTGTATATATACATCAAAGTAGCATCTTCCAACGCCTTTCCAGCTTGCTGTACTTGGGATTTCTATTTCTGCAAACTGTAGGCTAATCTTATATCGTTCATTTTCAAGTCCCAAACCATAGTATCTCAAGGAACTTGGAGATACTCTTGCTGTCTTATATAATTCTGAATCTAAACTGTTTGCAGATTATCAGAAATGACTACCCATCGCATTAATTGATCAAGTAGCAAAGGAGGAGGGACAACTCAAGAAGAGAAAGTCAGCTGAGGAATATAACAGAGACTCATCAATTAGAAAGAGAGATGTGTGGATATGTGACAAGCAAGAGGATGAAACCTTGAAAGATGTTATCCATAAAAAGACTCTACCTATTCAAAAATTAGTCAATGATATAGCAACTAAGGTAGAGAAAGTATGGGATTCAATGAATGAAAAGTTTGCTACAGCCCTAAAGATTGTGGAAGAGAAGACTGAACAAGCACTTAATAGGGGCAAAGAAAGGAAGAAAAAGAAATTTATGGACTAGAAAGTTATGAGCACAAAGGAAAAGTTGCTACCATTGAAGGGTAAACCGACTCCAGTTTAGAGGAAGAGGAAGGATGCAATGTGTGCCGGTGTGAACATCCTAAGGGATGTTGTTTTGTTATGGCCCACATGCAAGAATTTGGGGTATATGCACTCAATCCAAGCTCTATCAAAAAGCATATGCCCAAAAGACTACCTTATCCTCAAGGTAATATCAAGCAAACCTTCCATTCGACATATTACCCAAGTGGAGCCTACCCTCAACCATAGGAACAATATCAGCACCAGTGGCAACAACTGCAAACATGAGCAATGCCACTGCCAAGGCAATAATACCCATATAGGCAACCAGACCCTTATGGATATTACGTTCAACATCCAATATCTTTAGGAAACACATTAGTTCAAACTTCTTCTCCTTAATATCCGCTAGAATACTACAGACCTACTACTCCAAGGATGGATCATCGTCCCTATGCACATTCGCCAGTAGCTGGCCCATCAAATCCCCCTTCTAATCCTTTGCCACCAGGGCCACCACCCGCTATGCAAGGGGAATTGTCATCACAACCACAGCAAAGGAGAGCTCCAAGAGCGGTGAACATACAGATTGAGGATCTTACTAGCAACACTAAGGGCCAAACGAAGAAATGTCCTTTCTTTAGGACAAGTCCTAAAAAGGCCGGTAGAGTTAGAACTTCATCGAGACCAACTTCTCTTACAATAGATTCTCTTATCAAAAACAAGCTTCCATCATCATGCAACACAAACATGCAAACTATCATGCTTACAAAAATAGTCACAGATTGGATTAAGGCAGAGCCACTCCCTAAGGAGAGAATTGATCCAAGAGTTCCTTTGATTTATCTACAAGTAGCTAAAAATTTGCCATGCAAAGCTCTATTAGACTTAGGTCTCAGGGTAAATTTGATCTCTCACAAAACATCTCAAGCATGGAACCTATCACCCTTAAAGGAGTGTAATATCATGTTGGAGCTTGTAGATCAGTCTATTGCCATTCCTTTGGGACAAATAGAGGATGTGGTGACCACTATCAATGAATGGTCTTATCCAACAGACTTTCTTGTAATCAATGTGAAAAATGAAGATAAGGAATTTCCAATTATCATGGGGAGGGCATGGCTTAACACAATCGATGCTAATTAAGTGTGAGAGATTTATTTGTAGAAATCTATAAGGAAGATAAGCATGGAGCCATATACACACAACGGATTCCATGCATTCCTGCTGAAAGCAAAGGGTGCAATTGTGGACCAACCTTTCAAAATGTTAACACAATTAGTACAACAATCCACAACACAAGTGAGGCAAATGTGTGCAAAAGAAAAAGCAGGGGCCACTAAACCAAAAAACACCCTGTGGCCAACAACTAAGAACCTTCAATTGCCCAAAATATGCATGGAACAATTTGATTCACTAGTTAATTTTCATTCTAAAAAAATGACTCCAAGTAAGGACCCAAAAATGAAATTAATAAATCATAATCATGCATCAATAAGAAAAGAAAACAAGGACTTAGATGATCAAAACTCAATTACCATCAAGATTACATGGAACAATAAAAAAAAAGTTAAATCACTAAAGATGGTAAGTGAACCACCTAGAGTGTATGATCCAGGAGATTTAGGGAGCATTTTCCAAACACTCATCCATGAGTTCAATTGTGGGGGAGAGGCTTTATCTTGATTCAACAATTAATAAGTGTTTTTCCATTTTTTTTTGTTTTACGATTCTTTTTACTTTTCCTACTTCTTGATACAATTTTTCCATTCTTTTATACTTTTTACATTCTTTTCATTTTACACATTCTTTGATATTCTCATTCTTTTACACTTTTTCATTTCTTAAATTTTCGGTATTCTCTTACATTTTTCCATTCTTTAACATTTTTAATTCTTTACACCTTTTTCCAATTTTTACTATCTTTTTTGTACTTTGTTTTCATTTTCCTTATACATATATTTGATTGTTAATAAAACATACCAAAAATAAGGCAAGATGTAGTCCAATAAAATGAAAATTTCTCTATGTTATCAAGTCATAAGGGGCTGATTATTTGAACAGTGAGCCCACGCCATTCATCCATCCATTCCATTAATAGGAGGTTCTTACCATGACCATAATGATATTCTTCTCATCATACAACTAAGAATAACTTTGTGATCATTATGCCTGGAAAGAAAAGTGAAGAACCAAGTGGGAATGAAAAAGATGTGACATCAAGGAGATTTGTGGATTCTATTGGATTGTTGTTGTGAGTTCTACCATGTTGCTAAGGTTGTATTATATCCTTGTAGATCTAATAAAAAATGGGAGTAATAGTATAATAAGTGCTACCTTACCATGTCACTAGCAAGACATGTTACCCATTCATGAAGGTAGACCTTTGGTAAGGTTGACATAGATAAAATAAAAGAGCACAAAATAAATTTCTGGGGTTCCCATTGGAAAGACATGTTACCTATGCTAAAGGTAGGGTGCTTTTCAGAAATCAGAAAAAAATAAACAATGCCATGAATAAAGCCCTCCCTTGGACAATACACCAAGTGATGATACTCCTTGCAACAGTGGTAGTCTTACAGTTGTGACTCCAGATGATGAAACAATGCGTTGTCATTGGAATGTGGTTTGGACTTGGTTTGAATCTTGGACAAAAGGCTAATGATTACTTTAACCACTAATAAAACACAAGAATTCATTATGCCTATGGTAAGACTCCTCACATCCTGATTTCTACAATCCCTTCTAATCCATTTCATCTCACTGTAAGAATAGTCATAACCTGTCATTTTGTGTAACATAGCGTAATTTCCCCAATTTGGTGGTACTAACATGTGTGTGTTTTGCTAAACATGTATACATTACATTTAACTCCTTAAGTGCCTAAGGACACTTCTAGGTGTGGTTATACAAGGGCATTAAGGGCTGGAGCCTGCTTTGGGAAGGACCCACTTGTATAACTATTGTATATTATACTTGCCAAGCGATTCCGCATCATCTTGAGCCTTCCAACTCCAACATCAACAAACATCAATAAAAACTTCCCATATCATTCAAACTATCCATTCTAACAACATGGATTCATTACACTTCTTATCCATCTTATCAATAGTTCATGAACTTTCATAGCCCAAGATTCCTTCTGTATGAACTTCCAATGACACATTTTTGAAAAATATGCATCTATCCATAGCCCAGACCCTCTAAATAAGCTTTAAACCTTCCAGGCATTCCAAAGAATCATTTTCTATCCTGAAAAGTCATAAAAAAATGAAAATTGTTGGCCTTTGATATCGGGTAGCGGCCTTGATATTGGATCATTGATGTCAAATACCCAATATCGGGTCCACAAAAAGTATAAATAGGTAGACACCTAGCAAATTATTCATCCTTTTTCCTTTTTTTTTGGAAAACTATTTGAACCTGTATTAATCCAAAAAAATAAAGGTACAAATGTACACTACAGGCCAATGCCCCTCGTCACCAGAATACCTTAGCCACGTGCCTGTGCTGTGAGCACTCACACGCCATCCCTAAAGCAATCCCACCCATTACTCAATGATTGGAATTCAAATGACAAAGGAAGCCAAACATACAATGCCCTCATAGAAAACAAAAGATTAATTAATTCATTCAGTTTCCTAGCAGTTAGTTCCTCCCCCCCTACGCCTAGAAAGGCCGCATACCCCTAACAAGATGTGTCTAGACTCGAGGCACTGTTGGCATGCTCGACCAACCCCCCTGCCTCAGCCCCCACTGAAATTCCTGACACAACTGTTGTTGTCGTTGTCTGTTGCGTTGTGGCCCCTAGCCCAAGCATGATAACTTGATTCTCCATGATTAGCTATGCTAAGCCTGTGCAGTGCTCCATGAGAACCACCTCCATCCATTGAATATCCTGTAGTCTTGCCATGTTTCCCTCCCTCAGGGTTTGTTGTCACAACTCCTCCCACTAGCATTGCCACCATGTGCCCTCCTCCAACCATGCCTACTCAGCAACTATGCAACACGCCTCCATTAATGTTCTGCTGCTAGAGCACACGCAATCATGCCAAGTCGGCTCCACAACCGTTGACGTGCCTGAAGCATCGACTTCACCTAAAGAAGAACCCCATCTATCCTGCTATGTTGCCTAGGCAGCTTGCCCATAACCCATGCACCTTTGATAAACAATAGTCATTGTAGGGTGAACAATAGGCGTACCCCTGCTCCATAATGCAAGAATGACCCTAAGGTGCTGCCCCGGCTGCTGCCTTTGCAGAGATTCCCAGAAGAACTGGGGCAAGTTCACAAGGGAGCCCTGCCTAAGGTGCTTCAGGAAGGTAAAATGTACCCCCACAAGTTTGTGGGGTTACCTAGACTGAACAAAGTACCTCTCAACCATTAACACCATGTCTCTCTAGACGCCCAATGGCCCAGAATGCCAAATGTACTCACTAGCAATCCTAGAAACCAGCCCAGGAAAGAACTCCATCATGTTCGTTTGCACCCTCACAACAAGAGCCACAATTTCCCCTACCACCTCCACCCCCAATGCAGCAGCGAGCGCCACAATTTTCCATTTAAGCTTAAGGAGTTTTTTCCGTTTTTATTCTACAATTTAAGTTATGACCTCCTAGCTTCCCCAAGCCATATCTTGCACGTTATCGCTCCGATCTTCATGATTTTCAAATCTATTTGATCCCAAAGTGCTCATCTTAGTCATAGGGGGTGTTAGTGAGGAAAATCTGAGCCATTTTTCAGAAATTGCTAATGCTTGGAAGGTATTTTAAGGGTAAGAATGAAGTGAAACTTAAAAACTTTTTAATAAAAATCAATCATATTAATGCCAGAACACTTAAAACAATGCTCTTAAGGAACCATAACAATCATTATGAGCCATACACAAAGAATAAAATGGACAATTGGAAAGGTTTACAAGGAAATTAACACTTATGGGGTAACTTTTTGGAAATTTCTTAAATTTGCAATCATAATAAACTAAGAACTTAATGCAACTAAGGGTATGAGTAAGGTATGGAATTGTTAAGAATATATGAGAATACCTTAGTAATTCTAAATCCTTGATGATTGTAGATGGCCCCAAAGAGAGGAGCACAAAGAGGACCCTCACAAACCACAAGTAAACAACCAAGAGGCCAAGGTAGAGGCTGAGCAAGAGAACAAGAACCAGAACATGCAAAGCAATAAGAGCAACCCTTCAACATTCATCAGGAAACTCCTGCTACCATATAGTCAACCCAAGGAGAGGCAAAGGAACCACAAGTGCAAGGACAACACCTTATGTGGTCGCAAGACTACCTCCAAGCTATTCAAGAGAAATCCATCATGACCATGGTGATTATGGAGATGAACTTTGGCCCATTTGTGGAGTTTACCCTAGAAGCGGTAAAGACACAACTCAAAGTGTCACCACTATAGCCCATCCTATCTAATAGTGGAGAATGGCACCTTGGGGAAACTTATCAATTTTGGCACAATAAAGAAGAGGGCACCACAGTCAACATTGGAGGAGTCTCAATCTCATACTCAAACAAGGCAATAGCTAAAGCCCTCAACATACCCAATGAAGGGGAAAAGGTAGCACACCTATCCACCAAATTAGATGCTGAAACCAGGAAACTATGGCTCAAACAAGCATATAGCAAAGAGGATAAGGGATACAATGAATTAACTCTGGAGGAAAGAATCTATTTCAAGATTGGCACCTATCACTTCTTCCCAATAAAAGGACTAAACAGATTATCCACGTATGCAGCTAGAGAAAGTGTGATTCTGATGGGCAAATACAACGCCAATCTCACACAACTCTACTTCATGGAGATCTAGAGACAATTTAAAAAAAAGAAGGCAGGGAAGCCAACACTTTCATTTCCTTGCCTTATCAAGAAGCCATGCAGATGAGCTAGAATCCTAGGGTACACCAATGATGTTCCCAAGAGGGCTCAGAATGCTTCATATGCTAAACTACTCAAACCAGCACCACCAAGGAAAGACAATCAATGAGTCATTTGCAACAAATTTCAGAGACTATCAGTTGAGGAACAAGGGAGGAAGCCAACCTTTATAGAGTTATTGACAATGCCATATAGCCCACAATTTCTGTTGATCCTATGAGTGGACAAATCTCATGGCAGTTAGAAGGAGATGCCAATGGTCACAACAGATCTTTGGAAACATTGCATCGTTTCAAGTGGTGCTAGAAACTAGAGAGGGAGCCACAATTGTGGTAACGTAGCACCAAGATGCAACAGGAGAAGCAAAGGTAATCACTGATCACATCAAAGAGTCCTTCAACGTCATGTTGTGCCATCGGTAGATCTAATTGGAGTCATAAATCCTTAGATGTTAGTCGAAACCTCAATGACTCCTGCTGACCATGAAGATGTGCTCGATTGACTACTACAGATTGGGCAGGTGATGACAACACTTTTCGACCTCCCAAGTGATGTCATTGCAGTACAGTCTGAACTTATAGCAACTAAGGGTAAGTTGGTCATGGCAGAGACCAGGGCAAAGCATGCAAAGGATGAAATTCTCATATTACAGGAAGAGCTTGTAGCCCTGAGAGCTGAACATAGAGATCGCACACAATTCATTGCACCTGACCAACTTGAGCAATTCAAAACAGAACAAATGAATTGCCTGATGGAGCAAAATAAACATATGGCAATTAAGAAGGAGAAAGCCATGTGAAACACCTCAATAGCTGAAGCTCAAACATATGCACATGCTAAGGCACTCACCACAACCCAAGAAGAGAACAAATAACTCACTGCAAACAATATGCAGTTGACCACGATGGAGAAACAGAAGAACATCTTGAAGGAAAGCATCCACCAGTTAAGAGAACAACTAATGAGGGTCAACTAAGACATGAGCCACCTCGCATGAGAAAATAGAACCCTCTCAATGGAGGAGGCACACACTATCTGCCAAAAATCAACCATTGAAATAAGTGCGTGGTAGAATGAGGCAAAGAAACATGAAAGGCTCAAAGAACACTTCTGTGATTAGGTGGGCATGTACAAACAGATCAATGAAAAGGAGATTCAGATGGCAAAGGCCAAAATCAATTCCATTTCAGCACAGAATTCTAATTGGCAACACATCTTGGATAGCTACGCCCACGTCCATCAAGTGGAAGTGAAGAATAAAGACTTGCAAATAGAGAACATGAAGGAATACATGGGGTTAGCTAACCTTCGTTATGCTAACTTGGCCATGTTAACAGCAGGTAGGCCCAAAAATGAGCTCAAACAACAAGTAGTAGCTACATATGCATTGTACGAGAAAAGAGTTTGTGGATCACAAAGATGCTCTATAGAAACTTCAGGTAGCAAACTCTAAACTAGAAGTAGTCGAGGCTGCCTACCAAGGGCAAAAATATGTCGCAGTGAACCTGGCCAAAAGATTGTCTGATTACCATGAATTACGTGAAAAGGCCAAAGCATTCAAAGAGGAGAGGAGGCAGTTTGCAGCCTAGTACATCAAAGTCCATCAGATGCTCCTGCAACTACCATGCCCATGGGATGTACCCACTTCATCACACATTGCACAACAAGCTTCAGGCACTCCTGAACCGATACAAATTTTAGAAGGCCAACAACAAGGGGAAGCAACTGGTGGAGGAGCCACCACCACCAAGAACTACCTAGGCTACATCAAGCTTCATCCAAATTTTGTTTTTTGTCAAATATTGTCATGTCATGTCTTGTGTAATTTTTGTAAAACACCATTGCAGCATTCAAGAGTCATGTATATAGTAGTCAGTGTCATGTAAATCTACCTCCCAATTTTGTAAGGAACTCTATCCTCATTTTTTCTAACTCGAGGACAAGTTTTCAGTCAATCATGGGGGTATGATAAGATCACTTTTATCATGACTACGATATCGGGCTGCAATATCGTGTATTCGATATTGAAGCCCATGATACGACATCGAATAATTGATATCATGCCACACATGCCTACCTATGAATACGCCACCTAGGCACACAGTCCAACAACAAATTCAATCCACCCTTACTGAAACTCTTTCAGTTTGTTTTCATTAACTTAGACTTAGCGATTAGAAGTGTGAATGCCTGTAGTGTAGTATGAATTAGTGAATGGCATCTTTATCTGAGCATTTTGTACTTGGGCACAAGTGGGACCAGAAATAAAAATCAAGCTATTTCTCACTATTGCAGCATTCTCGTAGATTTACTGCTTTACTTAGCATAATGTTTACTGTTTACACTTAGAATAATTTTCTTATTGTTTCTTAATTAATGATTTACCTTTCTATGCACTTACCATTACTGTTGTTAAGTGGAATGAGTACAACTAATCCCAAGCACTTAAGTGTGACTGCTTGGTAACCTAGTAGTGCTATCGCTTGGTATTCCCAATAGTGGTACAATTAGTACTACATGAAGCCCAAGGTGTGAATGGAAGATTAGGACCAAATGCTCATTGCCTTAGGATAGGCTAGAACAGTGTTTACCATTTTCTTTAGACTAGAACTATTTTCACACTTTACCATCATAGCTAAGAGATATGGCCCACCAACATCAATATATCATACAACTCAGTAAGAGCTAAACCATACACAGATTATACTAGCTCCACGTGGGAAGACAACGATCCTAAACTTTAACCAATTACTAGCATAATCACATTGCCTCGTCCATGGATTACGATCAGGCTATGCGTGAACACTTATATCTTGTATGGTTGGGTGTTGGATTACTCCACCGCTCATTAAGGTCATAGAAACTGTTGTCAAGTTGCTCATCCACCCTAATGGGTCATCCTAGTTTAGGTAATCATGGGGTTTCAAATCAAATCTCTTATGAAAAGCAATCACTGAATTATGATGTAGAAAAGTGAATTATTTTACTAAATTCTAACTTACATTGTGGTACACCTCTATTACATGGGAAGGTCCTTTGGAGACAACCTAGACTTTTCCAAATGTTCCTGTTGTGAAAAGAGATAAATCATTATTACAATTAATATTCTCGATACTTATTTCATTAATAATAAATTCATCCTCCTTATATAAATTCTAGGTATGATGATTGCCCATGAAGATATATGATACTAACAATATAATATGCATTTAGTGCACATAAATATCTAACTATAATAGGCTTTATACCTGTTGTCTGGTTCACTAATCTGAAAATAATTCCCTACAATGTTCCTGCATATCAAATATATAAGGCATAGTAAGATTCTTTGAATCAAATGACAAGAGAATTGTGATCAAATGACATACTAATAAAAGAGTAGGAAGTGAATTCAATTTTTGCAGCTTTGATTTAAAAAGAATTTCAAGTTTCAATATAAATTAAAATATCATCTGGATCCATCAGCAAATTACAAAGTTTACCAAGCATTGTATGGTCTTGTATTTAGTACAATTTGTGTGTTATTTCAAAGACAGTTTTAATTCTAAACATTAGCTTCAATGATTCAAGACAAATGCTTAAAGAGGTTAGAAAATGAGTTGAAAAGTGTACCAAGTTAATCCATCATAACAGTCAAGCTTGTTTGGAACACACGTTGCTTATGCATTGTTTGTTTTGCTTGGTTTCCTGGTACTTAAATTTAGTTCTCCATTTTTTCAGAAAACAAAATTTATTTTTCTTAATAGTAATGATTTGTTGGCCTCTTTGGTCTCTCGTATATTTCTATGGTTGTGTGCTTCTTGTTCTCAATGTTTCATGCTTATATTTATGAATATTTTCAAATCCTGCCCTAAAAAATCAGAATTTAATTCCCCCATTAGACAAAAAGATTTGTTATTTTGATGCACTCTTTTAGGGTCTGTTTGTAGATGTTTGTGCATGTCAGAAAAATACGGCAATGTAGTGAGCTAGAGGTGAGGGTATTTGTGCTTCCATGGTGATTTAATCTTGAAAATGAGCAATTTTTTTCTGCATTTGTTTTATGTTGGTTTAAGGAAATCAGTTTGTTTGCCTTTGGTTGAAGGCCACATTGTGATCCCTTATCACCGTTATCAAGAAGGGCAATGGGTTTCCACAACATAAGTTGTTAAAGAAGGGCATTGTTTGAAGCATGCAAGGAAACCCATTGCCCTTCATCTATGACAACTTGTGTTGTGGAAATCCATTGCCCTTCTTTGACATAGCAACAATGCAAATGTGTTATAATCCTTTCCCACATGCAAATTTCATCTTTCTTTAAAAGCACCAAACAATCATTGTTTTCCCCTAGCAACCAACCACTTTCCCTTTAGTTAGAAACTCCAACTTTTAATGAATAGTCTAATTTTAGTTGAAATAAGTGGCAATGATAACTCTCAATTGTTTATGAAATGAAATGAAGCTTTATTACGTCCGAAGGTTCTCAATTGTTTAAATCTTCCTAGATGACATGTGAAACTTGTTCATAGAAAGATTTGAGCTGGTTAAGCTGGGAGCTCTTGTATACCTTTCAAATGCCTTAACCACTATGCCACAACATAATGCTGTACTTTACATATCATTTGATTAATAAAACTACCTTTTTACCTGTTCCAAAAAAAAATTTGAAAACTACTTTGAAGCAAAGCTAGTTATTACATATCATAAATGGTTGATAATTGCATTATTAAATATATATAGTTCCGTTGGAGTAAATTCTTCTAATACTAAATATATCCATTATAAGTTCTGCTAAAGTTTAGATTTTTAATTTTTATAAGAAATTTATTATTTATTCATTTCTAGTTCATTATATCCAAGAATTTATGTTTTCCTTTATGGACTGCAAAAATTCCCCAAAATAAAGATCCTATGTTGATCTTGTTTTTTTATTTGCTTTCCATAAAATGATCTCACATGAATTATGATTAGAAGCCCTTTGAGTTTTAAGTTAAGCAATTTTACATAGACTTAATAATTAGGTGATATTATGCATTGTTTGAAGAATGTAGCCTGTTTAGGAGCATATTAAATAATTCTTACTAATATATTTATCTCTATACCTAGGGGTTGTTATTTGGAGTGATGGTAAGGTACTTGTTTCTCAAGTCGAAGACTTGGGTTCAAGCTTGGGCATAACCACTTGAAGATGTTAAGCTTTCGCTGATCTACTAACCCTCCTACGAACATGCTTAGCAGGATGAGCATCATGGCTGCAGGTCTGATCCTTTTATATTTATCTCTAGATCTAGAATGGATAAGTTGCATTATTTAGTTTTCATGCATCTTGCCTTGGACATGGAAATAGGCACCATTGTCCAACCATTGGCTTAATATCTTGAGTCATTGGGCCTTAAGGGGTTGACTTGCACAAAACCCAAATGTTTTCCATGAAGTATATATCATTTACAACTATGTACCCACTTCACATACGATGCTTGATTGCCTATCTTGGAGGAATATTAAGAGGAAGTCCAAAATAAATTAAGGTGAGTCAAATATTTCTTGTTTAATATAGAACCTGAAGAAACCCAATTCATGCTCAGGTGGTGATAGTAAAATTGATTTGAGCGTCCTTCAATGTAGGAATGCAATCCTCCATTCTATGTGAAAGTTGTTGAGCTTATTTTTTCTTGATCATTAGCCATTGTATGAAACCTTTAGGGTTGAATTAAATTTGTTTGATGACAATGAAAGTTTAGAATTTACATCAAACCACATCCATGGTTATCTCTTGTAAAACAAACTCAAAAAACCCAACAAGTCACATAATTGTTTTGATTATTAAAATAGAGAAACAGAAATTCTTTTGATAGCCATTATGTTTGGCGATGTATCCTCAATAATTATGTCACATAAGCACTAGAATCAAGCTACTATCATGATTAGTTGAGCACTTGCTAGTTGTTAGTGTAAGTCTATCCTTAATCCTTAAGAGTTAAAAAGGAAAGCAAACAATTTATCGTGAAGTTTTAGAGGTTGATTGTAGTGGATCCTACAAACATTTGGATGCCTTGAACAACTAGTGTTACTAGTTTTATAATGTTTTTGTGTTTTTTTTTTTGAGAAAATATCGAGATAAATTAACTCAAAAATTATGTACAGCGGCATGTAGCCCAAGCCAGAACCCTTTCAACCTCAACCAAAACAAAACACCATGCCCAACCTTCCCTCAATGACCTCAAAAAAACAAAATCCGTCACCAGGACCACAAAACATCCCAAGACCCCTTCCCAAAACCAAACATTAGTTACAAGAAAACCATAGAAAAAGTCCATTGCCAAGGCCTAACAAAACCCATATGCAACCCAAATGCCTACCCAAACCATGTTCCCAACATTACCCCTTTGGCTCTCTTGCCAGAGCTGGCCCCTAAGAAGCAATCACCTACCCATCCACCTACGGCATCTCCATCGACATCCTTTGAACCTCTTGTGTTGCATCTTAAAAAGCATCCCCCTCCCTAGCCACCTACGATGTCTCTGTCAATGCCCTATGAACCTCTTGTATTGCGCAACTCTCCTACCTTTTCCTATGTGCCTCCATCATCTACGTTAATTCTTCACTATGTCCTTCCAACAGGTCCTCCATCTATTGCAGGTCCCTAACCCGTTGAAGATCCGCCTCCCTTTGGACCTCCACTTGCATTGTCTCCCACCTAGACTACCATGCCGCCCTCTCCTCCATCTGCACCTACTTTGCCATGAGTTGGCATGTCTTATCTACCCTTTCCTGAATCCCAGCAGAAAGCATATCTTGTTCTCGTAGAACCTCATGTGAGTACCTTGGTCTCTCATTCCACCTAGTGTTGCTAGACGTTGCACCCCCTCCTCCCATCTCCCATTGCTCCACTGTGAGTAGTTGAAACCCTAGTGCGGCCCACTTGTTTTGCCTCTGGTAAACCAACTAAGGCTTCGACCTCAATTGCCTAGGGATG
Organism: Gnetum montanum; assembly: GCA_015680685.1. Taxonomy (NCBI): domain Eukaryota; kingdom Viridiplantae; phylum Streptophyta; class Gnetopsida; order Gnetales; family Gnetaceae; genus Gnetum; species Gnetum montanum. The sequence continues at coordinate 240,849 of MNCI01007422.1, forward strand.
TCCGTCCACCCCAAACTCCAAAGCGCCAAGATCACCCTCAGATGACACCCAGGCCATTTTCGTTTTAGGGAATCCAGAAAAAACGGAGGCAAGTTAATCCTAATTCCATGCTTCATGCACCTCAAAAAAGAAAAATGAACACCTATGAGTTTGAGGGCGCAGCCATACTACACGAAATACAAGTCAATTAACACAGCCACATTCTACCACACCATAGCCATTGCTGCCTTACGAATGTGCCTACCAGCTATCTACGGAACCGTGCCTCAAAAGAACTCAGAAGTGTACATCTAAGTATTGATTGTCGGGGCAATAAGCTCCCCCTCCGCTGACACACCAGCTCCTCCTCTAGTGCCATCTCTATCACCCTAATTCGTTTGCCCCTAAATTTGGTTTCTTCCCCAACCCAGTTGTCGAAGAAGCCCTCCGTAGGCAACCCAAGCTCCCCCTTAATGCACTAAAGCATTAACCCAGCCCACCCTCTCTATCATCTCCCATAGCTCCATGTTCCCGGCAAATTCCGTAATAGCCGGATCAAAGATCAACCCCTACCCCATACTGTGCCCCACTTCAGCCCATAAATGGAGCTCGACCCTAGCAACAGAAATCAACGCAGGCAACCTTTGCTCACAGAAAATCAAGTGATACTTGCTCTTCCATCCTACCCATAACACAACCAACGTTTTGGAATCCCCACTTATTTTTATCAAAGGCAAAAGCTCTACTGCCCTCCATACCTCCTACATAAAAGCACAATGATATACAAAATGCTCGAGCATCTTGGTTTCAACAAAAAAGGGGGGCAAATGGTGTTTATATTTATCCCCCGCACTCTTAAGAGTGCCCACACCAGTAGCACTTTATGTCAGATAAGCCATTCAAAAGCCTTAACCTTCTCAAGCAACCTCCCCTACCAAACATCATTCCACCTTGCCGCCAATGGATGCATGTTCTTAATCATCTCCAACAGATGTTTACCCAGCAACACCTTTGCCTCCATTTCCCTAACATGTTTCTAGATAATTTTTCCATAATTGTGAGCTCCTAGTGTCAACCTCCCACCTGTGGTATTTCTGCTGTAATAATCTCACCCACAAGGCCTAACCATCCTCCTAATCCATGAACCTATTAACCAAACGCTACATGTCTAGCTTGAACTTAGCTTGGAAAGATAGCAACCCAATTCCCCTAGCCGATCTCGGGTGTGCCGTCAACTCCCAACACACAAAGTGGAGCTTCTTCCCCCCTTTGCCAACAAACTGCTAAATTATTTGATCAATCTTCTAAATAACCCTAGCCAGCAGGATAGCCATGGAAGCCATGAACCTAGCCATAGCCATAAGCACAATCGATGCTAGCAACATCTTTCCTTTTTGATGAGACGCGAATTGCACAAGCCGCGATATCACGGCCGACGCGATATCGCATCCCCTACGATATCGTGTACGCAATATCGCAGTCCGCCGCCAAATCTATAAATAAGAGGCGGCACTCCCCTCATTTGAAATCCTAGACGTAAAGTAGCGAAGCTCTGGCAGATTGATCACCCCAAAGATAGAATATTTTCCATGTGCCCGCAGTAGGAGTCCCCCAAGTGAACGGTTCTTTATTCGAGCAGCTTTGTACCTGAACGCAAGTTGTGTACGGCAATAAAGACGAGCTTTGTGGATAAACCTTGTAGTGCATGGATAGGTTTATTTAATGTTATTTATTGCTTTCCTAGTAACGCGGCATGAGTACGACTTGGTTACGAGCGTTGACGAACGTGTACGGCTAGCCAAAGAATCGACTACTCATCACGATTAGATTCTCTCACCCTTACCTCCTAGAACGTGGGGCAAGTACGACTTGATTACGAGCATCTATGGATGTGTACGGCTAGTCAAGGAATCGGCTGCTTGTCACACTTAGGATAGTTAAGTGCCTCAATACGACCACTTCGAGCACGTGTGTTACGTGTGGTAATCCCAGTAACGATTAGCGTTTGGTAGCCACAGTTGCACAGTTTATCGTGTGTACGGCAAGTGGGAACAGATGCTAATGCTAGGACTTAGTGTTGTAGTTAGAGTTAGTTTTAGTCTTTCAACCCTTTACCTCTTAGCATAGGAGAAAACCAGAAAATACCAAAAAAATCATATACCTCAGACTTGCTTAACCATACACCGTGACACATACAAGCAAGCCTGGGAAGACAACGATTAATTAACCCCAAGTGTTCCTTGTGGCGTTTGGGCATTTAGTCTGCGGAGTTCGACCGGATCGCGCGTGCTACACTCGTTTCGTATGGTTGAGTGTAGGGGTACCTCGCCACTCATCATTGGCGCCACTGTCGGGGACTAAGTGTTTTTACGCCAATTAGAACATTAGGACATCTTTCACATCGTTGTGAGCCTTAACGAACCTTTGGGTTAATTAGTTAATTAAGAACATATATAACGGTGAACAGCACACCAATAAAATGGCTTCTTCTCACAAAGTTAACTCACCTAAGGATAACATGGAAGACAGTCAGCATCATACGCATAACCTAGACCAGCCATGTCCTAAATAATTTAAGGTGACATATACTCATCCCGATGAGTATGTGCCTGATTTTACTTTTATTCTCCATCAAGACGAACAACTGCGATGGAGAGATTTGCAAGGTAACATCGTGTTACGCCCAGATCGATCAGTCCCTAACATGCTTTTCCGTGCTTTAGCACAGATTGGCATGCAAGAACTATTTGCGGATTACGTTCTGGATAACTTTGACACAAGGGATTATCATTCCACAGATGCCCAACGTATTCGGGACGAAAGGCAGGAGAGCCAACATTCATTGTTGAAGGGCATGGTCCCCCATGTCCTTAGTGAAATAGGAGACGAGGAACCCCTCACAATGGGTTTCTTAGAAAATGATGTTCCTCCTCCTCACAATGGTGAAGAGGTTAGGCATCAGGGCCTTCGATCAACTGTACATGCTACAGGCTCTGATCCCCGTGAGCACCAATTGTTCACGGTAGGAACAATCACTCACACTAAGGACGGACACTTAGATCGTTACAATGATTGGGGCCGAAGCAGCCGAAGAGAAGGTAAGAAACATCGCCATGGTGATGGATCCCCTTCCTCTTCTCCTTCATCTCACCATTCACACTCTCCTTCCACATCTGGGCGCAACCATCGTGAGCATAACGGAGAGGGTAAAAGTAAGGAAGATGAAAGACCTCGACAAGAAGGTCGAGAGGAGTTAGGACAAGGGCAAGGACATAGGGAGAGTAGGGAACCACCGCGAAGACATCACAGACGTCATGACAGGGATGATCATGACGAACCCCTACTCACAACCCGAAGCATGCTAGACATCACAGAGGCAGTTAGGATCCCCACAAGGCATCTAAAAGATAGCAGGATCAAGCATGTGGACATAAATAATATCCCACGTTTTGAAGGGGGATACAACGCTGATCCTCAACATCATTTACAGGCATTCCACGATGCCTGTGCCTTGCAAAATATAGATAATGAGTGGCAGAAGCTCAAGTTGTTCCCAAGGACACTCACCAAAGAAGCAGAGAGCTGGTACCGATCCTTAGAACCGGAAACCATCAAGAGGTGGAGTACGATGCTCGAACTGTTCAACAACAAATATCAAACGTACTCCAGAGTGTCCAATTTGCATAAGCAGATCCAAGGCTGGAAACAAGGTGCTTATGTACCCTTGGATGCTGCCATGGCCCATTACTATACACTGCTACATTGTTGCCTGGGCCATGGGTACGCTAAGCGGGATCAACTTCGCCACATCGTGGATGGGCTAAGGAATGAAACGAGAAGAACTCTTGGGACTTACGCCCAAGGGAGACTTTCCCAACTGAGAGCCCATGAAGTTGAAAGTTTGTTGGAACAAGTAGCGCAAGAAGAGGGTGAGCTACGGAAGAGAGAAAGTGCGGAAGAATACAACTGCGATCCCTCCCTTTGTAAGAAGGGAGTGAAATTCTGTGATGAGGAGGATGAGTCACCACTCGAGGAGTTGGTGAATCGGAAAACCGTGCCGATCCAAAAGTTAAAAACCGAGGTATCAGCTAAGGTAGACCAAATGTGGGATTCCTTAGACTCAAGAATTGAAACAGTCTTAAAAATTGTAGAGGAGTCTAAGGTAGAACAAGGTAGTGACAAAGGCAAAACCAAGTGGAGAAACTTAAGCCCTGCACATAACAAGGGTAAGGGGAAAATTCCTATTTCCGATGAGGCTGTAAATTCTGATTCAGACGATGATAGTGGATGTGAGGTCTGCTACTATGACCATCCTAAGGGATGTTGCCTAATTATCTCACATCTGCAGGAGTCTGGGGTGTATGCATTAAATCCAAGACTTAATCAACGGCAAACACCCCAAAGGTTACCTTATCCACAAGGTAACCCAAGGCAGTTCCACCAACCCTTGACATATTATCCAAGTGGAACGCCTCCACAGCCCATTGGACAACATCAGCAATGGCAATACCCACAGTCATGGGGGATGCCACCGCCAACACATCAATACCCTTACCGGCAACCTGATCCTTACGGTTATTATGTGCAGCAGCCAGTTTCTCCAGGTGACTCTATGGGTCACACTACTCCCCAACGTCACTACCAAGTTCGGGAGTACTTCAGGAGGACTCCTTCTCCTCCAGGAGATATCCCACACTCAGTCCATCCTCTAACTCCACCCGCACCTCTTCCACCTGTAGTTCCCATACAACCTGTTCCAACAATGCAAGGGGAATTACCTACCCAACTACAACAACGTCACGCCGCGAGAGCTGTAAATATTCAGCATATAAATATCCAACCGGGTGCTAGTTCTGACGACAACTGTACAAAGAAGAGACCCTTTTTCAGAACTAGGAGCCCAGACAAACTCTCGCAACAACAAGCGGATGGGTACATGTATAGGCCTCTAACCACTGACGCTTCGGAGAACCCTTCAGTCCAAAAGAGCGTAACGCATACGGTTATGTTAACACATACCGTAACTGACTGGATCAAGGTAGGCCACCTTCCTAGGAAACTAACTGACCCTGGGAGTCCCTTTATTTATTTGCAGATCGCTAGAAATGCACCACATCGAGCTCTTCTTGACTCAGGTTTCGGAGTCAACTTAATCTCGCAAAAGATGTATCACGCCTGGAACCTACCACAACTTAAGAAGAGTAACATACAACTAGAGCTAGTAGACCAGTCCATCACCATTCCCTTAGGATTGGTGGAGAATGTTATTACCACTGTATGTGGTTGGTCCTACCCAGCTGACTTTCTGGTGATCGCAGTTAACAACAACGAAGGGGACTTCCCAATTATAATGGGAACGGCATGGCTAAGCACAGTAGACGCATGCCTTAGGATCCGCGATCTTTCCTTTGAAATCTCTAAGATAAACATATGTGGAAAGATCGAGAAGAGAATAGTTCCATGCATCACATACAGTGATTCATCGGGTGATGACATGGAGGAAATGTCTCCATGTAACAGGTGTGCCCAAGAAACTCTGCAACAAAGATGCCTGTATGTAGCAACCACACAAGAAGTAGTAGACACCCCGTGGTTGACAGCTACTCGTAGGAGCAGGAAAATATGCATGGAACGAACTGAGGAAACTCATGCCAACAACCGTGGCATAGACACATTGGAATGTGAGCGTCGCCAACTTCCACCCCTCAACTTAAGATCATCAATTGGGAGAAGTTGGGCACTTCTGAGAAATTCAAATAGACGCTCACTATTTCGGATCTCTCCCTTACAACTCAGTCATGGGGGAGATGGCCACCTATGCTAACCATATGGGGCCCTCAGTTCTTTTTCAATTTTTGTTTTACAACGTTTTTGTTTTACACATTTTTGTTTTACACCTTTCTTTAACTTTTCTAATTTTTGTTTTACAACTTTCTTTAACTTTTGCTGTATTTGTTTTACAACATCGTTGTACTTTTCTATTTTGTGTGTGTGTGTGTGTCATCCACCCTGTAAGTTCATCACCCAATAAGTGTTCAGGCCGATGGGATGAACTGTTTTCATATTGATTGCTAATGTTTGGTTATTACTTTTAAGTGACCATGTTGATACTAAGGTATGTTCTTTTGATATGGCAGGCAATGAAATCACTTTATCCATCCATCCATCAGTCTCGATGGTTTCTCTTGGCTTGGAAATGTACAGCTCTCTTCTAATAAGAACTTCAACGAACCGGTGAATGGGCATTTCTCAAACTAAGGAAGGACTCAAGGATTGCAAAGGGTGTGACTTCAAGGGAACTTGATGCTTTTGTGTTGGTCATCCAATTGGGTGTTTGGATGTTTTCTTCTTGAGTTTTCTTACCGTTCTGATGTTACCCATTCTTCGGAAGTTGAGACAATAAAAATAAGTAGTCTTTGCATGGTGTGGTCCCCATGCATAAAAACACAAAACACACAAAAAAAAAAAAAACTAAAGTGAGGATACAAAGCACACCCCTTAGACGAAATAAAATTTGGGCTGCAAGCACTGGTTATGGAACCAAAGTGTTCCCTCTAACTAAGGCCCTTCTCGCTTCCCATTGCCTCCTTTGTTTCGTCGGAATGGTGGTGGCTCTTTGAAGATGCATCCTCGTTATCCAAGTGGATGGTTTAACTGAATGCATTGATGCGAAGTCACTGGAAGTGGTTGGTTTGAGCCCGGAGTTGGAATGAGATTTGCCAAGTCACACTAACCATAAAACACACAAAGGGCTGTACACCACCTTGTCCTTGGGATTCCATTCCATCCTCTTCTTTCTATCCTTCTCTCCATTGTTCACCTCATTGCCGGTTGTATCATTAGTGTATATATTTTGGTTGATACATTGTTTTCTTTTTGGTAAATTCTTCTGGTTAAGACTTTAACTCTTGTTCCAAAGGACATTCCCAAAGCCTACAGACTCTTTGAATGTGAGTTTGTCAGGGCATTAAGGGCATGAGCCTGCTTTGGGGAGGACCCACTGACATTCCTATTTGGAACATTAGTTAACTTCTTTTCCTTAACATTTTGCAATTAATTTTAGTTTTGTTCATTTCCATCTTGACATCCATTTCATTGATGCCATAGTTGTCCCTTTTTACCTATCTTTCTTACTCCTTTTCTTTCTCCTTTCTAACACTACCGGAGGTTCGCGATTAGTCATGGAGGTACGGGGCTTGATTTTTCAATTTTTTCTCCTAAGCCCCGAATTTTTTCGTTTCTCTTCCTAACCCCTACACCTTCAGTAGTCATCATCTACATCTTCCCAGGTCCATATCAACCATACCACAACCTAGCCAATGAACCTACACCGAAGCAAGGTATTAATTACTTAATGATTCAATTACCCTTGCTAAGACATGATTGTGTTGTGTATGTAGATGGCAATCATACAACAACGGATTGGATCTGGAGCAAACACTTGGAATGGAGCAGCGCTACAGTAGCTATGCAAGGAGCAGGATTGATGATGCGCTTACGAATGGACAACGAAAGGTGCAATCCAGGCATTGGCAGCAACAAGACTCTTCTCTCTTCTTCTCTTCTCTCCTCTCTCCTCTTTTTTCTCAGCTGCCAAATGTGGCCTGATGTCATTGTAATAAGGTGTTCACCCTTGTTGTCATGAACACCAGTCTTGTCAAATCTTGTAATAATGAACCATTCACATGTCATTCCATTAGTTCCATTTCCCTCAATAATTTCATACCTACCTAATATTATTGTAAGGAACTCGAGGACGACGCGATATCGCGGTCTGCCGCCAAATCTATAAATAAGAGGCAACACTCCCCTCATTTGAAATCCTAGGCGTAAAGTAGCGAATCTCTGGCAGATTGATCACCCCAGAGATAGAATATTTTCCATGTGCCCGCAGTAGGAGTCCCCCAAGTGAACGGTTCTTTATTCGAGCAGCTTTGTACCTGAACGCAACTTGTGTACGGCAATAAAGACGAGCTTTGTGGATAAACCTTGCAATGCATGGATAGGTTTATTTAATGTTATTTATTGCTTTCCTAGTA
>MNCI01007422.1:253820-271830 GCA_015680685.1 Gnetum montanum
TCATTCAGAATTCTAGTTGTAAAAATTTATAAAATATTCAAAAATTTGAAAGCTGCATTTTATCTGATGTTGTGTGTCATGGTGTATCCACTAATAGTATCAACAATGACATTAATATGTTAGAACTGGATCTTGTTTAATTTACTGGAAATTTTAAAACCTAAATCATTTTTGTATTAAACAGATGTAGCTTATAGGATGCAAATCACAAGCCTTAACCAATGAACATACCTCACTGCTTGAATGAAGAAACTTAAGCATCTAATGGATAGAATAAGTGAGAAAATCTATAACTTCAATGATCAGTACTTGTCATTCTATTTTTGCTTGTAAAAATTATAAGATTATTTTCCCAAGTTGCAAATGCTTCCAGTCTTACCTAGCAATATACAATGTGCATGGGGATTGTGATTTTTTGATCTCGTGTCAATTTCATGGATCTAACGTGTAAATTGTGATGCAACAGAAAAATTCAATTTGTAACCTGAACAGAAAATGTGCCACAATAAATTTAATGGAGTGCAACCTCCAAGGTTACCTTCTCACTACACTTTGATTCTCTTCTACAGGTTTTAGTAATGATTTATAGTGCCCACATATTAAATTGTGATACAATTAAGATTTTGGTTACGCACAATTGCAACTTGACAAGTTGTCTTCTTCCTGGGAGTTTTGTTTGTCATTTCCTTCTTTGGTATGAACTAGGAACAATGATACAGTATCTCTATTTCTTTCCTGCCTAAACATTCAGATAATTACTAAAGCGGAAGGGCAGAGTATTCAGTTATAAAAATTATATAAATAAATCCATAAGTCCTTCTGGAAATGGACGTGGTGTAAACGATATAAACAATAATGTGACTAGAAATAAATTTTCTTAATTTTCAACATTGTAGTGAGTAGAGCTTAATCTTAAAGATGCATAAAATATCGCAATAATTATATAGGATATTAAAAACTCACAGACTGGTCAATGATAGCAAAGCTTGAAGGAATTGGGCCTTGAAGACCAGTTCCTTGAAATCTCCTGCATCAATGTTTAACCAGAAACGGTAAGAAAGGTTAAATGCATTTAGTGGTCTAAAATTTGAATATTGTCCTTAAAGGAATATCAATAGCATCACGTATTAATATTTTTTGACAATGTTTAATACTGTCAAAATTCAAAATTAATAATTTATACTATAAAATAAACAGGCATCCTAACAAGAATTTCTAAAATACTTTTTGAAACTTTTATTGATAGGCACCCTCTTGAGGTTTTTAGATTCAAGAAATCAAATTTGATTTGAGGCTGGGAGTTAGTAATACAGGACATCTATTATGTGGGTTATGATGCATGAATTTTATAATTTTGCATTGGTTACGAGTTGCAACTAGACCTCATAAATGTTTAGATCATTAGCAATGCATCTCATGAACAATGTCAATGCTCACTATATGTTTAACTGTTTTCATGGAGACCATGATGGCTTACTTCTACACCATGTTCTGTTTGTTGAATCTTTTCTACTTAAATTCCTTGATGCTAACTGTATTTGAGAATAGCTTTATTAACTAAAGCTGAAAGATATTTATTTTATCGATATTATTCAGTGGCTACTTAGCCTTCTTACAAGCATGTTCATGTTCAGCTACAAGGTTTTTTTTCTGTGCAGGTGTGGCTGTGTATTAAAATATTAAATAGAACTTGAAAAACAAATGTAATTTTATATTACAAACTTTCATTTTTTGACATCACCTTCGAAGATAAGAAATGGATGCCTGTGTGGGTCGTGGTCATGCCCTAGAAAGCACCATGGACAGCTTGATGACCATCAAAATCAGATGTTCTTCTTTCTGTATTTCTTAAAAAAGCCCATAATGAAGACATATGCTCATGTAGTTATGACAATCCATATCATCACTTTAAATATCATTAGTGGCATTCTTAGAGATACGAGGCCCTATGGGATTTTATGGTCATTATATATCTATGTAAATATCCAAGTGAGAAGTAACCAGAAAGAAGATTACTAACAAAAGAAGAAAGCATTAGTACAAGGACACAATTCTGATGCATACAGTTCAGTGAGTTTCGTCCAGCCTCCAATGAAATCTGGTATTGGTCCTGCCAGCTGTAAATCTGAAGCCCACCTACATGGATCATTAAGCAAATTCCCCTGAAGATAAGTACTCTTTAAGAAATGATAAACCTTTCAACATGTTAGATTGAAACTTGAACTACAGATCTGCAGAAAATGAAAAGTAAGGGCAATGATAACTAACAGAATTTTTATGTTTTTAAGATTCCTAAAAGATGATGGAATTTCTCCCCTCACTCCAGAGCTATCAATATGCCCGCAAAATAAAATGTCAATATATCAATGCGAAAACATATAATATAATGCACATTATGCAGTCATGATTCCTTTATATTCTAATATTCAATTAAAGCTACTGACATGGCAGACATGTAATCATCTTGGTACCTTTATCCCAACACATGGACTAAGCTATTAAGGTAGTTGGAGGAATTGACAATAAATTTCTATCACCAGTTGTGTACCTAACACCATAGTCCTTGAACATGTATTTTTACTATGCCACTACCACAACCACATTAGATTTGAACATGTGACTTGCATTACCACAAGCCACATGCTCTAACCAAATGAGCTATGCTTCTTTGACAAATGATAGATAGATAATGCAACAGAATAACCCTAGGTAGAATATAAAGCTATATTCATCAATAACAACTATACATTCCGGAGAGAACAATTCTGTTATAAAAACATTTTTCTTTTGAGAGAATGTTCAGGATTAAATTACTGAAAATAAAATAAAAAGTACAATTCAAGGCCATGAGTGAATGGCCAAACGGACCCACCCATAGGGAGGGGGAAAACAACACACACCCCCAACCCCGGCTCGACCTCCCCCGAACCCAACCCAGATGGACCCCCATAGACAAAGTTTGCCGAGGGGGGCAACACCAACCCCCAAATCCCCGCACCCTAACTAACCAGACACAAACCATGTACAAAACAAAGGTCAACCTGGCCAAAAGGAACTCCGAACAAAACTCACCCACACCCACAAGGTAGAAACCAAACCACAAACGAGACCTAGGCAACCCCAAAGCCGCTACAGGTGTCCGGGCAAAGCATGACATTCACATTGCAGCTGCTCAAGTGCATGCAAGATATCCAAAGTTTTATGATGCAGCTCAGAACCCACAAAATCAACCGCTTGCTAGAACTCTTGCAAGGAGGCCTCACGACAACCCCACTCCCTAGCTGACCCCCCATCGTCCAGGTGGAAATGCACAGAGGCATGGTGGATGTGTCGTCTAAGAGCCACCCAAGAGCACTCACAATTTATGCCCAATACAACATACAGACATCGCCCCTCGCGAAGCCACTACCGCACGCTCTACTCATGTGCCCTATCCAGCTGCCGTTGTCTCATCTCTCTTCTTCCTACTCCCAAGCCTGCTATGCCCACCCCGTCCGCTTCCTTTCCTTGCAGGTAATTTCTTCCTATTGCAACTCCGCACAAACCTAGTCATGGAGCTCATCCACCAACCGAGCACAGGATCCCTCCGCTAGCAAGACCTGCTGCCTAAGCAACTCTTGTTCCCACTCACGAAACCAAGCCTCCAGGTCAACCTACGCCTGCTGGAGGGCTTCCTCCCAACGAACCTCCCATGCCCACCGCTCCTCAGCCCGAGCCGCCATCGCTGCCTCCTCCGCAACCCGATCGAGCTCTGCAACGAACAACACATCCCAATCAAACTCCATAGGCGGAAACACATATGCCATGGTCATTGGACTTGGGGTGGCCATCCCTTGTTGGCCAACCCGCTTTCTAGTGTAGACCACCATAGGAGTCAAAGTAACCTTGGACCCAGAAGACCCAAGAGGACCTGAAGTTGACCTCACCTCCACCGCACCTCACCAAAGGGCCAAAATAAGCTTGGAATGGTGTCCCCTCTTCCTCTATTGTAGGGCAGCCACGAAAAAGCAAGGCAAGTTGACTTTGAGCCCAAATTTCAAGCATTTCAGGAATGCACAGTGCGTACCCTGAAACTTGGAACCATTGTCGGACTAGACAAAGAAACGATCAACCAGCTTAGCAGCCTGACCCCAAACTGACAACAGAGTAAACCTGGGCATCTGCTGACTTTGCGTGCATGGCACTGTTCCATCAAAGAATAACTCAGCATTCTATAATCCTCAGGTTGTGGGAAGAACAATTTCGCCATCCGCCTAGACCTCTAGATACCTAGTGATGGCCATCTCTGTCAATGTGATTTCCATGCCCCAAAATTTTGTCTGGTCGCCCATCTAGTTTGTGAAGAAGGCATCATCAGGGAGGGACGGGTCACCTTGCAGTCGTGGGAGGAGAGTATCCCACCCACATCGCTTGACCAGAGCCCAAAGCTCAATGTGAGCACAGAACACCGTGTAGGCCAATTCGTATGTCGACGTGAACCCCATTGCCGTCACAATTTCCACCCATGATTTTTCCGTCCAGGAAACCACTTGCACAGGTGCGGGCACATGTTGTTGTCAAAAGATTTTGTGATTATGGATTTTCCATGCCTCCCATAAAAGCAACATGGCCTTGGAATCTCCCGTGAGTGGCAAAGAGTTGAGCCATCCCATCATGCATCACGTGTCCTACATGTAAAGGCATTGGAATGCGAAGTGCAAGACGGTCTCAGGCCCACCATTGTAGAGAGGGAAGATGGCATCAATGTTGAGGCCAGTTGCATTAAAGCTGCCCGTACTAGCAAGGCATTGCTCTCGAGGAGCCAAAGAAAACCCTTTATTTTTTCTAGTAGTCTCCCCTACCAGACCTACCTCCAACCATGTACTAGCGGGTACATTGATTTCATGAGCTAGCACAGCACATGTTCCATCCATTCTCGTGCTTGCATGCACTGTGCATGGGCGTAAAGTGTCCACCAAGGTCTAAAGTCGTGCACCCCCATTACCATTTGTCATATTTTCCTCTCATGATGCAAACCCATTGTGCAATCCCCGCACCCTGTTGGGTAAATTGTAACAACAATTGTTGTTGTCCAATCATCAACTCATCCTCGAATCTGAAAATGCCCAGGCCCCCTACTTCCCAAGGGCACAGGATCCAATCCCATCCAACCAAATGTAATTTACTCTCCCCTCTACCTCCCAACCACACAGAATTTTGAATGAGCTAATTGACAACCTAGATCACGGCCTGCGGGGGAGTTGCCACAACAACCACAAAGTGCGCCATTGCCACAAGCACCCTGAACGCCAACACCATCCGCCCTTTCTAGGTGAGAAAGCAATTAGCCCAATGTCCCACCTGACCCTCAATTTTTCTTAGAACCGCATTCCAAGTCGCACATCGACCCCAAGCAAAAAGTGGGATACCAAGGTATGAATCTTGGGCTATCCTTGAGGGGAACCCCAGTACCTATGTTACTCAACACTTAACCTGCACATCCACATTGAGGAAGTGCGCCAACTTCTCCCGATTCACCACAAGGCCAAGCTCTGCTGCAATCGATGCAAGCGCCCAATTAATAAGCCATGCCTAGGGGACCCCTACCCAACTGAGAAGCATCATGTCATCAATGTAATGTTCAACAAGACATTCAACACCCACAACTATCAGCCACCCCCCCCCCCCCCCCCCCCCCCCCCCCACCCCCATAACCTTGCAATAGTATTTCAACAGGTCCATGGTGATAATAAAAAGCAATGATGAAAGAGGGTCCCCCTGCCGTAGACCCCTTTCAGGGGACGAGAAACCCTAGAGACAACCCCCCACATTGAAGGAAAATGTGGCTAACACCTACAAATGAATGCACAACCACACGAAATTAGGGTCAAATCCTTTCTATGCCATAACAATGGTGAGTGCCTCCCAGCTGACCATGCTGTAGGCCTTTGTAATGTCCAATTTTAGACACAATCTAGGGAATTTCGAAAGTCATAGAAAGTGGAGGATATCCTGCATGAGGAGCACCTAGTCTTGCAAGAACCACCCTTGAACAAACCTCATCTAATGTTCCCCAACAAGTTTTGGCATGATGGGGACCAACCACCGAACGAGCATCTTGGAAAAAATTCGGATCAACACATTGCAAACCCCAATGGGTCAGAAATGAGATGGAGATGAGGCATTGGCCCGCTTGGGGATATAGACAATCCTTGAGCAATTGATCTCTTGACATACCTGACGCCTAGCCAACATTAGGTTGAAAGCATCGAGAATGTTGGACCCCACAATATCAAAAAACTCCTTAAAGAACTCGAGACTCTAGCCATCAGGTCCTAGCGCCTTACCTCTCGACATAGAATTAACAGTCTCTTGCAACTCTTGCCAAGTAAACAAACTCAATAACCAAGCATTATCTCCCTCCTCCAGCACCCATGGGACCCGCACCAAGACCAACAACATGGGCCTCTTTGTCCAATTGCCTCCCAATACATCACCAACTCTCAGGCAACATCTTCTGGATCATCCACCAAAGCCCCATCATCCCTCAACATCACCTAGTGTTGGCCCAACCCGCAAGACTTGGCCACTGCAAAAAAGAATTTTGTTTGTCTGTCGCCCTCCCTGAGCCACCTGACCCACGATCGTTGTTTCCAATAGATTTCCTCTTATAAGTCAAGCGCCTACAACTGCATCAGAATGTTCATTTCCTCATCCTGTAAGTCCTCTCTAGCCTCTTGCTGACTCTGAATCTGGGTCAACCTAGACTTGAGATCTGTACAGCCTACACAGAACAAAAATTTATCCTACACCACCACAGAGCAGATAGCCCACTTCAGGCGTAGGAGGCCCTCTCGAAGAAAATTCCTGGGGCCTCCCTGGCCTAGCTGATAATTCACCTAGATGTCTTCGACCAAGGGGTGCAGCCACGACATGAGTAACCAAGATGCTTCAAAACAAAACAATCGAGGGACCCATCTTCGTGGGGGCCCCAAGAAACAAATGAGTGACCGGTGATCTGAAGCAGCCTGCTCCTGCCCCATGACCCAAGTGTCCAACCATAGAAGCAATTCTGAGCTAATCCAAAATCAATCAATTCTAGACAAGACCCAATGGGCTTCCTTGTGCTTGTTGCTCCACATAAATTGGCAATTTTCAATCTCCAAGTCAAGTATCGAGCACAACATCAAGAAGTGCTAAAACTCCTAGGCCCCCAAGGGGCAAGTGCAATCTGTACCCAATTTTTCCCAAGAGTACAGCCACTGGTTGAAATTCCCCACAATGAGCCATGCCCGTTGATCCAAGACCAGCACTGCCACCCTCTCCAACTCCATCAAGCGCAACTCCTAGGCTTGGGCCCCATAGAAGTTCATCAACCAGAGGCCTAGCGAGGGAATGTGAACAATAATACCCCATTGTGACAAATCAATCAACAAAATCTCAAGGTGGGCCAAGATAGCCAAGCACCCTGCATGCCCCACACAAGGCCTTTGGTGCACCTTCCACCCATCCCATTGCAAGTGGAAGGATTTTGATGTCTGCAGTTTGGTTTCCTACAAGCAAACAGTATCGCAATCCTCATTTCACACAATCTATCGCAGGGTATTTCTTTTATAGGGTGTACCCTGTCCCCTAAAGTTCCTTGAAAGGAGCTTCATGTGTGATCGACAGAGTGTCGCTAGTAGACCTCTTGTAGGGTTTGCTGTAAACCCAAATCAATACTCCTTGTTTGCTTATCCTGCGTCAAAAGCTTGGATGGGTGACCTAGCCAACCCCCTACCAACGACACTGGAAAGCTACTAGAGTCTTCCAAGTGCGGACAAGCCTCCTTTGACCTCTGCGGCTTAGAGCTCCCCCACACAACATTAACTCATTTGCCCAACAGGGGAAGCTCAATCCCCGACACAGTAGGTGTGACTAAGGGTAGGGTAGCAAGAGACGGGTTGTGTGCCTCTCTCTCTCTCTCTCTCTCTCCCCCCCCCCCCCCCCCCCCCCCCACCCCTCAGCCACACCAAGGGAGCATGAGGGGCAAGAAGTGATGCCTGCACTTGTCCCCATTGCCCAACCCCCACCTATAGGCCCCACCCCAACCCACACACCACCTCTTTGGCCTGTCGTGCCCCCACACACCACCTCTTTGGCCTGTCGTGCCCCCACACCCCGAAACCTATAATCAATCTCGTGATGGCCATTTTTCCCGTAGAGGGAACACCCCCAAGCTAGCGGCACCTTCTCCACCATTTGTTCTATCTCAAGATTTTTGAATTCTACCCAAAGCCATTCCTCGCCTCTACGGAGGTTAAGCATGACCTCCTTGACCAAGTCCTTTAGGGACAAGGCCTGCCACACGTAGAACCGCGCAAAGCCCATCCACTCCATCAATTGCATCACCTTATCCAAGGTGATAAACTTCCCAAAAAAACTCCGCAATATGCCTCAAAAAATCCAAGCTCCACATCTCCCATGGAATCCTAGAGATGCAAACCCAAACTGGCACGCGTGTGAACAAGTCCACCTCTCGATGCACCCCCAGCCTCCAGTGTGTAAGTGCCAACCCTCTAGCGCCATAAAACCATGGCCCACCTTGGAAGACCATATCCCACTCCTCCACACTCTTGAAAATGAATAGGAGCAAATCATCCAACAAACTCCGCACTTCCACCTCTCCAAACCCCCAGACCCCCTTTGTCCACCTTCTAATGAGGTCCATCATAGGTCAGGCCCTAGAGGACATGAAACACCCTATCAAGCTACGTTCCATAGTCCACACCCCCTCCACCGGTGGTCCATTGACCTGCAATCACATTACGCCATCCAAGCAAGAGCACTCCTCAACACCCCCATCCACAAAACCTAATCCCCCCATTGCACCTGCGCACCCCTCCGAGCTGGCCCCCTCCACACTGTACTATGCGGTCTCCCACCTAACAACCCCCATAGCATCCGCTTTGTTCCTAATCCCAGCCATCTTCTTATATGACTATAACCTATGGGAACTTAGCCACCCAATAAACAATGTTCTATCACAATAGAAACTTCTAATAGACTGCAGTTTGTTCAAAATCAAGGAAACCAATCAAGAACATTTTCTACTTAGCAATTTTAATCAATAAGTACATCAATTTTGTACATTATGGAGGTGTGTGTATTCATTCAACACTTTGTTCACTTGTGTGTTTGTGTCATATAAAACCAAAAAAAAATTATTATTTAAACAAAATATTGGTAACTAAATCGTTTTAAACATGGTATCATTTTACAACATAAATAAATTTTGTATTACAAACATGAAATATCAGAGCTTTGGTGAAATTTTTTGAAATCAAACAATCAATGTTATTGATCAATAGAAATTTTGGCAATTGTGGAAAAAATATATAGAATAATGTTCAAACAAATTATATGGAATGAACAAGATGGGTGGTAGATGTACAGAAGCAATAAACTACAGCAGAAAGCAATATGCAGAGGTGGTTAGAATGTGATGCATGCGGTGCTCACTAAAATAAAACAAAGCTGTATTGTAAAATACTAGCTATATATTTATAGCATCACAGCCACAACCCTAAAATTGTCCAAATTTGTAAACTTAAAATGAAAGAAACAAGAAAACAAGGAGAAGGTGAGAAGACTCCTTGTCAAGGCAGCAGACAAATTCATCTCTTGGATTAGAAAAAAACTCAACTATCTTTCACTGTGTTGTGGACTTGGTCTTAAGCAACTACATAATCGGAATAAAGATAATTTGGATGATTAAGGACAAGACGGTGACGTGGATGCAAATATTTAAGGCAAAATCATAAAATTAAATCTAAAAGAAAACGTTTTGCATCACCACAAAATATAAGACAAGGAAGTTATAATGACCACACAGAATTTCAACGAGCTATGATCTGTTTCACTAAAATAAAAGCAGTGTACTTTCTGATTGAGTAAGAGAGAAAATGTAAGTGAATCACATAAATAATACAGATATGTTAATTAGTTATAACAGAAAAAAGAAACATGTTTCTCACTCACAATTGCTCCAACTTTGTAAGGCTTCCAAGCTCTTCAGGAAGTGTTCCATCGAAATTATTTGAAGAAAAACTACTGTAGAAAGCTTCATTTGTAAATTAGAAATTGAAGATATTCTATGATAGAAGAAAGAAGAGAGTCACGTAAAACCAATTCATCTCAAACTAGTAAACAAATTTAAAAACAATAACAAAAATTGGATTTTGGAATTCCATGTAAAAGTTATCGAAAACAAACGCACAGAAGCAAACGACCGTTGGTAAAATTTAGTAGCAAGTTGTATGCATTAAAATCAGAAAATAAAGGAAACGAGGACCACACAGAGACAGTAAATTTTGAAGCTTTCCTAGTTCTTTTGGAACAGGCCCTGTAAAATTGTTGATACCAACAGTCCTGCACATTGAACAAAGGAAAAGGGAATGATATACACTAATCATTATTACCGTTCAACAATGATATAATGCTATTATAAAGTCTCTGATATCTCATGATTTATAAAATAGAAAAACATGATACTCACAAATACTGCATGCCTGTCATGTTCCCAATGAAAGCTGGAAGACGTCCGGAAAAGTAGTTTTGTGCAAGGTTCCTGACAAAGAGGGAAAAAAGATGCTGCTAATGTTAAGCATAGGAACAGTGCAGTTTTTGGACTAATGTTTCACTCAAATGGGGCTTTTATCACTTTTAACAGACAAGTGAAGCATGGCCAACTAATATAAAAACCAATGAGTTTTAAGAATAGGCAGTATCTTACAAATCGGTCAGGTAAGTCAAATTTCCCAGCTCCGCTGGAAGTTCTCCAGATTTATCTAAAGCGTAAACTTTCCTGCCCGTAAAACGAAAACGATACTCAGAAGTCTTGCAGTGAAAACGCTAAATCCTAACAAAAATAATCTTGCTCTACAGCTTACACTATCTACGTAGGAAATCCGCTTGTCATTTGCAATCAACTTTTGAACAACACGGTTAACTAGAACTCCTTATTTGCTGAAGTATGTGTTATTAATTGCTATTAAAGAAAGTGACTTCTGGTCGTTAACCATTAAATTGGCTCGCGGCCTCCCACAGATTTTATAGGAGAACAACGCCAAACTTAATAACATTTGATGTATCCAGAATTTGAAAACATAACACAGAACATGTGAAAGGCAAGTGGCATCAACCAAACAAAAAAAGATCAGAAAATGATATTACAGGCGCTCGCTGAACACCGTAATGTATTCTCAATATTTAAATCAATTAATTACTCTTTTTTTACCTCATAAAGGAACGTAAGTCGGCTTTGTAAACATACCTAAATCGATGTCATATCCAAACGCTTGCTGTTTAGTTCTCTATTAAGTATAACCACCAACATATCAATATTTTGTACAAACAAACTTGAAAGCAAAGCGTCAACAACAATTCCCGAGGCGCAGGAATGTTAAGTTACGGAACAAGTTTTTGCAAGTAGATGCAGACTGCTTCAAGTAAATTTGAGTTGAGGATACTTGCAATTTTATGATATGGCAAGTGTTGCCTCTGTCAACCGAGCAGTCGCATATGATGCCAGGATTCGAGGCATAAGCGGAAGCATCATCTGCATCGGATCCATAACAGGGATCTCCCGTCATATTCCATCCCGCTTGTGAATTTATGCCCCACTTCATTCCCAGTGCCCTGAATGCATTTGCTGCAACTCATTCAAACAGATTCACATGTTATCCAGTACCGAACACACTCTTTCACATATTATCTTCTACCCTAATACAGTAGCATCATGGTGATTGATGGTAACTTTAAAAAGGGTTTGGCTGACGTTAGTAGACGGAGCCTAATTCTCTGAGTTGCAATCTGAAAAAAGGAAAACTCAAACGAATTCTAAAGGATGTATAATATAATTCTCTGATTGTGGCTGAAAAACTGGAAGACAGCAATTGCGCTGTAACTTGAGGCAGTGTAAATATAATTCTCTGATTGTAGTTGAAAAACTGGAAGACAGCACTTCGGCTGTGACTTGCTAATTTACATAGAGTATGAGAGATTCAAGCAGTAAGAACGCAATCGTTCAGATATAATCTCCAGCAAGTAAAGATATTTTCAGAAATTATGCTTATTGGGAAAACGGAAAATTCATTCACAGAGGAACTCAAGGAAGTAAAGATGCTTTCAGAAGAGCTGGCTACAGCAGCTGCTTCAGCTCCCAGGAAGAAAAGGGCCAAAATACAGGTAGAGAGCTTCATTGCCATGGCTACACAGAGCAGCAATGATTCAGCGGGAACAAAAGAGGAATCGTATCCACTTTATAAACTGAAAAAGTCAAAGTCTGGGTAGACAGTGAAGAAGAGAAGAGCCGGCCCCCTGCAATCATTCTGCTATGCACATTCGAGACTTGCGTTGAAAATTCTCCTATGCACACCCATGGTGTGGTTGATAAACATGGCCAATTCCAGAAAGTTAATTTAACGTAAACCCAGTTTCAGATCAGCCACCTGAGCCAGAAAAACAGAGGTACAATGTTTCTGAAAACGATGCGGTTCGATAATTTGAGCCTCATTTTGATTTTTTTGACCGAGACTGCCATTATGTTGATATATCTTGGTTGCCGTGAGGAGAGCTCCACCAATCCGAGAGTAAAATAACAGGTAATGGAGCCCAAATGTCTTAGCAATTTCAATTGCCCTATTGAAAAAAGTATACCCCGAGCAGGCGTGACACCATTCTGGCTTGCCTTGATTTCTTCGTCATAGCCACCAAGCATGTTACCTTGCATTTATAAACCCACGAAATCACTTCTAAGTATCACCATGGAGCCACACTAAATGGCAACTTGGAAATTGCCACTCTTATAACATGGGAAAGATTTTTTCCATAGAATGAAAAGTGGAAGGCCAGGTTTGATGTGCAATAAATGCAAGAGAGAAAAGAAAACATGAATATTAGATGGATTTCGGGAAGAGATTAAATACTTCTTTGCAAGTAATGATATAGATCTACAACTAGAACTTTTAGTTTTATTTCAACTATGTTAAGTTGAGGAAATGCTTATAGCAAGAACTAAGTATTACAAGTTACGCATGTTGTAGGAGGTCAATTTAAGTATTAAGGACATACCATTAGTTTTTAACAAGATGTATCTGAAATTGCAAAAAGACTTTCTCTAAGGATCCGTGAGATTCAACTACTTATATTAAGAAGAATAGATCAAAGGGAATTGATTACTTCATCATAAATAAAAAATGTACATGAAGCTTTAAGATATAAAGTAAAAAATGATCGTTGTTATCGTGATGTTGAAATTGATATGCATCCCTTATATGAGATTACCGAAGATGGGGATGTCAATATCTTCAAAAAGATCCCTTACATTCCATTATCTAAAGAGGATGGAAATGCGAGATTGCAAGTCAATGGCCCAGTGATTGACTTAGATAAAGGTGAAGAATAACCTATTGATGAACATACATCATCAGTTGCATTTTGATCATTGATGTTAGGAAAAGAGATCGATTTAATAAAAGCATGATTACATAATTTGAATATAGAACATTCAAATATTGCACAATGGCCTTCATTGTCAGATTTCCCAATTAAGGAATTCAACACAATCAATATGCTTCCGATGTCATTTCCTACATTGCTTCCACGTGTTAAATGTGACTTCCATACAAGAAGAGTGAAGGAAGTTAGATTTGGTCATCATAAATGATTCAAGTATAATAAGTTTTATATTTTCATTACTAAAATTATGATTGTTTTGATAATCTATATTAATTAATTAATTATTCAATCATGTTTATAGGTATCACATTTACAACATGATAATAAGACATCATATATTGAAATCAAGAAAGTATTCTTTGAAAAGAATGTTCTTAGTGCACCTTTGACTATACAAGAGTTTATGAGAACAACTACAAAATGCTCCTAACGATAACTTTGTTGATAAACCAATGAGATTTGGTACCACTATACAAGGACCCTCTTCTTACTAGAGAAAATGTAGAGTTCAATTGTTTGATTTGGTGAATGAGTTAGGTACTCAATTTAATAAAGGCATAGTTATAGATACCAAATATGGAATGTTCAGACACTACACATTGGCCTTCGTAATCAGATTCCCCGATAAATGAATTCAACACAATCAATATGCTTTCAATGTCTTTTCCTACGTTGTTTCCATGTGGTGAATGTGACTTCCTTATAAGAATAGCTAAAGACCTCAAGTTGCATAAATATACAAAGCATCTAATCCAATATAAGGATGGTAGATTTAGTCATCATAAATGATACAAGTACAACAAGTTTTAGATTTACATTTCTAAGTTTATGATAGTTTTGATAATCTATATTACTTAATTCTTTATTCAATCATATTTATAGGTATCGCATTTACAACATGATAATAAGACATCATGCAATCAATAATAGTATTCTTCAAAAAGAATATTGTTGATGTGTCTTTGACTATGCAAGAGTTATGAGAACAACTACAAAATGCTCTTGAAGATACTTTTGTTGACAAATCGATAAGATTTGGTACCCCTATATGAGGAACGTCTTAATACTAAAGAAAATGTAGAGCTCACTTGCTTAATTTAGTGAATGAGTTAGGTACTTTGACAATGTTCTTCACTTTAAGTGCTATTGATTTGTATTGGCCAGAATTACATAAGTCGATGCTTGGAAAGCCTCCACAAAATCCTTCAGAAGCAAAGCATTGGAGAATGAATAATGTTATTAACAATCCACGTATAGTTGCTAAATTCATGCATATTCATCATCAAGCATTTAGAGAGGTGATATCGTTACTAGAATTTCAGGTGGTTGACTATTGGACTAGATATGAATGGTAGCATTGTGGATTACATCATGTCCATGATTTTCTTTGGATTAAAGAAGCTCCAAATATAAATAACCTTGATTGGAATAATCCAAAAGAAGTAAAGAGAATAAGAGAATTTGTTAATCTTTAACAAATGTTTGAAATTGTAGATATATAGAAGATGGTAGAAACTATGATGTAAGTTTGACATGCAACCACTAATTATATCTTTGTATTATTTAAGTAGCTTAGTGTTATAGTATAATATTACTAGAATCTCCAACATTCTTAACTCTTTATCATCTCTTTTTTTTATAGTTTCATAAATATATAGCTAAACTAGTTATAGTTTCCAAGACAAAACATCCTAAGGCATCCATGTTTGATTGATAGTAACCAACTTCGATATATGAATTTAGACATGAATTATGATGAAATATTAATTACTATTGAAAGACATACAACATGTAGAAGATGTGCATGCTTGTGAAGATGAATGGAGTTGAGTTTTGTATGTACTTGCTCTATTTATATTTTTTTCTTATTTTTTTCATCATATCATGTTTTTCCTTTTATATTTATGTTTTTAACTTTTCATATATGGTTACATTCATTGGACTACCATGGTTCTTAAGTACAATGCTCCATGAATGTTATGACCACAATCTAAACTCTTTCAAGATTCAAACAACAATAATGAGATAAAATATGAATCATAAAGAAATGATGATAGACTCAATGTTTATAACATAATGGTCTTGCAAACATGGAAGGTCAACACAGACTTTCAACTTGTTCTTGATAAATACATTGTTGTTAAGTAAATTGCTAAATATGCAACAAAATATGAAAATAAATCAAAATCATTTCAAGATATGTTACTCTAGATTGCAAACATATGGGAATCATATGACAATGTAATGAATGCATATAAAAGATTTATGATGCATATCATAGTTGATAGGGACATTGGAGCTATGGAGGTATGTCATCTATTGTATGAGCTTTCTTTGAATGAGTGTAGTCAAGTTTGAGATTTTGAATGTTTCTAAAGAGGTATATAAAAAGGTCCTACCAAGTAATAATGAGGAAGAGAAAGTTGAAATGTATACATCGATTATTAGTGCATATCAAAGAAGACCTATACATTTGAAAGGAATATCCTCACTTAATGCTAAAAGATACTATAAACCATCTTGGAACTTATATGAAATACCCATTATGGTTGGAACTGATCCCCGCTTTTTAATTTCTTCAAGAATGGACGAGGAAAGATGGATAGATTATTGTTGGTGTCAATATCTATTGCATTATCCATTTAGAGATGTCCAAAGTGATATTGGTATAACTAATGAAGAAACTGAACAAAGATGGTTATCTATTCAACACCATGGAGAAGATTTTGCAAAGATTGCTACATCTTTCATTCATAGTTATAGATCAAATGGAATAATAACACATTTGGAAAATGACTATAATGTAGTGGACATATCTTCCCTTAGTGTTCAACAAAGAAAATGTTATGAAATTATCACTATCCACCTACATTACTAGTTTGAAGATGTTAATCTTGATCCATTACTAATGATAATTCAAGGAATAGCAAGAACATGAAAATCATATCTAATTAATGCCATTTGTAAAGAATTCTTTTTAAGTTGCTTCTTAGTTAAGAATAGCTTATTAGTACTTGCTCCTATTAGTGCTACAACATACAATATTAATGCAACAACCATACATTCTACACTGAAATTTGAAATAAGAGAGTATAAGCCTCTTGGTACATTTGCATTGGGATAACTACAAAATAAATATAAATATATCAAATACATCATAATTGATGAGATGAGTTTTATAGAGATAAGATACTCTATAATATTGATAAACGGTTGATGAAACACCATATGTTGGGTAACTTCATCGATGCATCCCTGTTGACGAAGCCTCATCAATGCATCCCCATCAATGAAGCCTCATTGACGCATCCCCATCAACACATCTTAAATGCTTTGGTGCATATGTGTCAATGAGGACGCATTGATGCATCCCCATCAACACATCTTGGATGCATTGGCACATATGTGTCAATGCTCTGCTTTGTCACCTAAAATCTACAAATATGCGAACACCCGCCATGTATTTGGCATCATTTGGTTAGTAGTGTAGCTAGACTCTTGTAGTTTTCTCTCATAATCTTAGTAAACAGTCAATGAGTGTCCACTGTGTGGATTTGAGGTCATTATATGACATCTTATTTAAGTGGCATTGTACTTGGACACATTTTATGCAACACTTTGACTTAGAATAGATTTACCTTCAATGCAATTTACTTTTGATGTACTTAGTTAATATTTAAATTTCCATGCATGTTAATTAATCCATGAAATGAGCACAACAAGTTTCAAGCGTAAACACGTATTTACTTGGTAATCCCAATAGTGTTATTACTTGGTTTGCCTAATAGCATAACACTTGGTAATCCTAGTAGCGGGTATGTGATGAGTGGCGAGGTACCCCTACACTTAACCATATGAATACGAGCATGTATGCATGATCTAGTTGAACTTCGCAGATGGACTAGTTGTGGTATTTAAATAGTTGCACATTGATCGCAGTTCACTGTCTTCCCACCTAGACTGGTATTTACCTTGTCACGTATGGTTTAGTTCAAAATGAGGCGAGTGATGTGATCCTAAACTAGTACTACTCCTAGAGACGATTGAAGATAATCTTGTTTTAAGCTAATAGGCAATGAGAAGCAGAATCTAAACTAGCCTAAGTGTGATGAGCACCCGTCCTTAATCATTCATGCACATCTTGGACCTCGTGTACTACTTCTGAGATTACCAAGTACATATTACTTGAGCACTCCTAAATATGCTACTAGGTTACCAAGTAATTACACTTAAATGATTCAGTCATACTCATTCCGCATTTAATAACAGGAATAGTAAATGATGATCAAGAAATATTAACAAAGAAAACAATAAACAACAATTAACAATTAAAGTGATTAAAAGCTAAGTGAATGCTACAATGATGGAGTAATCTCAATCTTTATTTTCGATCATGTGCATGTCCAAGTATGTCACACTCGAATAAAGGTTCCGTACAATTACAATCATCACACTGCGGGCATGCACTAGTGATGAGACGTGGTTTGCGTCGGCTGCGATATCGCGTAGCACTAGTGATGAGACGCGGTTT
>MNCI01007422.1:272302-300955 GCA_015680685.1 Gnetum montanum
TATCATTTTCCACTGCCTTCAGGAGTAGCGTAGATTAGGAAACACATCATACACCTCATCTAGACTAAACCATACGTGACATATGCAAAACTAGTCTAGGTGGGAAGACAGCGAACTGCGACCTAAGGCTAACTATCTAGGTGCCACAACTAGTCCATTTGCGGAGTTCGACCGGATCGCACGTGCGACACTCGTTTCGTATGGTTGAGTGTAGGGGTACCTTGCCACTCATCAACTAGGGAAAGAACTAAAATAAATTGAAAACTGACAAAAAAGACTCTACACTTACATTTACCAACGTGCCCTTTTCCTGTGCGCTCGAATGTTGTATTTATAGGCCTACATAGGAATCACGATATCGTGTATTCGATATCGTTACTCAAGCTGCGATATCGCATATCCGATATCGGAGCCTAGCAATCCACGCTTCATCAGTATGTGAGTTCAAGATGTGTATAGTAAGCTCGGAACGGATACTCATAATCCTTTGAATAATTTAGGATTTATTTTCTTGTTATTAATTAGATTAAATAATTAATTTTCATACTTTCATGTAATTTAGCCTTAGTTGCACAACATCAATAAACATATGCCTCACTTTAGACTAAATCATACGTGATAAAGCTAGTGTTAGTCCAAGTGAGAGGACAACGACCTGTGATCAATGCTTAACAATTTGGATACCACACTAGCTTGTGATTCGTATAGTTGGGTGTAGGGGATACTTGCCACTCATCAATGGTTATATTGTAATTTTTGCATGCATCCTGCATCATTGTAACTTTAAATTCTTTGTTTGTAGCCCATGCGTGATGTAGGTCTTTCTTTTTATTAGGATTACCTAAATGTGGAAAGATAATAGCCAAGTATCATTGGAAGTTTTTTTCTAAAACTTTTTTATAATTATATATAAAAGTAAAATTGTTGATGAGGAAAAGTTGAATTAGTTAAAGTACGTATGTTAAGTTTGTGATGCAAGTCATATGTTGAATCTCAGAAACAAATGAGTTAATCCATATTAGATAATTAAAAATATATGTTGCCTACTGTAACCCAATATTATTAATTCCAGTTATAAGTTAAAAATCATGATCTTACTTTTATCTTTGCATTTTTTAATTTTTTAATCAACTTCAATCAACAATGTTAGAAAATTAATTTGGATTTATGCCAAGGAGAGCTATTTTGTTGATATGACAATTGATGGAGAAATTTAGAAAACAAAGAGAAAATCTATGTATGATCTTCATTAACTTGGAAAAAGCATATGACAGAGTGCTTACAAATATTATTTGGTGAGCTTTGCAAAGGAAAAACATCTTTGATAAATATATTAAAGTGATTCAAGACATGTATGAAGGAGTTACCACCAAAATTAGAACAGCTTGTGGAACATTTGATTTTTTTAGTTATAGTAGGTCTACATCAAGGGTTTGCGCTTAGCCTGTACTTATTTGCCATTATTAGGGATGAATTAACAAAGGAAATACAAGATAAAATCTTGGTGTATACAAGATAAAAATTAGTAGAAGTAAGACCAATATACGAAATGCAATTTTAATAACAACATAAACAGTGGTGAAATGGAAGTGACAATTCAAGGCAAAAAAGTCCCTCAATGCAAACAATTCTGTTACCTTGGATCAACCCTCTAATTAGAGGGTGAAGTTCATAAAGATATAAGAAATAAAATTAAGGTAGGATAGTTAAAAGGAAGATAGCCTAGTGGTGTTCTATGTGATATGAAATGCAAATGTTTTGATAGATGTTAAATGTTACTAAAAGAGATAAACTACATAATATAGTTAGACTTGCAATGGCTTCTATTTCAAATAAGCTACAAGAATGGTGGCTTTGCAGAGAAGATAATGACCCTATAAACACATCACTATTTTAAGAAAGAAAGGCACTAAAAAGAAAACCCAAAGAAGACCTGAGAAAATATTATCCAAGATAATTTGAAAAAACTTAACAAAAATCTAGCTCTTCATAAAGATGAAAGGTGAAAAAGAACTTATTTTGCTGATTCCATTTTGTTGGGATAAGGCTAAATTGATGATGAACAACCTTAGTTCATCAATATAGCATTCTTTTAAGATATGTCACAAAAAGATGTCATTATCCGCCGTGCGTGTAATATATTAAAAAATGCCCCCGGAATTAGATTTTTCAATGCAAACTTATCATTCTTGAAAGCAGAATGCTGAAATTATAACACAGTTGTAGGGTTAAATTTCAAAAATCCAGGTTTGAGAAATTAACAATATTAATAGTATCTAACCAAACGCAGGACTCCAAATACAGGCCATGAAAAAACATGCATAGTATTCATATTTATAGGCAGAGAAAGAACGCCTGCGTGTTTTGGGTCTCGCACACGGTTCAGACCGTCCTGTAACTATAATAGGTATTTCGAATATTTCGTTGATGTTCTATAATGCAAAAAGGAAGGAATTTAGGGACACGAAATCGTGCATATATTTGGATGCCAAATGCAACCCTTTCTCTGATGAAGTTCATGCATTTCGGTAATCTATCGCCCTTCTTCTAGGATGGATGCAGTTATATTGGATTGAACGTATGATAGTCCTGCTGAATCATCAACAGCATGACTGCCTTTCCAAGCATTCATGAAATCTGCAATGTAAGATGGACGGGGAACGTCAACTATGACAGTGGGTGAATCATGGGCCAACATGTTCACCACCCGAGACATGGATGGCCGCTTCACTGACACAGACTGAGTGCACAGCAGTGACACCGCAATTACCCTCTCCACTTGATCAGCACGTGCAGTGTCTAGTACAGTCTCATCCAGAAGCTCCAGCAGCCTGCCCTGTTCATATAGATCCCAGGTCTGCATTCAAAACCACATGTCTATATCATTGAGGTGTTACATTATTGGTAAGGACACAAGGGTTCAATACCACTAGGGTAGACTCTCAAACATTTAATTTTAGTATATGTTAATGATGGTAAAGTGCTTGTTTCTCTGAGTTAGGTGCTCCTGTTACACCCTTCCGAGGCCCTGCTTGGCAGGATGACCATAGCGATGTGATGACCGTCATATGTGAGCCAAAGAGCTACCCTCGAAATCTCACACCAATAGTTGAACGGTTTACTGAAATATGTAGACCGTGTCTCAAAGAAAGGCTGAAACTGGATTCTGCCTAACAGAGCCTTAGCTCTCCATGTGATATACATATATACTCAAATACTTTTCAGTATCAGTTGAAATGTACGAATAATAGAGAAAACCGACTTCGTCACTCTTCCTGTTTAACATGTTTTATCGCTGAAAAAGAACTATAATCCCAATCTATGAATATAAACAATGACGTCCAACCATCGGCAACACTTACCCATTGTAAAAGATAGGATTTCTCTTCGGGCAAGTGTGGATCTTCGTTCCTCCTACCACTGACAATCTCCAAGGCCACCACCCCAAAACTGAAGACATCTGCTTTCTCTGTGAGGTACCCTCTCATAGCATATTCTGGAGCCAGATATCCACTGCAGAATTTCAATTTTGTTAGCAGGTCACAGTAGTTTGCGAGTTTGTCAGTCTCCCACATTCTAAGCTAGCAATAAAGAGACCAGAGTTTCTCCTTGTCAAGCACATACACCCTAGTAGAAATTTTTAAAATATTTTGCGCTTTTCAATTTTCTAGAATGGTCATGGATTAAAATCATTGTGCAGTTAAATTTAAAAGAAAATATTGATTCAAAATGATGTATAATCTTGCAGCTCTATGAATGATTTCATCCAAGAATGGAAAACATAACAAAAAAATCTTACTATGTTCCAGCAACCCTAGTGGTCATATGGGTTTCCTTGGAGTCTGAAAGCTTTGCCAATCCAAAATCTGAAATATGTGGATTCAACGACTCATCCAAGAGAATGTTACTAGCTTTGACATCCCTGTGAATTATCTTGACATGAGATTCTTCATGAAGATATGCAAGTCCACTTGCAATCTGTATGCAAATGCCGTATCTAGTGGGCCAATCCAGCCTGATTCTAGAAACTGCATGATCGGCACAAATGGTTATCTCAATGCACTTAAAATGTAGACATATTTAAGTTCCATAAATTATTGCTAAAGCATATAAAGCGTACCAAATAATGCTTGCTCAAGGCTATTATTTTCTAAATATTCGTAAACAAGAATTCTATGATCTCCTTCAATACAACACCCATATAGCCTCACAAGGTTTCTGTGTTGCACAGAAGATATAGCGGCAACTTCATTCATAAATTGTTGAACTCCTTGTTTTGATGTGGAAGATAGTTGCTTCACGGCAATCTGTTTATTACCTGGAAGAATACCCTGCAACATTAAAATTGGAGATAAGTAGGCAATCACTTTACAGTTGCAGATTGACTATCAGAAGGAAGAATAGCTACATGCCTTGTAAACTACGCCATATGCTCCCTGGCCTAATTTGTTTTCCTCGTTGAAATTTTGTGTTGCAGTTTGCAACTGAGAAAACGTAAACTGTTCCACTGTGTATCGAAAATCTTTTAAACCTGAAAAATTTCAATAAATAATCAGCCGTGTGCATCAGTAGTTGACAAAAGTTCAAATATCACACCTTTCACATGTACAGTACTGTCATCTTTACCTGATTCAGTTGAAGGGTATTTAGTTCTCCTTAGCCAAATTATAAAGGATCCAAATACTAAAAATATGGCTAAACATCCAAAGATGATCCCAATCACCATTCTCCTTTTACTTCCACTTTTACTGGAGTTTGTGGAGCTTTTAGTTGTAAGGTTAAATTCTGATACAGTGAATTATGATGCATTAGTCACGAAACATGCAAGTTCTTAAATTACCATGACAATATCAAGACAAAAAAAATTAGTTCAAGCTCTCTTCCTCCTGTAATCATGTTTTACATAATCTGTTTGTCATGCATTCTGTTTAATATCAGCGAAGCATTATTAATATTGTCTTCAAGCTCAGACCGTGTCATGTTTAAAAGATGTAGTTAACAAAATAAAGTCCCGACTTTGTGCTTCTGAAATTTGTAGATTGTGTTCGTTAACAATCCCATTATTGTTCTGCGCTATATATCTAACGAGCTAATATTATTAAATAAAAGTAGGAAACTATGCTGATCAAAATGAACATAAGAAAATTTGTAATGGATCAATGCTGCAACGCCTTGAAAACTGCTCCTTGGGTTTTCAGATTTGTATTCATGCCCGCTTCTATTCTGAGATCAACTAGCTAAACTTTAAGAACATAGCTAACAGTGTAAGAAGCATACCTTGCTGAAAATTAAAGAATGGGACATTGAATTTACCATTTGTTAAATAATGGGATAGGTACAGAAATAGTTTTCAAGCAACCCCACTCAATATTAGGAACAGTTTACTTTCTTAGACATCACAGAGGCAACTTTTCTCAAGAACATAGGCAAACATTTTATTATCAAATTTCTTTTTTGCAGATAGGGCCAGATTTTAAAAGAAATCAGAGGAGAGAAACTAATTTATTCTGGGGGTTTAGCAGCAAACAATCTATTCTAAATCGTGATACTAAACAGGTTCACTCAGTTTAAAAATAATAGAGAATTCCCTGTCTACACTCTTTCAAGTCGGAGTTTGCATACTGCTGGATTTCTTTTCCCCTGGCAAAGCTAAATTTGAGGAAAAAAAAAAACAGGGAAAAGAAAAGAAAACTGAACCAAAAAGAAAAAAATGGAAACAAGAAAAATGGGATAGAGGGAAGTGAAAAGGGGTCAACGTCAAACAAACAACTGAAAGAGAATCTTTGCAACAACGAACAATTGTAATTTGTAAAGCAGTAGTGCGAAGATGAAGTTTTGGAGAAAAGCAAAAACTTCTAATCATAATGTGAACACACAATATCATTATATTAAGTACCAAGTTCCGAGCCAAGTACCAACACCCTTACATATCTTTGCGTACACCAATATGGAGGCCTGTCCATCGCAAACCTTACCCACCACTACCCACTTAAAAAAATCTTTAATCACATGGCTTCATAAGGTGTCAACGTAATCTTAACTTAACGTCAAGTTTTATGAAGAGAAACCATTCACATTGGTAAAAGGTGCAACATAACTAGATGCTGTCGCAACATTAATTATGATTAATTACAGTGTTAATTTAACAGAACGTACACGGGTTGCAAAAGACTGTATCAAAGCATGCAAGGATGTCAAGTTAATACACCACATAAAGTCTTAGTCAAATGTGATTATTCTCAGTGGAGAGTACCGCTGGAATTTATGGAAGATTAAGATAATGCATGCCCAAGAAATGTAACAAACAATACCCTTATGATTTCCAGTAAAAATTTTTCGGTGTTGACATCATTACACTATCAAATACCACAACTTAAATATCTTCTTCCTATGTTCTTGTAATACCTTGGTATTTCAAACTTAGGATCTTAAAATATTATTTATTTTCTTATGCTTGGTCCTTAAGCATAAAAGTATATCAATATATATTATGTTACTAATATATTGTGACCTCAACCATTCGAAGGGCATGGGATGGAGGATTTGAAATGGGAGTAGTGGGCGGGAACTCGAAGGGCATAGGAGGGAACATCAGTGGTTGTAGAGGTCTGGGAGGGCTCAGTGGTAGTGGAGACCTAGGAGCATTTGGCTTGGAGGGACGCGGGGGGAGCAATGGCGTAGTGCTTGATGGTGTCGAGGTCATGGGTGTTGAGGGTGATGGTGGATTGGTAGGGGTTGGGGTTGATTTCTCTACCGTAGGTGGCGGGCAGCCTAGAGTAGGTGGTTTTGAGGCTTGCTCTAGGGAAGGGAGGACTATGTGCTTCAAGTTGGGGGACCACCTGATGAAGGTTTGCACATGTTGGGCTTAGCCTCATTGGCAAGTTTGTTTTTGAAGGAGCGCATCCCAGGATGGATCTTATACATCGATGGGCAAGCACAACTTGAGGGTTGGAGAAGTTGCAGGTGCACACTTTGGTGAATGATAGATTGCTATTTGTTTTTTAATTAGCTAAAGACAGAGCAGGTGCTTTTTGGGGGGCTATGGTTTTATGAGGCCCAAGGTTGGGCCCTTGCACCATGGTGGCCGAGGCCCAGTGAGATGCAAACCTCTTTGCCTAGGCACCTATTTGGATTTGGGTTTTGGACCTCCCCTTGGAATGGTGGACACCAGAGTTCCTAAAATCTCTTGCAGGGCTGTTCAGAGAGTTTGTGAAATTTGACAAGTTTACGGAATCTATGGAATGTATGGGATATGCCTGATTTTGTGTTTGGTGAGTGCTAGGGTCAGAGGAACAGGTGCAAGAGGTAATTTTGGCAATGTCGTTAGGGAATATGAGACCTTGCGCATGGAATATCAGAATCTAGGCATAGGTGCACCATGGGTGCATGAAGAGGTTTCTATCGCTAGGTATAGATATATAGTGTGTGACAAAGGCAACCATTCAAAGGCAACTTGTAGGGTTCATGTGAACATCCCCCATGGCCCCCTTGACCAAAACCAAGAGGGGTGGACAAAGGTGGGGAGGTAGGGTTGATTGGTGAAGCACAGGCTCATGGTTGGGGGGATTGTTGCTCTGAGGTAGTGGACCGCAGTGAGAGAGCTTGTTTAGACTAAAGGGATTGAGAGACTGGGCCATGCCTTGACGCTTGAGGGTTCCAAGGAGTTGGCTTTGGTGTTGTGGGTTTTAGAGCAACAACCTTGGAGTTTGGGTGAGGTGATGGAGGAGGATGTTTCCACCCCTTCTTGAAAGGTGCTTGGGGTGGATTTGCCACTGCTTGGAGATTGGGTAGGGGTTGTACGAGGATCCCCATTCCCTAAGATGGATGAGATCTTAGAAGTGCAGTGGGTTGAGGGGGGATTTCCTTGTTTCCCCAGAGCTGGGCCATATTGGACAACCGCTTTCACTCATGACTCGTAGCAAAATCACATAGATGAAGATATTTGGGATTGCAGCCTACCTTGAAGGAGGTGTACAAGAAACATACACCTAGTGATAAGTGACGAGGTACCCTTACACTCAACCATACAAATACGAGCGTTTCACGCACGATCTGGTTGAACTCCACAGAGGGCTAGTTGTGGTATCTAGATAGTTACTCGTAGATTGCAATTCACTGTCTTCCCACCTAGACTAGTATTAGCTTTGTCACGTTATGGTTTAGTCCAGAGTGAGGTGTATGGTGTGTTCCTATGCCAACGCTACTCCTGGGTATGATGGTAAATAATATTAACTACGCTAAGAGAGAGAGGGTGTGAGAGAATCTAAACTAGCCTAAGTGCAATGAGCATTCGTTCCTTAATCATCCGTACACATCTTGGACCTCACTTTGGACTAAACCATACGTGACAAAGCTAATACTAGTCCAGGTGGGAAGACAACGAACTGCGATCTACGAGTAACTGTCTAGATACCACAACTAGCTTGTCTGCAGAGTTCGACCGGATCATGCATGAAACGCTTGTATTCGTATGGTTGAGTGTAGGGCTACCTCGTCACTCATCATTGGTGCTGTTGCCGGGGACGGTGCTAGTTATCTAGGCTAGTTATATCATACAAGGTCGCTGTACAGGAATTAACGATATATCTTTTAGGAAGAAATAGTTATAAAAAGTCACATATAAATTCACACAATTGCATAACCATGCATCTCCTACAAGACTATGATAATGCCATACCTAGTGAAGAAATTCATTGGAGAACCAACGAATTATATGACAATGAAGATTGGAGTACACAATCCAAGGTGGGGGTTTCTTATAAACATAAACGAAGGCAGCATCGTCCCAACACACGAAAGCATAACTTACTCGATGACGATGAACCCCTACTGGCCACTACAAGCCTAATGCAAATACAAGAGGCTGTTCAAATCTCCCGTAGGCATCGTAAAGAGAGCCGCCTACCCAGGCTCAATTTAAACAACTTTCCCAATTTTCAGGAGGCTATGACTTAGATCTGCAACAACATTTACAAGCCTTCTACGATGCTTGTGCATGGAACAACATGGATAATGGTTGGCAAAAACTCAAGCTCTTTCCTATGAGACTCGTTGGCCAAGCAAAAGTATGGTATAGATCGTTAAAACCAAATTCGATACGATGTTGGCCAACAATGGTAGAACTCTTTAATGAAAGATATCAAACCTATGCAAGAGTGTCAGCCTTGAGGAAACAAATCCAAGAGTGGAAACAAGCACAACATGAACCCTTGGACATGGCCTTAGAGGGATATTATGCACTATTAAACAACTGTCCAGGCCATGAGTTCTCCGAGGAAAGGCTAATGTACCATATCATTGATGGACTTCGTGATGAAACAAGAGAGACCCTAGGGATGTATGCCCAAGGTCAACTATACGAACTACGAACCCATCAATTCCAAGAGCTTATTAAGCGGTTTTCAGGAAGCTATGACTTAGATCTGCAACAACATTTACAAGCCTTCTATGATGCTTGTGCATGGAACAACATGGATAACGGTTGGCAAAAACTCAAGCTCTTTCCTATGAGACTCGTTGGCCAAGCAAAAGTATGGTATAGATCGTTAAAACCAAATTCAATACGACGTTGGCCAACAATGGTAGAACTCTTTAATGAAAGATATCAAACCTATGCAAGAGTGTCAACCTTGAGGAAACAAATCCAAGAGTGGAAATAAGCACGACATGAACGCTTGGACATGGCCTTAGAAAGATATTATGCACTGTTAAACAACTGTCCAGGCCATTAGTTCTCCGAGGAAAGGCTAATGTACCATATCATTGATGGACTTCGTGATGAAATAAGAGAGACCCTAGGGATGTATGCCCAAGGTCAACTATACGAACTACGAACCCATCAATTCCAAGAGCTTATTAAGCGGGTAGCAAAAGAAGAAGGAGAAATGGCTAGATGGGAGAGTGTTGAAAAACATCAACAAGACCAAAATCTCAACTTAACAAAGGTCCATAATCATCAAAAGGAGAAATCAACCTATCTCAAGGAGGAAGAACCATCTTTGCTAGTACAACAATCATTAGAGGAAGTCGAGGCAAAGATTAATAAGATGTTGGAATGGACGCATAAAAAGTGTGGAGAATATATCGATATTATTGGAGATAGAGTTTTGACAACTCGAGAAGCAGGACAAAATATCATTAGACAATCAGAAAGAAGGGATGAGGAAGATAAGGGCTCAACTGCTAATCATATGTATGAATGCAACATTTGCCTGTACGATCACCCCAAGGGCCAATGCCCAATCTCGTTACATTTATATGAGTATTGGGGAAGTATGTTACACCCAGAGTTCGTACAGAGAAACTATGTTCGATCACAGTGGCAACAATCCTAGTCGTGGGAGAAGCCACCCCTAAACTGGAGACACCCTTCGTATCATCCGAATCTAAATGCTTATCTAGTTCAACATCCTGTTTTCCCAACTGGGTCAACATACTCTATACCACCGCATTATCATTCTCCTCAATACTATCAGCCCATGTCCTCCACACAATCACCGCCTTGTGTGCCTCACACTTCTTCTAGATTTCAACATTCTCATCCTTTCACTCCTCCTACATCGCCACCAACTGTTCCTGAAGTGTCTGCACCATAGCAACAACCCACGAATGTTACTTGTGCTACTATTGCCAATAATAGTAAGAGGCCTCCTCAACATCGAAAGCGTCCCTTCTTTAGACATGACTATAGGATGGGACAACACAGTTCCAAGGCCACTGCATTTTCCAACTCAGCACAAGTCCAACACTGTGGTGCATCCTTCTCTTCGAACCTAGTGCCTCGTGTAACTTCATCAGGGCCACCAACTAACACTCCAACAACCATACGGCCCAATAAATACAGCCATGGAGGGCGACACCCCGATCCTTGCATACCATCTTACGGTCTTAAATATCATAGTGGGTCAACTCTTTACCCAAGAGCCACATCTTACAAATTGCCCCACTATGCTTACTATAATCAGGTGTGTGAACCCCAATGGGGTAAGTATGATCAAGTTTCAATATTTCCAACATGCAAGGATCCTCATCTTTCATTTATTAATCCTTGCCATGCTCAACCGTTTAGTTATGGGGGATATCCCCTATTCTAATAACAAGCAGGGTTAATAAATATTTTTCATTTTCTTTAATTTTACAATTTTTTTTGTTTTCTAGTTTTTCATTTTTCAATTTCTTGTTTTATCTTTTTGTCTTTTTATCTTTTTATAAGTAATCTCATCTACGAATAAAACACTCATGTGGCTCGTTGGTTGAGGTGTGTTCTATGTTATCGAGTCTCGAGCGATCAATTATTTGGACAGTGAGCCCATTACACCCACTCATCCATTCTACAAATAAGAGGTTTTGTTCGAGGGTACAGTGATGTTCTTGACATTCTAAAAACTTAAAATTAATTTTGTGTTCATTGTACCCAGAATGAAGAAGGATGGATCAAGAAGGAATGATTAGGGTGTAACATCAAGGGGACTTGCGGATTCTCTTTGGTGATGTTTGTGTGAGTTATCATGCAACGTGGTTGTACTAAGATCCTTGTAGATCTAACGCAAATGAGAGTAAGACTAATCAAAAGGCACTCAAAAATCCAATGTTGTTCTAGGGGGTCCCACTGGAAAGACATGCACCCATGCCTGAAGGTTGGCGGCTTCCCTGGATTCAGCAATCGAAAAAAAAACAAAAAAAAACTGGATTTAGCATTCGAAAAAAAAACAAAAAAAAAAAAGGGGAAGGTGCCACAAAGCAAAAATCACTCCTCCCTTGAACAAAATGCCAAGTGATCGTATGCCTTGTTGTTATGGTACTCTCATAGTCGCTCATCATGGGATGAAACAATGCGTTGTCACTGCTTAGAGGAATGGACTTGGTCTTGATCTTGGAACGACGGGTCAATGACACATTAATCATGCTTTACACGCAGGATTCATTGTGCCCTGGGTCGATTACCTCCTGTCCCCATCTCTACAGTCCCTTCTATTCCCCATCTCATCTCGCTGTCCATGTAATTGTAACTTGTGTCTTGTGTAGCATAGAATTTCGACCTCATTCTGTTGCTACTTACATGTATGTGTGTTTTGTGGAACCAGTGTAGATTACATTTCATCCTATAATGCCTTTGTGTAACCACACTTAAAAGTGTCCGTGGGCACTAGAAAGGTGAAATCAACCATATGAATACGAGCGCCAATGATAAGTGGCGAGGTACCCCTACACTCAACCATACGAATACGAGCGTTTCATGCACGATCTGGTCGAATTCCGCAGACGGGCTAGTTGTGGTATCTAGACAGTTACTCGTAGATCATAGTTCGTTGTCTTCCCACCTGGACTAGTATTAGCTTTGTCATGTATGGTTTAATCCAGAGTGAGGTGTATGGTGTGTTCCTATGCCAACGCTACTCCTGGGTATGATGGTAAATAATATTAACTACGCTAAGAGAGAGACGGTGTGAGGGAATCTAAACTAGCCTAAGTGCGATGAGCAATCGTTCCTTAATCATCCGTATACATCTTGGACCTCGTGCACGACTACCACTGGGATTACCAAGCGCATGGCCTAAGTACGCTACTGGGTTACCAAGTAGTCACACTTAAATGCTTGTGATCAAGTCGTACTCATTCCGCGTTTAAGGGGAGTTTAGAGTGAAGAGATATTAACTATGAAAGCAATAAATAACAATTAATTAGATAAATAATTAAGCTAAGTGAATGCTGCAATGATGAGGTAATCTCGATCTTTATTGCCGGTCATGTGCGTGTCCAAGTACGTCACACTCGAATAAGGATGCCGTACAATTACAATCATCACACTGCAGGCATGCACTGGGAGGAAAGGGTTGAGAGAAAGAACTACTAAAAAAACTAAACACTTGAAAGAAAATTCAAAAAAACTACCTACCAAAACTGTCTACCTCTTATTTATAGATGAGGAGACAGGTTGCGATATCGCGTACGCGATATCACGTATGCGATATCGTGGCCAACAAAAATGGTAACTCATCACCTAGTAAGCCATGAAGAGTCTTTCATGGAATTGTAGGGGGCAGGGTACCTCCTATAAATGAAATACCCTGCGAGATATGGTGTGACAGGAGGGATGTGACATTGTTTGCCTATAGGAGACAAAGTTGTAGACCACGAAGGTTCATCTTCTGCAATGGGCAGGATGGCAGACTCAATTTGTGCCCAATTGTTGAAAAGCGGGGGGTTTGGCTATGTTGGCTAGATGGCCATTTAGATAGGTCAACTTGGCTAAGTGGAGTATTACAATTTTGCTCCCAAATGAAGGGATTTGGCTCACCAACTTCTATGGACCTCAGATCTAGCAGGAATGTTTGTAGGAACTACGATAGATTGCCACACTTGTTGATGTGTGTCGATGGATTGTGATTGGCAATTTCAATTAGCACTTGTATGCTTAGGAAAAAATAGGTAGTGATATGGCTGATCCATAGGGGAGCTTGCAATTTTTGGAGTTTTTACAAGCACATGATTTGATTGATGTGGAGCTCACTGGTTGCTAGTACACTTGGAGCAATCAACATAGAGGGAAAGCGCTGGTCCTTTCTCAGATCAATCGTGTCTAGATAAGTGCTCACATTGTGATGGAGTTCGAGGTGCGGGTGGAGGGGAAAGAGAGATTGGTGTTAGACCATTGGTCTATATGTTGTTAGGTGGGGAGGTTGGTTAGGCTAAGAGCCTTGCCATTTAGATTTGAGCGATCATGGTTGATTATGATGAACACATAGATCCTAGGGATTTTTTGAAGATGGGTCTTTATCGTCTTAAGTAGGCCATTTGGTCTATCAAGGCAGAGGAGAAGTTCTTGTTCTGGAAGGAGCAGGCGAAGCCGCTTTCTCGTTTGACATTGCTACAAGATAGGCAAGAGTGGGGTGAACAGGTTATGGCGAAGGAGCAGTGTGTACTGAAAGAGCTATAGAACCTTGATGCTGAGGTGGAGATTTATTGGAAGCAGTAGGCTTGGGCAGGCTTGGGCTACTTGGTTGAGAAAGGACGATAGAAATACAAAGTTCTTTGCCGTGGCTAGGGCTAATCGAGTGGCTAAGGAGCTGAGGCTTCGTACTAATGGGATAGGCTTTACTACTCCTTAGGTTGTGGTCTAGATCATGTAGTAGTATTGGGTTGGTATTTGGGCTTATCATAGGACTTCGCCCATTTCTGTGTTAGTGATGTTGGTGCTGAGGGAGGTGGAGAACAAAATGATATTGGCACCTTTCTCTTAGTAAGAGTTAGAGGAGGCATTGGACTCCATGAGGTCAAATCGGGATCCCGAGTCGAACGGTTGGTTAGTGGAATTCTTTAGAGAGTTTGTTGATGTGCTGAGGGCAAACCTTATGGAAACTTTTAACAGGATGCTGCAAAGACAACAAGTTTGATATAAAAATTAATTGCTCTAGGATTGTTCTTCTACCTAAGGTTGCTGATCCCTCTAATCCTTCACAGTTCTGTTCTATCGGGGTATGTAATACTTTGATTCGACTCTTTACGAAGATGCTAACAAGGCGGCTTGTGCTGCTCATGCTGTGGCTAGTTGGGAACAACTAGGCAGGGTTCATTAGGGGGCGATACATTTAGGATCAGATTATCCTTCTCTAGGAGGTAATGCATTCGGTTTAGCGATCAACGTACCTTGGAATGTGCATAAATATGGACATTAAGAAGGCGTATGATACTGTTAACTCGGACGCCCTGGTTGACATTATGGTGTGGAAGGGTTTTGACCCTAAATTCATTACTTTACGAACTCAAATTCAGGCTTCGGGATCCTATTCTTTTGACATTGGGGGTAGGTTGTAGTTTTCTTCCCTATGGAGGGGATTGCAGTAGGGAGACCCTCTTTCTCCATACTTGTTTATCATTGCCATGGATACTCTATAGGCGTATTGCTAGGCGGAAGGTGTTCATGGGCTTAACATTGTTGGGATTGACTACCTAATGGAACATTATGTGAATGACATGATGATTTTTTTTGTGAGCGGCAGTTCCACAAGCACAGGCTATCAATAGGATGCTTGAGTAGATGGCGAATGAAGTTGGGTTGAAGGTCAATAAAGAAAAGTGCACAATGTATTTGTCCAATGCCTCCAATCTAGTTAGAGGTTGCATTTTGTAGGTCCTGGAAATGGTGGCAAGTACTGATTAGGATAGTTATCTAGGGTTTCCTATATTTGCATGGCATTGGAAAGATACTTGGAGCAACCTTATTCATCGACTACAACAATGAGTTGAACATTGGACTATGAGATTTCTAACATGGAAAGGTTGGATGTTGCTGGCTAATTCTGTTTTGTCAATGATGGCCCATTTTACTATGGCAGTTGTAGCCCCCCCTCCAGTGGTGGTAAACAAAGTGGACTAGATTGTCTAAAATTTCATTTGGTCTGGAGGGAAAGGGGGGTGGTTGAAGTTGCACCTAGTTAATTGGGACACTGTTGCTTGGCCCTGAGATGTGGGAGACTTGGG
Source organism: Gnetum montanum (assembly GCA_015680685.1). Classification (NCBI taxonomy): domain Eukaryota; kingdom Viridiplantae; phylum Streptophyta; class Gnetopsida; order Gnetales; family Gnetaceae; genus Gnetum; species Gnetum montanum. The sequence continues at coordinate 287,783 of MNCI01007422.1, forward strand.
GGTAATGAAGTTTTAAGAATTATTTCTGATGGATTATGAGACACTGGTCAATTGTATTACCTGGTTGAGGGATGATCAAGCATAGTGGATACAAATCATCAGATCAAAATATACACAATGGATGGTCAACTGTAGAGACTCACTCATTTGGAGAACAATATGTGCACATGCTATGAGCATGAATGCAGCAAGAATGATGGCGGAATCACCCCAATCGCTCATTAGATGGAAATTCTCGATAGTGAGAGGATGGTGCATCTTGTGGAAAGGTTGCTTACCCGAAAAGATTACAGTCTTTTTGTGGCTGATTAATCATAATGCATTGCCCATGCATGCTATTTTGTAGGGTTGGGGGCTTGATGTGATGGACACATGTCCACTTTGCATGTAGGCCTCAGAAACTGTTCAACACTTCGCGTACGAGTGTATATATCAAATTCAGGTATGGTGAGAGTTAGCATGTTTGCATACTTTGCATATGTAGGATCTCAATGGGGATTCAATGAGTGCTGTGATGCTTTGGGTGACTTAGAAGGCTTGTAACGCATTGATTTTTCATAGTGAGTGGCTGCCTACTCTGTTACAGTTGGTGATTCAGGGGGGTAGGATTTGGCATGAGGCAATGACTACGGTGGGGTAGACACCCACATTTGAACCCGCTTATGAGGGGTTTCAACAGAATGCTGAGTTATGGGAGCTAGTTTGAAGAGTCGGTTGGGTAGATGTGCTACAGATGTTATGGGGGGACCCTGAGTTGGCTGATGATGCATTTTTTTCGTAACTAGCATGGAGACGCCATGACATTCAAAGGGGTCCACATCACGCTAATGAAAGTGATGTTGACTGATTGTCTGGGTGTGTTGGCATTGGGAAAATTATTCTCCCTCATGGTCAGGGTTTCCAACACGTGTAGGTGTTTTTTTACAGGGGCTATCCCAAAAATGGCAAGCAAGCAAATCTCAAGATTGGCACTACAGAGGCTTTGGCAGGAAGTGATGGACTTGATGGACTGCTACTTCGTCCAGTCTAGAAATGTGTCAAAGTTGCAAGGGGTCCACTTTGCCTTTTTGAAATGTTTGAAATTTGGGCAACATGTCAACCTGCAGAGGTTTTTTTTGGCTACATTAAGACTACAACGTTACAGTTGGCAATTTGGATTAATTATTGCCCTTTAGAGATTGGCGACCCTGCTTGTGTTGAGGCCCCCATGGTTGATGTCGTAGTTCATTTGTAGTCGGTGGAGGGGAATTGCGATCGTGGATGTGAGGGTTCTGTTTGCTACGAGGGATGAGAGGTTGTAGAGGGGGTTTGGTGGATCGATGTCGAAGGAAATGTGGGTGGCTTGAGAGGGGTTGTAGGCTGCTTGGGCACAAATTCAACGCCTAGAGGTGCAAAAAGCACTATTGGAGATGAAAGCCAACCTTGCTAGGGAAAGCATGCATATTTCAGAGGCTAAGGCAATTGTAGAGGTAGTAGAAGTGGCCAAGTGAGTGGAGAGGTATACTTGGGAAGCCAAGTGGAAGGCTCGAGAGTAGGAGTTTGTCTGACAACTTAGTGCTGTGGAGCATAAAAAGGAGATGCAATGTGAGTGAAATCTCAAGGAGTTGACATTGAGGGCTACCCTAGAGGATTCTCTATGGGAATAGGTTAGGGTAGAGATGTTGCAAGCAAATAGACATAATGTAAAAAGGGAGTAGTTTGAGTTGGAGGAACACGAATGGGAAAGGCAGGAGGTGATAGAGCTTTAGTGCTAGATTGATCGTGTGCATGAGAGTGGGGTTTAGATGTGGTTGCGCAAGGGTAAGTATCCATAAGTAATTATGGATATTTATGGTCAAGCACCTTGGGGGCCACTTCGCTAAAACATTTGATAGACTATTGCTAGGCTACATTTGGATGGGAAAGGTTTGATTGTGGAGCAGATGCAGAAGGCTGAGGTTGCTAATGAGTTTGAGCAGGTTGCAACATTTGTTGATACTAAGCAACACCAGATGGTGTTGGATAATATTCACCTAGGAATGGGCTAGATGTCCTTGCATCCAGTTCCCTAAACAGCTCTAGTTTTGGTTGGGGGAGTAGTGGTATAGTCATTGGATGGGATATGGGGCTATCATTGGCCCCATGAACTCCGTTTCTGGTTTTTCATGTAGGGTGTTTGAGCTAGTGTTGTGCATGTGCTAGTCTAGTTAATGACTGTCCATTGTTGTAGGTAGGGGGTTTTGCTATTGGGGAGTTGTTGTCGGGGGTGTTTAGTTTGGGGTGGGTTTGTGTTCATGAGTGGAGGGCGGGGAGTCTTACCTCCACCTTGTTGCGATGGATTCTCCACTTTTGTACATATCTCACTGTTTTGTTTTCATTTTAATACAGATTTTGCTTGACATCTTCTTCTTAAAAAAATGTATGTTATTATTGGTTAATGCTAGTGGATTCTAACATCTCTCTTATGCTTATGCTTATGGTTGTACATCTTGAGGTTTGAACCCTTAACTCCTTGTTTGCATGCATTGGTATTTTTATACATCATGGTATATTGGTTATAAGCTTATATGTAGTTTATGTTGGAACAATCTTCCATGTATTGGTAAGTACACATATTTTATTATGACTTATATTTCTTAAGGTTTAGATCTTGGACCTTGCTCAAAAGTAATATTTTTATGTTATTAAGTTTTGGAATAAAGTAAGAATATGGGTATGAGACAACTTGAATAGATAATTGGGGTTTATTCTAGTTATTCTTTAATTTTATCTTAGAACCCATTCCTTGACATCTGGACTTAACTTTTTCTTATGTTATCTTGGTGACTTGACCCATTGGTGGACCATCGAACCTTTTTTTATGGATAAATATTACCCAATTTTAAAAAATAGATTATTAATTCTTTATTGTTAGAATTGTCTAAACCCTACCTCTAGTGCTTATAAATAGTTGGCAACGCTGGCCCTCTTGGTATGAATTGTGCATCTCCCTCTTTTGTGCTCATGCTCATGGTTATCCTTGGTGGAGGTTTTTAGATCTGAACCTATTCTTGCTTAACAAAGCTTGGATCCCAACTAATCTCTTGAGGTAGAGGAAATATTCTTAATTTCATCAATTTTGATGAGCAACCCACCTTATTGTACCTGCTTTTCTTTGTAGTGGTTTTCATTGATTATTTAATCATATTGTATGTGTTGTTGATCTAACTTTGGTTTTTATTCTTGATGATCAATTCGTAATTCACCATTTTTGGTAATTTCCACTTTGTGCATCCTACTCATTTTTCTCCTATGACACCTTTTTCTCCTAGTGGCAGCAACCATTTTATTGATTATATAATCATATTATATGTGTTGTTGATCTTACCTAGTTTTTGATGATCAATTTGTAATTTGCCATTTTCGGCAATTTTTGCTTTGTGCATCCTGCACATCTTTCTCCTACAACACCTTATTCTCCCAATAGTGGTGACAACAACACCTTTGTGTGTCATGACTTTCATTGTGACCAAAGTTCTCCACGTTTTCTAGAACGGTGCAATGGTGATGATGTCGGATGGAAATGGTACCTTCTTTTTGCAGTAGCTAGTGAACATTTTAGGCATGTATAGGCGCATTCAACATGTTGGAAGCTAGGGACACAATGTTTAGGGTATTGATATTGGTTGGTTGGTCATCTAGGTTGACTTCAGAGCTAGCTAGACCATCAATCTAGGGGCATTGCAGATAGTATTAGTTGGGTTCTAGGGGCATTGTAGATGGTATTAGTTGGGTTCATTTACACGTGATTTGTAGGAGGCAACTCATACAAGAATGGCTAGTTGAGCAAGGGTAGGCAGTGTAGAGGGCACAGTGTGGTACTTGAACCATGTTGCTAGTGACTGTCATGTAGTCAATATCAAACCATGTTTTAGTGATAGTGGGGAGTCAGGGCCTTAAGGTAGCTCTAGGGTTGATACTAGCCATGATGTAACCCAATAGTTGGTTTGGACATGCATGAGGGTTCTACCCAATAGTTGTTCTTGTCTTGCATGAGGGTTGGCCTAAATAAATGAAGTATCATGCCAAACAATCCTCTATGGCTAGTTAAGTTAGTTAATATCTAATGTTGGAAACCTCACAAGACTATCACTGGTAGTGCAATCATGGGGTTAATGGTAAGCATTAACAGTAATGTTAATGGTTTGGTTAACGTTTATATTTTGATTAATAGTTTTGGTTAAGTGGTAATTGCTATTGGTTCTAATAATGTGCTTTGTAGCATGGGCCCCATCTTCCAACTTGTCCTAGATGGCACCAAGGTGATTTCCTCTACTATCAAAGTTCTAACCCTTCTTGCATGTGTTCAATGCAGATCTTAGTTAGGAGGTCCAAATGGAGGTTCCTAGTGATGTTGTAGATGCTAGATCATAGTGTGCCATGAAAGGGTTGACTTTTAGAAGAGCTTTGCAAACAAGGATTCAAACATTGTCGTATTTTGGAGCCATGTTGTGGATTTGTAAATGGCCAAAGTGGTTGACTATGTATCTCTTGCACCCTACACATTAAAGAATTGTATTTAATATGTTGAAATAATATTGAATGTACTTTAGTTAAGTAATCTATCCTTTATGGGGTTTTCAAGTGTGATTATTGATTTATAAGTTTCATACTTGGTGATTTAAGGTTTTGTAATCATTTAAGTTTGGATTTTAAGTTTTGCATATGGAATATATGGATTTATAAGGAATTTAATTATGACCCTTTAAGTGATTTTCTAATTCATCAATGGTGGAATTTGGGGTTTGACAATCCTAGTACTTGGACTTTAAGTACTCTAGCAAATCATGTATATTCTCGTGATTTGAGATGATGTCTATTTGAAATTCAATTTCTAGCTGTCATATCATCTTAGTGTTGAATCCAAAGTTTATCCTTCTATCATAATGGGCAAAGATGGTTACTTAACATAAGCAAGAAGAGTAAATGTTTATGATAAATAGCAGTGACGAAGTACTTTGAGTGATCATTTCCTTCTTGGTCAAGGCACCATGACCCCTTTGATTCCCATGTAATGTAAATCACTAACATGTTTTTAAAATAAACAAATGCACATACATTAGCGAACTATCAAAATGTTCTCATTTAAAGGAACAATTTGGCATTCTTTTTCAATGGTAAGTCACTTGTACTTTAATAATAACTTTAGGCATTGCTTCTTATTATGTACTAGGTTCATGTTTACCAGGTGAAGCACTTAGAGCAGAAACTAATATTCCATAGGCTCCTTGATCTGGAATGCAGCAAGTTCCCTTCCCTGCCCAGAAAAAGTGAATTTCCATGACATTGTTTGTAACATTTGCCTCAAATGTGTGAACCACTGCTGTGTATGAACTCCCAGCTTCCTTCTCAATATTGAAGTCAGTCAACACCCTCTTCCCCTGTAAATCACCGTAATAACTGTCAAGTTAAAAAAAAAATAATGAGGTGGCTATTATCATAGAAAGCCCCTTACTTGTATATATACATCAAAGTAGCGTCTTCCGAGGCCTTTCCAACTTGATGTACTTGGCATTTCTATTTCTGCAAACTGTAGGCTAATCTTATATCGTCCATTTTCGAGTCCCAAACCATAGTATCTCAATGAACTTGGAGAGATTCTTGCTGTCTGATATAATTCTGAATCTAAACTGTTTGCAATTTGATAGTTGGTTGTTTTCAGATAAGTATCAACAGTTCCATCCATGAAATGCCCTACACTGCTTACACCCCAGTCCTGAGCATCAGTTACATAAAAGGAGGCAGGTCCAAAGGGTTCAGTGTCTCTTTGATAGACTGTTCCAGTGGCAGATGTTTTTCAATCACCACCACAGTTCACTGCAAAGTTAGAATCTGAAAACCAGCAATGAAGTGGGGGAAACTGATGTCATAACCTTGTTATAGAAGCTTCATATATTATCTATGAATATTCTGAAAGGTTAAACCCATCGTTGCAAAACAGGCAATGTTTAAAATATGTGCATTCCCATTTAACCAGTTCATATGAACAAAATGTGGATAAGAGAAAGGAACAGAATAATCTTTACATTTTTAAAATATGGTGGAACTTATAGGAGACTGGGAAATTATCAATAGTAAGATGTTTTATACTTTTATTAATTCATAATGCGGTGCTCTAAAACAATGAGGTCTTAGCCTAGTGGTAAGACTCCTGATATGAAAGCTCCAAGTGATGGGCTCAATTCTGGTGAGTAATGTTGAGTTCTAATTGAACTATATGAATTGGGTGTACCTATATTACAATTATTTTGGCTTTTCAACATAATGTAGTGCTCCAATTATATAGGGGAGCCTTTGCTAGGATATGGGTTGGTTGACTAATGTTATCATTCAGATAACTGGAAAAAAGAGTTCTTGTTACTGGGACTAACATAGCCTAAGTTTCTTGTAATATATTTGAGGGTTCTTCTGGGATAATCCCTAATCCCAGTGTCCAGTTACAAAAAGATAATTAAAGGATTTCAATTTAAAGTCATAGAATATATCCCAAAAAAGTCCTAAAAAGTAAAGGGAAACAATCAAAGGTCCATCAAGTAATCAACAATGAGCTCTAAGCTTAGAGGAAAGAGTCTTCACTTGAAAAACCTAAGTTATAAGTTCTATTCCAATAAGCTACGTTGAGTTATGTACCAAAAAAAATTCCTTAAAAGGAATTCTGAAACTTGCCCAACAAATCCAGAGGGTCTTAGTGAACTTAAATAAAATTTTAGTTTCAGTTTCAATATGTAAAATAACTGTTTTTGTTAGTACCAACAAATTTTTAGCCTTAGTTTATGCTAAAACTGAATGTATTTAATTACATCTCTTGAGACTCTCTTAGTTCTGTTGGACCACACTAGTTTTAAAATTCCTTTTTTCAAAATTTATCCATAACTCACCATTAGCAAATGAAATTGAACTCATAACTTGATTTGCCATGTCAAGCCTCTTACCACTAGGTTAACTAACACTTTTTTGTTAGATTACAATCCTTTTAGTTTAAATCCTAAGGCAGTTAAATCATATTTTATAGGTTACATTAGGGAAGAAGAATTCCAACAGGAAACGGGAGGTCTGGGCAGCACGGCAAGAGGAGGCCATTGGAGTGGCCATCAAAGAAGAAAAAATTCGTTGGGATTTAGCTGAGGCAGCCTTGCAGCTAGAGTAAGAGGTAGAGCTCCAGAAGAGTGTGTAAAGGGAACTGGAAGATGAGGCTAGGCGGCAAGAGGAGGAGGAAAGGGCAGTTGTTGAACTTCGAGCCTAGGAAGAGGAGGAAGACCAGATTTGGCAACAACACAATAAGGCCCATTCTGATAAGGTGTGCACCTGGTTGCAGGGGAGTTGTTGCCCCTATGTCATCCTCAACATTGGAAGGAATGGCCCATGGTCGACCTTGTGGCACCACATTTGCAGGTAGGGGAGGGACATTCATCCAAATAAACAAAGGAGTGAGATGACGAAGGCATGAGGCGACGGAGGCGTTCAAATGCTTCCAAGAGGCGATCAGATCACCTTCATGGACACTAAGCAACACCGGAAGTCCTGGATGACCTCCACGTGTTGGAGCACCCTTATTGTCATTGCTCTCGTCTACCGTTGTGGTTGTAAGTGGGGAGGAGTGTGTTGTCAACCCTACTATTGATTTTTGTTTTGGCTGTTGCGTTGGGTGGTGGTCGTGGTTCTTGGGGTGTTTCAAGGGGAAGCTTTTTGCTGGCTTGCAAGATTTTTTTGTTGAGGGCTAGTTTTGTGGGGTTCCTTTTCCCCCCTCGTTTTTGGATTTTGGCATGTATATTTTGTAAATTTTCTTCTTAATACAACTCAGATTTTTCCCCAAAAAAAAAAATGATCAATAAGACCAAAATTTATTACTACATAACATTCTACCCAGTTTCAGTTTCAGCTTGTAGTGTTGAGATATATGCCATGTCCGGGCATAGTAAAATTGCTCATTTGGTTTTAGGTACACAGTAGGTCATAGAAACTATTGTCAAGTGGCTCATCTACCCTAATGGGTCATCCTAATTTAGGTAATCATTGGGTTTAAAATCTAATCTCTTATTAAATGCAATTAATGAATTACAATGTAGAAAAGTGAAATTATTTTTTAAATTCCAACTTACATTGTGGTGCACCTCTATTACATGGGAAGGTCCTTTGGAGACAACCTAGACTTTTCCAATTGTTCCTGTTGTGAAGAGGTAAATCATTATTACAATTAATATTCTCAATACTTATTTAATTAATAATAAATTCATCCTCCTTATTCATATAAATTCTAGGGATGATGATTGCCCATGAAAATATATGATACTAACAATATAATATGCATTTAGTGCACCTAAATATCTAAATATAATTGGTTTTATACCTGTTGTCTGGTTCACTTATCTAAAAATAATTCCCTACAGTGTTCCTGCATATCAAATTTATATATAAGACATAGTAAGCTTCTTTGAATGGAATGACAAGAGAATTGTGATCAAATGACATACTAATAGAAGAGTAGGAAGTGAATTCAATTTTTGCAGCTTTGATTTAAAAAGAATTTCAATATCTGGATCCATCTGCAAATTACAAAGTTGACCAAGCATTGTATGGTCTTGTATTTGGTACAATTTGTGTGTTATTTCAAAGACATGGTTTTGATTCTAAACATTGGCTTAACTGATTCAAGATAGATGCTTGAGAGGTCAGAAAATGAGTTGAAAAGTTTACCAAGTTAACCCATCATAACAGTCAAGATTGTTTGGAACTCACATCTCTTATGCATTGTTTGTTTTGCTTGCTTTACTGGTAACTAAATTTAATTTTCCATTGTTTCAGAAATCAAAATTTATTTTTCTTAATAGTAATGATTTTTTGGCCTCTATATTTTTATGGCTGTGTGCTTCTTGTTCTCAATGTTTCATGCTTATATTTATGAATACTTTCAAACCCTGCCCTAAAAAATCAGTACTTGTTTCCCCCATTAGACAAAAAGATTTGCTGTTTTGATGAACTCTTTAGGATCTGTTTGTAAATGTTTGTGCATGTCAGAAAAATATGACAATGTAGTGAGCTAGAGGTCAGCGTATGTGTGCTTCCATGGTGATTTAATCTTTAAAATGAGCAATTATTTTTCTGCATTTGTTTTATGTTGGTTTAAGGAAATCTGTTTCTTTGCCCTTAGTTGAAGGCTGCATTGTGAATCCCTTATCACCGTTATTAAGACAACAAAATTTCCTTACAATTGGGAGGAAGCCATTATTCATTAAAAATTTCTTGAAATGAATTATGTTACTAATCATCTATGACAACTTATGTCGTGGAAACCCATTGCCCTTCTTTGAGCTAGCAACAAAGAAAATGTGTTATAATCTTTTCCCACATGCAAATCTTGGCTTGCTTTAAAAGCAGTAAACAATCATTGTTTTCCGCTAGCAACCACCCACTTTCCCTTCATTTAGGAACTCTGACTTTTAATGAATATTCTCATTTTACTTGAAATACATGGCAATGACAATTCTCAATTGTTTATGTTTTCCTTGGTGACATGTGAAAATTGTTAAGAGAAAGATTTGAGATAAACTGGTAGCTCTTGTATACCTTTCAAATGCCTTAACCACTATGCCACAGCATAATGTTATACTTAAAATATTATTTTATTAATAAAGTTGTCTTTTTACCTGTTCAGAATAATATTTGAAAGTTACTTTGAAGTAGTGTTAGTTATCACATATCATAAATTGTTTGCATTATTAAATATATATATTGCCATTGGAGTAATTTCTTCTAATACTGACTATATGCATTATAAGTTCTGCTAAAGTTTTGATTTTTAATTTCTACAGACAATTTATTATTTATTTATTTCTGTTTCATTATGCTGGTCCCATTTCCATCCAAGAATTTATGTTTTCTTTTATGGACTGCAGATCCTATCTTGATCTTGTTTGTTTATTTGTTTTCCATAAAATGATCCTGCATGAATTATGATTAGAAGCCCTTTAATTTCTAAGTTAAGTGGTTTTTACCTATACTTAGGTGATATTATGCATTGTTTGAAGCATGTAGCATTTTTAGGAGCATATTAAATAATTTTTAATAATATATTCATCTCTATATCTAGAATGGATAAGTTGCATTATTTAGTTTTCATGCATCTTGCCTTGGACATGGAAATGAACACCATTGTCCAACCATGGGCTTAATATCTTGAGCTATTGGGCCTTAAGGGTTTGAGTTACATAAAAACCAAATGTTTTGCATGAAGCAATTATCATTTACAACTACGTACCCACCTCATATATGATGCTTGATTCCCTATCTTGGAGGAATATTGAGGTGAAGTTGAGAATAAATGATGGTGAGTCAAATCTTTCTTGTTTAATATAGAACCTGAAGAAACCCATTCATTCATGCCCAAGTGGTGATAGTAAAATTGAGTTGGGTGTCCTTCAATGTAAGAATGCAATCCCCCATTATATGTGAAAGTTGGTTGAGCTTATTTTTGCTTGATCATTAGTCATTGTATGAAAACGTAGTTGAATTAAATTTGTTTGATGAAATTATAATAGAAGTTTAGGATTTACATTGAACCACATCCATGGGTATCACTTGTAAAACAAACTCAAAACCTAGCAAGTCACATAATTGTTTTGATCATTGAAATAGAGAAATATAAGTTCTTTTGATAGCCATAATGTTTTGCTATGTATCCTCTAGAATTATATCATGTAATTGCTAGAATCAACCTATTGTTATGATCGTTTATGCACTTGTTAGTTGTTAGTGTATTTCTATTCTTACTCCTTAGAGTTGAAAAAGAAAGCAAAAATTTATAGTGAATTTTTAGAGGTTAATTGTAGTGAATCCTAAAAACATTTTGATGCCCTGAGCAACCCGTGTTTGTAGTTTTATAATGTTTTTGTGTTATGTGAATGTTGTCCATGCCATTTTGCAATCCTAATTGGTGTGTCCATGCTATACTTGTTAATGCTCTGTTTATTTGAGTGCTAACCCAAAGTTGTAAGCTTTTGATAAAGCATTTTTTAGAAGTAACAAAAACATCCAAGCCACCTTTTGCTTTAAAAAAATTGAAATATCAATGAATAGTAAACAATATGGAAGTTCTTTATTGTTCTACAAACATGTTAGCATACTTTGAGCCAATAAATGAATTAATTTTCTGATTCTAAAGCATTTCATTCTGCTTACACTGCCAAATCTTGGTTATTCAGCCATGTTGGAAGAGACCCTGAAAATTCATTGTATGAGAGATCTCTGAAATGTCAAAAAAATTGAAAGTAAGGATGATGCCAAATAACTAAAAATTTCATTGTAGTATATTTAAAATAGTTCAAGTTATAATAAAATAATTCTTTTTAAATCCAGATTATACTTTAAGAGAGTGATAATTACTCTAAATGTTAAAATATTAAAACAATTTGATGATCTAAGAATATTACCAAATTTATAGAGTTAACATGTTCTAGCAAGTGCAGTTTCATGTTTTAGCTAGCCAAGGTTTAAAGCAAACACAGAATTAACAAAGCCCATCAATATTAAAGTTGAAATTCAAATGATAAGAATAGGATGTATTGCTGGCAAGTATCCGATGCAGATCAAAGTATTGGCAAAACAGGATAGCCAAACGTGTGCTTAGTCAACTATCATCAGTTGCAGACACGATAAAACATAACAAGAAAGTGACATCTGTAGATATCGTAAATAAGCATACATCAAGATTATAGAATGAAAACACCTTTTTCCCAAGAAAATCAATCTCAAGCTTTTGAAAATCTTAAACAAGAGTATCATTTATATTTTGAGCTTAATTTGATGCAAGGTGAAAACAGAATCAGAATTTCATATGACTTTAACAAGGAACATCATTTATATTTCATATGTAATAAATTTAGTTTGATTGCTGAAGACTTTGAGATTGGTAACGCTGATAGTAGTAGGGCTGAGATAGGAATGGTTTTGTTATCATAAAGTTTCTTGTCTGTTTCAATCAACATTTTTACAATTACTTTTTTTCTAAATTGGCTGCACATGTAATATATCCTTAATCATGTTCCTAGTTGATGTCTAAGAGTCCAAGAATTCCTATTTGTAATCCAAATATAAATTTTCTTCTTAATAAATAGTTTTTTTACTTGTTCAAAAAATAAAAAAATATTTTTATTCCTCTATTTCTACAGAACAAATTAAGTGTGTTCTTTTCAGTTTTATTATTCTGTTATGGATCCCTCACTCTCAAAGAATCCTCTTTTAACACATTATTCAATTAAAACTGAAGATGGACATTTGTTTTTGGTCGTAGGCTATTTATCCAGTTTCAGAATAGCCTCATTTTCATAGCCTTTTAGAAAAATTTATCATTCAGAATTCTAGTTGTACAAATTTATAGAATATTCAAAAATTTGAAAGCTGCATTTTATCTGATGTTGTGTGTCATGGAGTATCCACTAATAGTATCAACAATGACATTGATATGTTAGAACTGGATCTTGTTTAATTTACTGGAAATTTTAAAAGTTAAATCATTTTTGTATTAAACAGATGTGGCTTCTAGGATGCAAATCACAAGCCTTAACCAATGAACATACCTCACTGCTTGAATGAAGAAACGTAAGCACCTAATAGATAGAACAAGTGACAAAATCTGTAACTTCAATGATCAATACTTGTTATTCTATTTTTGCTTATAAAAACTATAAGATTACTTTCCCACTTTACAAATGCTTCAAATCTTACCTAGCAATACACAAAGCATGGAGACTAATTTAGAGTGCAAAGCTTTTTGATATTGTGTTAATTTCACGGATCTAACGTGTAAATTGTGATGCTACAGAAAACATTCACTTTGTAACCTTAACAGAAAGTGACACAATGGAGTGCAACCATCAAATTTTTAGAAAGGAAAGCGTCCAAGGTTACCTTCTTACTACACTTTGATTCTCCTCAACGGTTTTTAGTAATGATTTATAGTGTCCAGATATTAAATTGTGATACAATTAAGATTTTGCTTATGCGTAATTGCAACTTGATAAGTTGTCTTCTTCCTAGGAGATTTGTTTTGGTATGAACTATTTTTTTTTGAGAAAGTGTTCGGGATTCTATAATGAAAGATCAAATCATGATACACAAGTTTACAACCGGGGTCACCAGCGGCGGCCCCACCGGGGGGGG
>MNCI01007422.1:302343-328667 GCA_015680685.1 Gnetum montanum
TTGTACGTGGGCGTTTTCCCCATGGCGTCCTCGATTTCTTTCCACGTGCAAGACGCCTGCCAAACCAGCCGCTGCGGGGGAGGGCGCCGTTGCTGCCGGAAGACGAGATTGTTTCGGGCCTTCCAGATCGTCCAAAGAAGTAAAGCGGCCCAAGAATCCCCAGTTGCATGCCTCGGGGGGGGGGGGGCACAACGGCAGCGCGCCACACGTCGCGCGTGCGGGGACAGTCGCGCATGAAGTGTGTGACAGTCTCCCCTGCCCCCCCGCATGTCGGACAAGTGTCCACCTCGAGAAACCCCCACCGCCTCAATAAATCCTTGACAGGTAACGCGTCGTGGCGCATCAGCCAAAGAAAGAATTTAATTTTTTCTGGCAGTCTTCCTTTCCAGACCTGCCGCCACGTGCCGCTGTGGGGGTATTTCGCCGCCATGATGGCGCGCGGCTCAAGATGCGCCCAGCCCGAGGTCTGTATGAACTATTAACAGTGATACAGTATCTCTATTTCTTTCCTGCCTGATGCTAAAGAGGAATGACAGGGTATTCCGTTAGAAAAATCATATAAATAAATCCATAAGTCCTTCTGACAATGGACATGGTGTAAACTGTACAAATAATAATGTGACTAGAAATAAATTTTCTTAATTTTCAATGATCTAATGACTTGAGCTTAATCTTAAAGATGCATAATAAATAATAGGATAGTAAAAACTTGATGCCCTTTTTGTTATAAACCAAAATACAAGAAAGTTCAACCTGTGAGATGATAAAATTGAATACATCACAATACAACAGAAGAAAAAAATGAGTTCCCTTACATTGCATAAAGCGATGAGGAGATATTGGAAGGAAGATCCCCTGATAAGCTATTATTTCCAAGGAACCTGCAAATATAAGACCGTTATTAAATGTTATTTCCAATGACACTTTAGCTTTGATTAAATTCTAACTAGCCAATGCACAATTCAGTTTAACAGGCAACAAATAACGGGAATTCATAAAAATTTTGCATGCTTAACTTACAAAAGTGTTAGCTTGCTTAAGCTCTGGAATGAATTTGGGATGCCACCTGTCAAGTTATTAAAGCTCAAGTCCCTGACACAAGAAGAATGGAATGGATACAAACAATTAACCTTTTAAACCATGCATGATAAAATTTTATGTAACCCTTCGAATCTTTTCTTTTTGTTAGTAACTGAAAGTCATGTACCTTCTGGAGATAAAAGTGAAAATAATTAATACACAATGCTGCTCTATGGGGTGCAATTTCACACATGTAAATAGCAATATAAGTAACTGGCCATAAAGCATAAGTGATTAATCAAAAATCAGTGACACCTATATTAGCGAGCACAGAAGTAACAACCTTATAGCACTTTCCACTATTAATCTATGCTCTTCAACTTTTCAGTCAATCCACATCTCTGGAAATGTCAGTTTTAAAACCAGCCAGGTTTGCACTGATTCTTGGAAATAAAAAAACTAAATTGGTGAAACTCATTGCCCCTAGACTGTTTTGTTCTTATATATTTAAGAAAGACTTATATAAATTCAAACTATTGAATCAAGAATGACTAGGATGTGCCCTTGGTAAGTGGAGGCACAATGGAACAGCAACCTATCCCTCACTATCTATGTTTGCATGTGTGCATATAGAGGAGGTGCACTAAATTTTAGAGCAACTAACCTATTGAATGAAGAGTTTTCATCAATAGTGATACGTAATACTGCAGTAACATTTAACAAAGGAAAGTCAATCATAGGAACTTCTTCTATCAATTTGTATCTATTATTGGACATTGAGAAAAGATGCAAATCAAACAATTCCCACAGGCCACCTCACTCATAGTTTTAACAACTTTTAAATTATAATCCAAGTTTCCTTATAAAGGGTATGCTCTTAGCGGTAGTATTCTAGGGACTAGGTATTAACAAGAACAAAATACATGTCCAAAATGATTGCCCATAACAAATGACAAAGCCTGTAACTTCAACATACCATAGATTTTTCATTTCCAAAATAAATTATGGCAGTTTAGCAACTGATTCTATTCTTAATACAGATATTTCTCCTCTAAAATACCACATGTGAATTGTAAAATCAGAAATTAACTAAGAAAATGCAGGCTATCAATAACAATCCAAGAGTTCATATTTTGTCATCATAATTAACTGGTAGAAAAGTAGAAATGACTGCAAACGTGACAGGACTTGCTGCTTACAAATGCTGTAAATTTTCCATATCCCCAATAAATGATGGAATTTCCCCTGTTATTCTGGTGTTTCTCAGGACCCTAAAAAATATGTTCAAAATGTGAGAAAATCAATACTATGAAGAGCTTTAATACCTCCACTAGATTAACATAGCACATGCTTACAATGTAGTCATTGCTTTCAAGTTTCTCAAAAAGGACAATGATGAAAATCCAGCTGTTAGATCACCCACCTTCCTGGAAAAACACATGGAAAAAAATTTCTTGAATAACAAGATATTCACAATAAGCAAGCAAGCAAATTTTTTAGGATGAAGTTACTCACAGAATGGTCAATGATGTTAGGTTAGCAAAGCTTGAAGGAATTGGGCCTTGAAGACCGGTTCCTTGAACTCTCCTTCATCAAAGTTTAACTAGTTTAACTAGAAACAGTAAGAAAGGTTAAGTGCATATAGAGGTCTAAAATTTGAATATTGTCCTTAAAGGAATATCAATAGCATCACGTATTAATATTTGTTGACAATGTTTAATACTGTCAAAATTCAAACTTAATAATTTATACTATAGCATCAACAGGTATCCTAACAAGAATTTCTAAAATACTTTTTGAAACTTTTATTGATAAACATCTTTTTAATGTTTTTAGATTGAAGAAATCAAATTTGATTTGATGCTAGGAGTTAGTAATAAAGGACATCTATTATGTGGGTTATCATGCATGACTTTTATAATTTTGCATTGGTTGGAAATTGCAATTGGACCTCACAAATGTTTAGATCATTAACAATGCATCTCATGAACAATGTCAATGCTTACTATATGTTTAACTATTTTCACTGGGACCATGATAGCTTACTTCTCCACCATGTTCTGTTTGTTGAATCTTTTCTACTTAAATTCCTTGATGCTACCCTTCACATCGGCATAGCGATTGTGTATTACAGGTTAACTGTGTTTGAGAATAGCTTCATTAACTAAAGCCAAAAGATAAATATTTTATTGATTATTCAATGGCTACTTAGCCTTTTTACAAGCATGTTCATATTCGGCTACAGTTTTTTTCTGTGCAGATGTGGCTGTCTATTAAAAGATTAAATAGAACGTGAAACACAAATGTATTTTTATATCGAAAACTTTCATTTCTTGATATTACTTTCAAAGATAAGAAATGGATGCCTGCGTGGCGTGGGTTGTCGTGATGACCATCAAAATCAAATGTTCTCCTTCTTGTATTTCTTTAAAAAGCCCGTAATGAAGACATATGCTCATGTAGGTATGACAATACATATCATCACTTTAAATATCTTTAGTGGCATTCTTATAGATATGAGGCCCTATGGGATTGTATGGTCATTATATATCTATGTAAATATCCAAGTGGGAAGTAACCAGAATGAAGATTACTAACCAAAAAAAAGAAAAAGCACTAGTACAAGGAAACAGTTTTGGTGCATACATTTCAGTAAGATTCGTCCAGCCTCCAATGAAATCTGGTATTGGTCCTGCCAGCTGTAAACTTGAAGCCCGCCTACATGGATCATCAAGCAAATTACCTTGAAGATAAATACACTTTAACAAATGATAAACCGTTCAACATGTTAGATTGAAACTTTAACTATAGATCTGCAGAAAAATGAAAAGTAAGGGCAATGATAACTAACAGAGATTTCATGTTTTTAAGATTCCGAAAAGATGATGGAATTTCTCCCCTCACTCCAGAGTTCTCAATAGACCTGCAAAATAAAATGACAATATATCAATGGGAAAACATATAATATGATGCCCATCATGCAGTCATGATTCTTCTATACTCTAATATTCAATAAAAGCTTTTGACATGGTAGACATAATCATCTTGGTGCCTTTATCCCAACTACATGGACTAAGCCATTAAGGTAGTTGAAGGAATTGACAATAATTTTCCATCACCAGCTGTCTACCCAATACCGTAGTCCTTGAATATGTATTTTTACCATGCCACTACCACAGCCACATTGGATTTAAACAAGTGACTTACATTACCACAAGCTACATGCTCTAACCAAATGAGCTATGCTTCATTGACAAATGACAGATAGATAATGCAATAGAATAACCCTAGCATATAGAGCTATATTCATCAATAACAACTATACATTCTGGAGAGAACAATTCTGTTATAAAAACATCTGGGGCCACCAGATAAACAATGTTCTATCACAATAGAAACTTCTAATAGACTGTACTTTGTTCAAAATCAAGGAAACTAATCAAGAACATTTTCCACTTAGCAATTTTAATTAGTAAATACATCAATTTTGTACATTCTGGAGGTGCCTGTATTGATTCCACACTTTTGTTCACTCGTGTGTTTGTGTCAGAACTTGATAATTGAGACTTCATCATATAAAACCAAATCTTATTTAAACAAAATAATGGTAACTAAATAGTTTTAAGCATGGTATCATTTTACAACCTAAATAAATGTTGTATTACGAACATGAAGTACTAGGGCTTTGGTGAAATTTTTGGAAATCAAATAACTAATGTTTTTGATCATTAGAAATTTTGGAAATTGTGGAAAAAGTAGATAAAATAATGTTCAAAAAAATTATATGGAATGAAGAAGATGAGTGCTGGATCTACAGAAGCAATAAACTACAGCAGAAAGCAATATGCAGAGGTGGTTAGAATGTGATGCATGTAGTGCTCACTACTAGCAATATATTTATAGCATCACAGCCACAACCCTAAAATTGTCCAAATTTGTAAACTTAAAATGGAAGAAACAACAAAACAAGGAGAAGGTGAGCAGACTCCTTGTCAAGGCAACAGACAAATTCATCTCTTGGATTAAAAAAAAAAAAACACTCAACTATCTTTCATTGTGTTGTGGACTTGGTCTTAAGCAACTACGTAATCTTTTGGATGATTAAGGACGATATGGTGACATGGTTAGAAATATTTAAGGCAAAATCATAAATTAAATCTAAAAGAAACCGGTTTGCAATTTGCATCACCACAAAATATAACACAAGGAAGTTATAATGACCACAGAATTTCTACAAGATATGCTCTGTTTCACTAAAATAAAAGCAGTGTACTTTCTGATTGCGTAGGAGAGATAATGTAAGTGAATCACATAAATAATACATATATGTTAATTAGTTCTAACAGAAAAAGGTCACGTGTTTCTCACTCACAATTGTTCCAACCTTGTAAGGCTTCCAAGCTCTTCAGGAAGTGTTCCATTGAAATTATTTATAGAAAAACTCCTGTAGAAAGTTTCATTTGTAGATTATAAGTTGAAGATATTTGATGATAGAAGAAAGAAAAGAGTCACGTAAAAACAATTCATCTCAAACTAGGAAACAAATTTAAAAAGAATAACAAAAAATTGGATTTTGGAATTCCATAAAAAAGTTCTTGAAAACAAACAGGACGCACAGAAGCAAACGGCTGTCAGTAAAATTTAGTAGCAAGTTGAATGCATTAAAATCAGAGGAAACAATGACCATACAGAAATAGTAAATTTTGAAGCATTCCTAGTTCTTTTGGAACAGGTCCTGTAAAATTGTTTCTCTTAATATCCCTGCATATTGAACAAAGGAAAAGGAAAAGATATACACTAATCACTATTACCGTTCAGCAATGATGTAATGCTATTATAAAGTCTCTGATATCTTATGATTTATAAAATAGAAAAACAAGATACTCACAAATGCTGCATGCCTGTCATGTTCCCAATGAAAGCTGGAAGACGTCCGGAAAAGTAGTTTTGTACAAGCTCCCTGACAAAGAGGGGAAAAAAATTGCTGCTAATGTCAACAATAGGAACACTGCAGTTTTTGGACTAATGTTTCACTCAAATGGAGCTTTTATCACTCTTAACAGACAAGTGAAGCATGGCCAACTAATAGAAAAAACAATGCATTGTTGGTATATAACTTAACTACACAACTATTGAACTGATGTATGTACTTGAAAAGTTTAGCTACTATGTATTTGAATATTCTATTTTTATGCACATTGATCATAGTGAAATTACGTTTATAATGAATAAATCAATGGTAAAACCCTGAATCATTCAGTGACTGTTGATCTTACAGGAGGAATTCAGTATCATGATGATTGACAAGAACGGAATAAAAAAAAGTTCTAAGAAGAGGCAGTATCTTACAAATAGGTCAGGTAAGTCAAATTTCCCAGCTCCGCTGGAAGTTCTCCAGATTTATCTAAAGAGGCAACTTTCCTGCCGGTAAAACGAAAACGATATTTTAGAAGTCTTGCGGTGAAAACGCTAAATCTAACAAAAATAATCTTGCTCTAGAGCTTACACTATCTACGTAGGAAATCCGCTTGTCATTTGCAATCACCTTTTGAAAAACACGGTTAACTAGAACTCCTTATTTGCTGAAGTATGTGTTATTAATTGCTGTTAAAGAAAGTGACCTCTGGTCGTTTACTATTAAATTGGCTCGCGGCCTGCCACAGATTTTACAGGAGAACAGCCCCAACCTAAAAAACGCTTCCGAATTTAAATAACATTTGACGTATCCAAAATTTGAAAACACAACACAGAACATATGAAAGGCAAGTGGCATCAACCAAACAACAAAAGACCAAAAAATGATATTACAAGCGCTCGGTGAACACCGTAATGTATTCTCAATATTTAAAGGAATTAATTACTGTTTTTCTTACGTCACAAGGAACATAGGTTGGCTTTGTAAACATATCTAATTCACCGTCATATTCAAACGCTTGCATGTTAGTTCTCTATTAAGTATAATCACCGGCATATCAATATTTCGTACAAACGAACTTGAAAGCAAAGCGTCAACAACAATTCCCGAGGCGCAGGAATGTTGAGTTACGGAACAAGTTTTTGCAAGTAGTTGCAGATTGCTTTAAGTAAATTAGAGTTGATGATACTTGCAATTTTATGATATGGCAAGTGTTGCCTCTGTCAAACGAGCAGTCGCATATGATGCCAGGATTCGAGGGGTCAGCAGAAGAATTTGCAACGGCTCCGTAACACGGATCTCCCGTCATATTCCATCCCGCTTGTGAATTTATGTCCCACTTCGTTCCCAGTGCCCTGAATGCATTTGCTACAAATCATTCAAACAGATTCACATGTTATCCAACACCGAATACGTTCTTTCACATATTATCTTTTTCCTAATACAGTAGGATCATGGTGATTGATGATAACTTAGAAAAAGAGTTTGGCTGACATTAGTAGACGGAGCCTAACTCTCTGATTTAAAACGGGAAAAAGGGAAAACTCAGACAAATTCTGGAGGGAGTGTAAATATAATTCTGTGATTGTGTTTGAAAAACTGGAAGACAAAACTTTCACTGTGACTTGCTAATTTACATAGAGTACGAGAAGTTCAAGCAGCAAGAGCACACATCATTCACATCGAATCTCCAGCAAGTAAAGATATTTTCAGAAACTATGGTTACTGGGAAAAAGGAAAATTCATTCACAGAGGAACTCAAGGAAGTAAAGATACTTTCAGAAGAGCTGGTTACTGCAGCTGCTTCAGCTCGCAGGAAGAAAAGAGCCCAAATACAGATAGAGAGCTTCATTGCCATGGCTACACAGAGCAGCAATGATTGAGCGGCCATGTGCCGGAGATTCACTCACGATTCTAGATAAATTTTCACCAACTGTTTGCATTGGATTTGGAAGCGCATACACAAGCCTACTAAATCCGCAATGGGTACTATTTCATAATTTCTAATGAAATGAAATTTTGTCTTAATCTGTAGATATACTTTGAATTCATAATTTCTAATGAAATGAATTTTGTCTTAAGCTGTAGATATACTTTGAATTCATAATTTCCAATGAAATGAAATTTTGTCTTAGTCTGTATGAAATGAAATTTTGTCTTAATCTGTACATATACATTGAAATGGTGGCGTTGCCTCGCCTTATATTATTATTATTGCCTTGTTCTCAATTTCTGCGTTGTACATTCTCGATGTCTACGTTCTGAATTAAAATCAAAGATTCATAGCATCGGCATGACACAGACCACCGAAAACAAGTACGAATGAGAAAAATTAAAATCAAAGGCAATCAAGATTCATGGCATCGGCATGACACAGACCACAGAAAACAAGTACGAATGAGAAAAATTAAAATCAAAGGCAATCAAAATTCATGGCATCGGCATGACACAGACCACAGAAAACAAGTACGAATGAGAAAACAAACACAGGGAAATCACAAAAGGCTACTTTGTAACCGAAGGCCGAAAGGCCAAGTTTGGATCATACGGAAATCAAGTTTGAAACGGGGCCTGCGAGGTAAACATTGCATTTGCATGGATTGGCCTTTCCGCCACGACTTACGCATTCATTATTGCTGATTGTTGCTCTTTTGTGGTATCTCTGCTGAAAAAAGAAAAAACAAAACAGGGTCATCGTCAGGGGTCATGGATGATGATGACAAAAACAAAACAGGGGCATCGTCATGGGTCATGAATGATGACGGATGGGTGCTTGTTTAACTTTTTTTTTTTTTAAATCTGTTTGCTTATGGGCCAATGAAGCCCATCCAAGCTCATGGTGCTCTGTTTTTACTTTTTCCTTTATCATAACTAGTGCTCTGAAAGGTTTTTGATCATCGTAGGTGAGGTGAGTTACTCGTCTATGCCTAGTTTAGTTAAGTTGTGTCTTCAATCTTCAACATGGTCCTCCTACGCAAAAGTATTATAAATTTGGTTGAGGCTTGAGGCTTAATTTCATTTTTGAAAAGATTGGATTGAGTAACAAAAGGGTTTTATTTTATTGCTGTCATTTTTGTTGTTGCAAAATCATATGTTTAGGTGCATTATGGCTCTTTAGTAAGGAAATGGATTCAATGCCATCCATACCTTTGCAAATTTTCTTGCTTCAGTGTAATGATGATATTGCAATCTTCTGTGAAATTTTTAAGCATTAACAATATTTTGGATTTACATTGTACTTGTTCTATATTCTACAATGCTTTTTTTTTATGATATATGAGATTTAATTTTTTTAAAAACTAATATATTTAAATTTTTTCTATCACATCCATTCCCACTTTTTCTTGAGGCACACTTACCCAAACACATTCAGAATCTGGAATCCTCAATTCCTCGCTTCCACATGAATCAGATCCTTTTGATGCATAGCCCTCAAGGGCTCAACTATTTAGCACCGAACTTACACTAGTTTACCATTTGAATTGGGTCTTATTGACAAGCACCAGGGAAAACCTCGACTCCTACTATTTTTACATGCAGAGATCAGTAAGCTTAACTTGACATTTCAATTGAGCTACCAAGCTGCATCGGTGGCCTGTACCTGTCTATGTCGACGTATCCTAACTGTGGCAGCGGCTCATGCGGCAAGGAATCCGCGACGATGCAGCCATTGTAGAGCAACTCTGCTCAGGGCAGCAGGAGTCGTCATTTCTATTCTGTGATGGTTGTCTCAGATTACCCTGTCAACCCTGCTCCACGAACCTTCCGCATTGGCGCCATCAACAGTATTCTTTAAAGTTTTTCACGGGATTTCTGTTTCATCTCTTGGTTTCTTCTTGGTTCTTGCACGTTTTCCCATTGTCAGCATGTTGCCCTTCCATCAATTGAACAACTTGCAATCCATGCGCCACTTCTGTTGTTGTTCTTGTCGCTGCCCAAACGCAGTAAAAATGTTGTTGCAAGCTGCTGCAACACCATCCATGGATTACCGAACTCTCCGGGAATCTCGCGGGTGGGGCTGGAGGAGGCATGGCAGAAGGTGGATGACGCCGTACACGAGCGCGGGGGAGTGTCTGCACATCTGTTTGCGGTGCTACAGGGGCTCGTAATGATCGTGGTGGGGGATCGAACCCAAGTTCACAGTCACAGCAAAATCAGTGAACGAAGATGCAGCAGAGGGATTTGCAGAGCTGTTTCTGGTTCTGGTTGCTGTGATTGCTGCATCTGTCAGTTCTGCAGTGAAAAAGCATATTAGAACTCGTGATGAAAGGAGTTCAAAAAGTATGCTATCTATTAAGAGAAGTGTATAAAGCTACGTTGGATTTGGGTTGTTAGGTAATCAGTTTCTGAACTAGAAGTCTAGTTTATTTTAAGATCATTTTGTTGTCCTTCGATTGACTGTTGCTTCAGCATGGCTGGGCCTTGATGTTGATCCGAACTTTGGCTCAGGTAATTCAGCAAGGTCAGACATCTTGATTATTTGATTGGTTAACTACTGAATTGGTATTGGTATATTAGGCTTTTCCAAACTCAAAAAGAGAAAAGGAAGAGAGGTTCGAAGGCTTAAGCACCTTCCAGGAAGCATGGACGGAAAAGAGCACAAAGCAAGGTTGTACATGCTGCTTAAATGATTCTAACTTGTTCTTGCTGCATGTTTTACGTGCTGCTTAAATGATTCTAACTTGTTCTTGCTGCATGTTTTAATTTCTGACGGTGCAGATTGCATCGACCAGGAAGCTGTAATAGACCTTAGAAAATAGGAAATAGCAGTTAGAAATATTATTTGTTTATGGTAAAGGTAATGTTGCTAAGCCTGTGACTTTGCATCTAACGTGTTGCCAGATGCATATCTAGAGAGGGTTTTCTGAAACTGTCGTTTTTCTTTAAGTCCTTAGAACTAAAGGATTTATTCAGCGGCCAATACAAAATAAACACCAATTCATCAGAGTGGCTGACCACCGCCCAGAAATGTAATAAAGATAAATCATGCAATCTAAATATTACATATAACCATCAACAAACGCCTGTTGCTTATTACTTTTATTTAAAACTAAAAATAAAAAAATTAGGTGTCTTAATTATTAGGGTGTAGGGTAGGGTAGACCAAACGTTTAATTTTCTCCATCCCTTTACGCAAAGCAATACTGCTAGTTTTTGTTTGTTGGATGCAGGTTACAACGGGATGGAGAACTTCAAAAGGCCAACAGCAACGAAGCCCCAACAAATGGAAGGCATGACAAAAGAAAGATCTGGAAAAGAAAATGGAGGGGATGATTTTGGCAGGCCAAGGCAAGGGGTTCTCAGGAGTCCTGTCCGAAGAAGCTATAACGATCAGAACATGGAGGGAATGGGCTTGTTGGAGGAGGTTTGTAAACTGAGGCACGGGCAAACAAATTTGTGCAAGAGGCTATCCATTTAGCCAACTAGAGATGGGCTCTACACTGAGCTAAGTTTTAGTTGCAATTGTTTTTTTTTTCCTTCAAGAGCTATGAGCTTCAATCTTTGTTAAGAGTTTTGTTATTTGCAG
This sequence comes from Gnetum montanum, assembly GCA_015680685.1. Taxonomy (NCBI): domain Eukaryota; kingdom Viridiplantae; phylum Streptophyta; class Gnetopsida; order Gnetales; family Gnetaceae; genus Gnetum; species Gnetum montanum. Next base: position 313,806 of record MNCI01007422.1, read on the forward strand.
TAAAAAAGAGACATTTTAATTAAATAGTCCTTTGTTTGTATCAAAAGTTTATGTTAATTTCTCTTTCAATTATCCATTATTTCATATCTTCATTTTTTGAACTTATTCAACGAAAAGTTGTTTTATTTAATATTCCTTGTTAGGTTCTTAATTTATTTCTTAAAGTTTATTTTCTGAAAGATCCTACATTCGTTATGAGTGGTCCCATTTACTATTATTGTTCTATTAAAAGTTTAATTTTAAAACCTTGTTCTTTTAAAAATTATCTGGATTTTCAATGGTTTTCATCTATTAAAACACCATGTTGCCCTTACAAGAGGCACCCTAGGCAATAGTTTTTTAAAATGAGTTTTCTAAGGGTGTAGCCACGTGACCCATTTTTGAGCATCAACAAGTGGCACTTGTAAATGTTATCCATCCATGTAATTTTGGACTTAAACTTAAAGGATAAAGTTTATTAAATTTAAGTTTGATATATAACCCTATTCATGGAGTACGATGCTCAACTCATAATCAATCATAATAAATTATCATCAAATCAATTACTTTAGCCATAATAGATGGGATAAAGTTATCAAAATGATGATAATGTACAACCCCATTCAAATGGTTATTTTTACATAACTGAGTCTTTCTTATTGCTCATGTTATTTTCTAAAGTCTTGAAGGTTGTTTTTGGCTCACCATTTCTTTCCCATTGCTCATGTTATTTTCTAAAGTCTTACTTCCAGATAAGCTAGCCATTCACCTCCCTTTTATGACCAACTCATCATAGATGCAATAAAGGTAGAACACTAGGGAACATGTCAGAAGGTTCCTAAGGTTCTCAAATGAAGCCATAAACACCCCAAGAAGCCCAAAACATGCACCAAACCTAGAAGTGTGATATGGGAGGCTAGGATATAAACCAAAGAGGTAAAAGCCTCAACCATGCACATGAAAACCACAAACACAGGATGTAAAATACTTCCCAAGTTCAAGGCTTATAATCAACTTACAAAATGCCACTAGATGACTCATCATTAAGTACAACTTTATAACTCAGTGCTACTTCCTAGAATTGAACTTAATGACTATATGTTTCCCCTAGACATATAGCCAATAAGTTTCATAAAACTTGAATATAGCCAACAAGAAACTTTTGTAGAACTTGAGTAAAACTTTATAACTCAATGTGACCCACTAAAATTAAACCCATAACATGGAGATTCCACATCAAAAGTCTTACCATTAGGCTATTTTTTTTGAGGGAAAGTTTGGTCATTTATATAATGAGAGGGTTGAGCACTCAAATCAACAAGTCAAATAGTAGTATCATCATGGAGGGTAGAAGATCCTCTAGCAAAATAAATGAATACCTAAACTAATCAAAAAACCCTAGGTATTCCTATAGTGCATCAAAACCAAAAACCAAAAAATAGTCATGTGCAATATTATAAAGTTCATTTAAAACAAAGGGTATGCATATTCAAAAAAACAAAAGAACACACGATTTAGGGGTGCCACATCGCTTAGCCGACAAGAAATCACGAGTGCTTACTATTAAGTTATTATTCTATTGTTACAAGATATATAAAAAATATTCCATTGACCCCATGAAAACCTATCTTTATTAGTTAACCATTATTTGATTAGTTAGAGCATGTAGCTTATAAGTTGCAAGTCACATGTTTGATTCTGAATGATATGTTGATTTAACACACTATTATGTTCAATATTCAATTAATCAACAATTTAAAAACCAAAGTGAAGTTTTAAAAACGTCATCATCATTTGAACCTTATCCAATCACATGAGATTGGCTATATAAATTCTATTCCATCATTCTACTAAGAGCCAACTTACTATTAATAAGTCAATCTTAGATATCTTTTTCTATTACTATTGAGTGATTGTTATAAGTTCAAGTATTAAGAAAAGTGAGAGAAATGAAAATTCATGATAAGTTAAATCATGAATTCTTAAGTAATAGATAAATAAGAAATGAACATGAATAAGAAATCAACATGAACTAATAGAAACAGTCATTTATGAATGAATTCTCAAGTACAACTCAATTACACAACCCTTGCAAATCACTCCTAAAGCACACGCACAAGTGCACGCGCACACACACACACACACTCTCAATTTATTCACTTCATAAATTTCCTTAATTTTCAATAATATCTACAATTAGAAAGATCTCTTGAATGTATAGCCATCAGGATTATTTAATTGTAATTGAAAATAGTTGTTTTTAACTATTAGACTAGTGATTATGGCTAGTCTATGAGTGATAGTTAACTTGCACATAACTATGAATGGGATGGGAGTTGCAACTTACTTAAAAATTAGCTTAGACAAGTAAAAGAGTTTTATGTTTGACTTGTATGAATTGACAAGTTGCTAAGCTAGTACCAATAATATTTAATTTAGAATTCCAACTATTTAAAATATGAAATGTTATGAAAACTATGAGTGGATGTTATAGAAGAATACTTAATTTTTAAAAATTCATTTATTAGCAAAAGGTATAGAGTGTAAATCAAAGGAAGTGGCGCATGAGGGTAGGGGTGGGGATGTTGTTTGACCATGAATCAAAGGATGTGCCTATTTGTCAACAAATGCATTATTTCAAAGAAGTTAAGAACCTTCTATGAGTATCGTATGACATATGGACATGACATAGACATATACATATATGTCTATAAGGAAACAACATGATATATTAATAGGAAAGAAGCCAAAAGAAAAATACTTAGGAAGATGAACAAACACAATAAAAATTAATAAGAGTAAACATATTGAAGATTTTATTGGATCAAAATTAGTATTTGAAGAAACTTTCAATTGAAAGGTGATGAACACTTTATAAAAAAACCACATTAAGTCATGGAAACAAAACTATGGAAAGGAGTTGATGAAGTGTCAATTGGTTGATGCGTTTACTAGGCTGTGTATATGGGACCCCATATACGCGATAGTGTCAACGCAGCCCCGTATACGCAGCCCTATTGACGCGGCCCTGTCGACGCATCCTTCCATGCATTGAGGTGGCAGCTATTTTGGCCTATAAATAAGAGGGCCTTCCGCCTCACTGAGGTACCTTTTTTGTTAGTTGTAGCAAAGCTCTTGCAGTTTGTTCCTGCGAGAGTTAGAATATTTTCCAAGTACTCGCAGTAGGTGTAAAGAAGGTGTTCGTCTCTTTATTCGAGCGTTGATGTATCTGAGCCCATTGGCGTGAATGGCAATAAAGATGAGCTTTCAAGCATTCCTTGTAGCATTTGGACTTAGTCATTTAATGCATTTAATAGTTTAATGTTTCTATGCTTTGATAATTACTTAAGTTTCTGTTATTATTAGTTTAATCGCTATCGCTCATTTATAGTTCATAGAAACCATAAGTATGACCATCTTGAATGTAAATCCAACACTTGGTGACCTAATGACGCTTAACGTCTGGTAACCCAATAGTGGTTAAGAAATGCTCAGAATGTGCCCAAAAGATGGGATCGAATACTTATGCTAGGAATAGTTAAGATACAAATTAGAATAATTATAGATTAGATAATATTTCATTCCTTATTTTCCATACCTTAATTAGATGCCAAAAGATAAAGTAAAAAGCCATAAAAATCAGTTGCCTCAATCTCACTTAATCATCGTCATTAGAACATCACAAGTGAGATTGAGAAGACAATGACCATTCTAACCTAAGGTTTTGCTGGTTAGGGTCTGGTGCATGCAAAGTGCTTACAGTCTATGGAATTCGACCGAGTTGCGTGTGAACGCCCGTGATTCGTATGGTTGGGTGTAGGGGTACCTAGTCGCTCATCATTGGCGCCATTGCTGGGGATTGTTAGTCTTACATGCACCTTCTAACCTTAGCAAAATTAACATTCACGTCGTTGGAACGGACCTAGGATAGTAAAATTTATGCACGCTAGGTAGAGTAAAGTAAAAGTAAGGTACATTGATTAAATGGATCATCTGACATCCAACTTGTCTTCTTCTCATAGGCGAGATGTATCCAACCCACCGGTGCCACAAGAATGTCAGGTGGTATACAATCATCCCGATGAATATGTCCCTGACTTCACGTTCATCCTCCATTAGGATGAGCATTTGCGATGGTGGGACATGGAGGGCAACATCATACTACCACCCGACCGATCGGCTCCTGGAATGCTGTTTCACAATCTTGCCAGACTGGGCATCCAGGATCGTGGAGTGGAGTACGTCATGGAGGACCATGACTATCGTGACTATCATCCCACTGAGGCCCAAGGAGCACAAGACCAGCAGCAGGTAGAACAATACGAACACATGAAGGGGAAACAGTTCAGTAACCCCTTATTCTTGCAAGGGTTGCAAGAAGATGGGAAACCTACCTTTCATGATTCCCATTCGACCGAACTTCCTCTAGGGAAGCAGATCCTTCAGTCCATCATCCAGAACAAGCCTTCAAGTGACTGAGATCCTCAAGGGGATGGAGGGTCACGTGGCAAGGATGGACAAGATGATCGAGGCCGTCATCAGAGTAGAGGGGGAGATCGACACTAGAGTAGTGGCAACTCCTCTCCCTCTTCTCCATCCTCTCGCTCTCCTATACCTTCATCAAGTTTAGGCTCTAACCATAATCGTGGTAGAAAGGAGTGAAAGGATAGTGGTCGTAAGGACCAGAAGGAACAACGTGAAGGAGCGCGTGACCAATCACGCGGCCCTCACTGTCATGAAAGGAGGGGCAACCGCAATCGTCATAGACATCGTGATGCTCAGCAGGACTATGACTCAGATGAGCCATTGTTGGCTACTCGAAGCATGCTCCATATCGTCGAGGTAGTTCAAATACCCAACAGGCATGTAAAGGATAGATGGATCAAATGCATTGACAGGAACAACATCCCTAGATTTGAAGGGGGATATAATTGTGATCCGCAAATTCACCTGCAGGCGTTCCATGATGCTTGCACCCTGCAAAATATTGATAATGATTGGCAGAAGCTTAAGTTGTTCCCTCGCACACTCATTAAGGAAGCAGAAAGCTGGTACTGATCCTTGGAACTGGAATCAATTAGAAGATGGAGTACGATGCATGAGATTTTCAATGACAAGTATCAAACATACTTCAGGGTGGCAAATCTGAGACGTCAAATCCAAGGCTGGAAGCAAGGGAATCATGAACCCTTGGATATAGCCATGAGTAGGTACTACTCATTGTTGCATCGGTGCCCTAGTCATGGCTACTCTCAATGGGCACAGCTTCACCATATCATTGATGGGCTTCACTTTGAAACAAGAAAGACCCTGGGTGTGTATGCCCAGGGACGATTATCAAAACTAAGGGTCCATCAACTACAACGCCTCATTAAGCAAGTGGCCAAAGAAGAGGGGGAACTCAGAAAGAAGGAGAGTGCAGAGGAGTTTAATCGGGACCCTTCCATCAGGAAGAGGGAAGTTCGATTTTGCGAAGATGAGGAGGAATCACCACTGGAAGTAGCGGTGAATCAAAAGACCTTGCCTTTATAAAAGTTTGCATCTGAAATATCGGTAAAGGTTGATAAGATGCAGGACTCTTTGGATGAAAAGTTCCAAAGTGTGCTAAAAATTGCAGAAGAGTCTAGAGAACAAGGTAATGATCGTGATTGGCATGGGAAGAAGGAAGCTGAACATGCCCAACATATGGGTAAGGACAAAGTTGCTGTAGCAGAGCAGGTTGTAGATTCTGACACGGAGGAGGATGATGAATGTGGCATATGCCAATACGAACATCCTAAGGGGTGTTGTCTCATAGTGTTGCATCTCCAAGAGTTTGGGGTGTACACATTGAATCCTCGCTTGGCGAAGAGGCAACCACCCCGAAGGTTGCCTTATCCACAGGGCAATCCAAGGTAGTTCCACCAGCAGCAACAAGGATATTATCCAAGTGAAACACCACCACAACCTTATGAACACCTTCAGCAATGGCAGCACCCACAAGCGTGGGGAATGCCACCTCCAAGGCAGTAGTACCCTTACTGACAGCTAGATCCCTATGGGTACTATATTCAGCAACCAGCCTCTCCCCGAGACTCTTCTAGCTACGCCACATTTCAGAATTATTATCACCCCCAAAATATTTTCAACCACAATCTCCATCACCCAGGGGGGAAAGCCCACACCTTAACTATCCTTCGTCACCTTCTCCTGCCACTCCTTCTCCAAAACATCCCACTCAGTTGCCACTTGCTCCACCTATGCAGGGAGAGATACCGCCACAACCACAACAACAAAACGCTACGAGGGCTGTGAACCTACAACCGGCATCTCAGCCGAGTGGACCGGAATCCAAACCACCAAAACATCCTTTTTTCTGGCCCAATAATCTCAACCTACCCTCACATACACCTATGGCCAGTGCCCCCGAACCTCAAAGTGCCTCCACCATTCCACCTCTCGAGCAACCTTCAAACTAGACACCCTCCAATGTACAAACGGTCATGCTCACACATGCCATGACCGACTGGATAAAGGCAGGGCATCTTCCCTGAAAATTGACTAATCCGGGAAGCCCCCTCATCTATCCTCAAGTGGCAGGGAATGAGCCATGTAAAGCTCTTTTGGACTCGGGGTCAGGAGTCAATTTGATCTCACATGACATGTACAAAAATTGGAACTTGCCCCTATTAAAGAAGAGCAACATTCAGCTCGAGTTAGCAGACCAATCCATCACCGTCCCCTTGGGATTGGTGGAGGACATTGTGACCCCCATTTGTGGGTGGTCTTATCCTGCTAATTTCCTTGTCATCCATGTGGAGAATTCCAAGGGAAACTTCCCAATCATAATGGGAAGAGCCTGGCTGAGCACGGTGGATGCAAGACTAGGACTTCGAGATCTTTCCCTTGAAATTTCAAAGGAAAATCCTTTTGGAAAGATCAAGAAGAAGCACATTCCATGCATCACGTACAGTGACTCAAGGTGCAATTGTGTGCAATAGTTATGGTTTGTTAAGCAGACATCTATTCAAGCATGCAATCAGTGTACCGAAAAATCACCAGTTCAACAATGCTTGTACGCAGCAGCCACCAACGAAGAGGGCAGCTTGTGGTTGACAGCTGATCTTGCTAGCAGCACATTATGCATGGAACCATCTAAGGGGCTTGTACGAGCCTACGTAGAAAGCATGGATGAAATGGAAGAGGTTCATCAACAGGTCTCCACTGTTGATGACCATGATGATTGGGGAAAGTTGCAAATCCATGAAAGCTTCAAACAAGAGCCCCTGGAGCTCAAATCCTCACCTGCCCACTTAGAATATGCATTTTTGCAAAATGGGAAGCTGATAATTATCAATGTCACCATTGCTTCTGAACAAAATAAAAATTTGCTGAAGGTGGTGAACAAATGGAATGCTGCGTTTGCATGGTCATATCTTGAGTTGACCTTAGTTGATCCTAGGTTTTGCCAACATCGGATCTATATTGAACCCTTCATGAAGCCACGCAGACAACCACAAAGGCGATTGAACCCCAAACTGAAATAGGTCATCAAAGATGAAATTAAGCAGTTGTTGAAAGCGGGGTTCATCTATTCCATCATTGATAGTGAATGGGTTAGCCTGCTCATTATTGTGCTGAAGAAAGGTGGCAAATGGAGGGTTTTTATCGATTTCCGATTGCTCAACATGGCTACCTTTAAGGATCACTTTCCACTCCCATTTGTGGACCAGGTGTTGGATACCATTGCAGGGCACTGTTATTATAGCTTTTTGGATGGTTATAGTGGCTATAACCAAATCCAAATTGCACTAGAGGATCAGGCCAAAACAACTTTCACAAGTCCATGGAGGACTTTTGCATACAAAAAGATGCCTTTTGGCTTGTGTAATGCACCTGCTACTTTCCAACGCCTTATCCTAAGCATCTTCTAGTAGCAGATTGGCAATGGGGTAGAAGTCTTCATGGATGACTTCTCCACCTATGGGGCCACGTTCGAACAAGCCTTGGACTGCCTTGAGTAAGTTCTAAAGAGGTGTGTAGACACTAATCTGCGGCTCAACTAGTAGAAAAGCCGCTTGATGGTCCAAGAAGGCATTGTGCTGGGGCATCGTATCTCATAGACAAGGGTTAGCATGGATCCTGAAAAGATCAGGGTCATCCAAGGAATCACCTGATAACCAAGCACTGTAAAAGATGTTCGATCATTCCTTAGTCACACTGGTTACTACCAACGCTTCATTGAAAATTTCTCGAAGATCGCTAAGCCATTGGTAGAACTCACAAAGAAAGATGCTCTGTTCATTTAGACCAAGGAATGTGAATCTACATTCCAAGCACTCAAGCAGAAACTCGTAGAAACTCCAGTTCTATGGGCACCTGATTGGTCCAAGCCCTTCCACATTATGACGGATGCATCCAACTACGCCTTGGGAGCTATGCTTACACAGTGTGATGATCAAAAATGTCCATACTATATCCACTGTGCAAGCCGTAGCATTGTGGGTGCTCAACTTAACTACACCACCACTGAAAAGGAGTTGATGGTGATGGTGTTCACCTTCGAAAATTCCGACACTATGTGCTCGAATACAAGGTGTTTGTGCATACTAGCCATAGTGCTATTTGGTTCTTGATGAACAAACCAATGGTGAGCCCTTGCATTATCCGGTGGTTGGTGATTCCTTAGGAGTTTGACCTCACCATGGTAGACCAGAAGGGGACCGAGAATGTGGTTGCTAATCACTTGTCTCGGTTGCAATGGGATGACACTGAAGAGGAGCCCCTCTCCGACCAATTTCCAGATGAATTCCTCTTTGTGGGTGTGATCGATTCGTAGGTGCCCAAGGTATCACCTTGGTTCAGCCACATCCTCACCTACCTCACAACTTAGGAGTTGCCAAAAGAGTGAGACCATTGGAAGAAACAATAGTTTCTCCATAAGGCTAAGCACTTTATGGAAATCAACGGCCACCTTTATAAAGTGTGCCTAGATGGCCTGGTTCGATGGTGTGTCCCTGATGATGATACTGTTGGCGACCGTTTAGGATGCGACTGCCAACGAGTGTCCTCGAACAGGATTTAGGTGCTTGCTAGTCTCTGGCAACACCAAGGCTCAGATACCTCCAAATGGACTCAGTTGTTAATGTGAGTATGTGTGTGTGCTGTTGTGAAAAATGAAACGATTGGGTTGTGTGTAAAACTATAAATGACTTATCTTAAAGAGATTCATCCAACTTTGCAAAGTACTGTGAGTTGTTGAGAGTTCCTATTTTGTTCAATTGCCTAGTCTATGTGGTCCTTATAATACCTACTTGAAACAAATAAAGTTTTGCAAAAACATTTGAGCACAACTCTGCGAATCTACTTCTAATTTTCCCTAAATAAAGAGATAGCTCCACAAGAAAACTAAAAATAGAGCGAGATTCAATGGAAATAGAAAGAAGAGAAAAAGAAAGCAGATTTGTGTAAAGATCTAAAATGTTTAAACAAGGTAAAATGATACAAGTAAACACTTCGCAATAAAGCTATCCCAAATTTAATAACTACGAATTGTTTAAATTTCCAAGGCTCAAATAAGCAATTTTTTCAAGACAATCCTACTATGCTACCAAAAAAAATTACTACCTAAACTATCACGTACCAGACTTTATTTTGGCTAGATAATGAATGTCAACAATTGCATTCAATAGAACCTTCAAAATACTTGACAATTTATGATTGAAATACCACAGAGATTCACTTTAAAGATAAAAAAAGCTATTCTAATCATATCAAAATACCAAAGATTTTCTAAACCCTCTTGACTATTGAATCGTTCAACAACTTGACTACATGCAGAGGCTCTCTTACAACAATCTCAATAGCGGTTCTTAAGGCTTTCAAACACAAGCTCTTCTATGGTAAAATTTTAATAAGAATTTTCTATCAAGCAACAAGAACAATAACAGCAATCTAAAAATCCCAAAATTATTTGCCAAGCATGATACTATCTAAACCACTAGCTAAACAATTTAAATAGAATAAAAAAAATAAGCATAACTCGCAGGACTATGACAAAGAGGTTGAAATGTTGTCTTTAACAAGTCATCTTACAAGCAATCTTTCACAATGTCTTCTTTACAAATGCTGTTCCCCCACTTTTAGCCACCAAGACCCTTGAAGCATTTTTCTAGGGTCTCATAGGTAGTTAGATATTACAAAATATCTTGGGTAACTTCTTTCCCAAGTAAGGAAGTTATAACTTGCCCAATAAGTTAGGAGATATTACTTGCCCAACAAGTTAGGAAGTTATAATTTATACATGAAGTTAGAAGAAAATCATGCTAACATTGACATGTGTCTTTACAAATATTTCTTTCATAAGAAGTCATAACCTATATAATAATTTCAAGAAATAAAGCCAAGATCTCTATCTTGTTTAATCCATTTAACCTTAGTCCAAGATCAAGTTTCTCAAACACCATGATGGCCATTGCAATAAGCGCTCCATACAATTGTCATTTATTTTTGTTGCATGTGGGAAAATATGCTAAAATTATTTTTAGCCACCAAACCATATGAAATTGGAACTTTATTTTGTTACTTCGATTTCACGTGTTCATGTTTTGTTCTTTCTTTCAACGATGACTATTTTCTTCAGAATAAGCCATAACCACAATTCATCAGCTAAATAATCTCCCGGTTGGTTTGATATTGAGCTCAGATACTAAGTTCCTGCAACCGATCTCCTGGCCACGTCCACGATCCTCCGTATCTACCATAGAAGAAATGTCATTCTGCTGATTCAGTTGTGCACCTGTCTCGCTGTGTCTTCGTGTCTCTATAGCCGCACTTGATGGATTAGTAATGATGATGACGGATGCATTGGCGTTGAGTGCTGCTGTGTTTGCAGGTTCATCATTGCAAGAATCCATACATGAAAACATTTTCGTTGTGTGCCAAGCTTTGCCTTAGGGTTTATGTTTAATATTTCACGTCTTCTCATTGCTATTTGTTATATCTTGCATTTAAAACAAAACAGAAACTTTGCTACATTTTTCTTTTTGCGTGCAGACTCCATTCTCTGGACACTACGGATCATTGAAGGAGATCTTATTTTTCTTTGGTTCCGGTAGCAAATGATAAACACAATTTGGGGTTGCAACCGCCTAAAATTTTTGTCCCAAATTCACCTAGGGCTTCTTGCGTTTTTCTTTCTGTAAACTAAAAATTATTGTATTTATTTTCTGAATCAGGGATAATCATTGTATGATTTGGGTGTCAATATTGGCAAGATTTTGATATATTTTTTATGCTTTTCTTACTGTTTTTCTTCTAAAATCATTTTTATTCATAACCTGTTCTTGTTTTTGCGGTTTTCATTACTGATTCTAATGTAGAGTATATACAAAGTGTTTGACAACTTGCCTTTTTCTAGTGTCTCTACTTTTGCTATTAAAAAAAATTCAATAAACATTACTGTGACATCCAATTCTCAATTCTTGTATATACTGCTAACTGCATTTTAACTCTTATTCTTTTTCTCTCTTCTTCTTTTTGTTCTGCACTTCATATACAGGGCACATGAACAAATAGCTTCATGAAGACTACTGAAATTTCCAATGACCAGTTTACCATCAATTGTAATTACTTTGATTCTTCATTTCTTTCTTCTTTAAATTTAGATGCTATTTCTCTTTATCCACAAGTTGAAATTTTGTTTTTTTTAACACAGTACAACAACCTTTCCTCCAATCTTTTAGCATCTAAAATTGCTTTGTAATGGATTTTTAAAATCTCCCTTATGAATTTAATGATAAAACATAATTAATGGTATGTAGAATTCTTGCCACTTCTCCAACTAACAATAAGAGAGTACTGAAAATTGTAAAAACCTTTAATCAATTTTAACATGCCAACCTATTCCATGAAATGGCCAAAATGTGCCAACAGATACATTACGCGTCCTCCAAGATGCTCACGAGGGCTCTTGTGGAGGCCACTATGCTAGATGCCACACAACCATTAAAATCCTACTTGCAGGGTATTACTGGCCCACAATTTTCAGGGATGCACAATGGTTCACCCACTCCTACGAACGATGCCAAAAAGATGGTGGGATGACTACACTGATGGAGGGACCTCAACAGTGGATCCAACCATTGGAACCCTTTGACATTTGGGGCATTGACTTCATGGGACTCATCACACCCCTATCCAACGGAAAGACATATATCATCATAGCTGTGGACTACTGTACAAAGTGGATTGAGGCAGTTGCTGTCATCGACTGTTCTTCCAACACTATCGCATGATTTGTCCCACAGCAAATCGTCAATAGGTTTGGAGTGCCATGTGCACTCATCTTGGACAATGGGACTCATTTCACGGGTGTCACCTTTTGGAAACTCATGCAACACTTGGGGGTCATCCATAAATTCACAACACCCTATCACCCCCAAGCCAACGAGTAGGCCAAATTCATCAATAGGGAGATCACCAAGATCCTCACCCGAACCATCAGCAAATACAGGAGGGATTGGAGCACCAAACTTAACGATGCCCTATGGGCCTATCGCTTCACCTGGAAACTCCCTATAGGGTACTCTCCCTATGAGTTAGTGTATAGAAAGTTACCAAAACTTCCAATCCAGGCAGAACTTCGCACACTATCCACAACCAGTGACTTAGGTCTTGACTTGCCGCTAGCACAGCGTGAACGACTTATCAACTTGAGTGTGCTAGATGAGAATTGATTAGTGGCCCTATCTTTAAATGAGATCCACAAGGCCTACAACAAAAAATGACATGATCTTAGGATTCGGAAGGTCACATTCAGACGTGGAGACAAGGTGTTGTATTGGAACCCCACACATGTATCCCAACCAACCAAGTTTCAAACACTGTGGGAGGGACCTTACATTGTCTCCGAAACCTTTCCATCTGGGGCCTTGCTTATCCACAAACCTAAGGACCCCACAAGAATGCCATTGGTCAACCGACAACAACTGAAACCTTTCCATGAGCTTCACCTCACCAGTGCTGCCACCTCATCATCACCAGGCCAACCTCGCTTCATTTTTCTCATCTCCTCCTTTCCATCCAATTGTGGTGGAGACTGTTCTCGATGCTAACCCATTCTACTACACCCCTCACTGTTTTTGACATTTTTGTTTTACACTTTTTTGTTTTTCAACATCGTTCATATGTTTACCAATTCTTGCTAATTTTTCCTTTCTTTAAGTATTTTTCCATTTCTTTGTTGTTGTTCGTTTATACGTATGTGTGTGTTTTATTTTCACGTGATCGCTAATTAGCTGTCTTATTGTCATTAGGTTTGGCGAGGATGATTTTCGTTGTGATGGGTCACTGAAAATAACCACTTATTTTACCTCGCTCATGTCCTCGCATAGTTGTTCTTGATTTTTGCATCTACTTTCACCTCATAATATCGGCAGTGAGTCAATGTCATTCACCCATTCATCCACTCCATGGTTTTCCAACTCTTGGAAACATGCAACCCCGTTTCACTTAAAAACATTATAATTAATGTGTGACTGGTGTAGTTCTTAGACTCAGGATGACCCAATGGTTTGAATTGGGTGTGACTTCAAGGGGAATGCAACATTTGTCGTCCTCTTCTACCCCGTAAGGGAAGTGCCCTTATAGATTTTTTCCCACTCCATGTTCTTCTCTACATGGAAGCTCCGTGGTAGTTTGACCTTGCATGGTATGGTCCTCATAAAAAAAAAACAAATAAACAACAAAACTTGAGGATTCAAAACACACCCCTTGGTCGAATGCATGCATCCAAGCATGGTTCTTTACATGGTGTGGTTCCCACCAATAAAAGAAAACACAAGAATAAAATCTTAACCATTTGGGAATTCAAAGCACACCCCTTCGACTACCTCTCACAGGCCATAAGCACTAGTTATGGGACTTCCTTCATCCCCTCTAACTTGGTCCTGTTTCACTTCTGTCCTCTTCTATCTGTTGGAGTGGTGGTTCTCTGTGGGTGCATTCCTGTCCACTTGGGGGGTGGTTGGGTCTTCGTATGTTGCTGTGATGTCACTGGATATGGATGGTTTTGGGTTTGAACTTGGGATAGGTCCTATTGGGTCACTTAAACACAACTTCACACGGGGTTTCATGTGACTAAAAATTAGAATCCCATACCTCACTCCTCTCTCTTCATCCACTTCTCCTCATAACTCACCTCACTGCTGGTTTTATGTTGTGATCGTGGGTCATGATTCCTTTGAACTTCTCATGCCTGGGCAGGTTCTCATGGATGGGTGTATTAATGTGCGATCACCATTCCTTAGCCTTGGGACCCATGGACCTCGATGTTGGGGATATGCAAAGGCTATGAAGGCTACCGCCTGCTATGGGGAGGACCTACTTGCATATTCTCGGTGCTGTTTGTTAGTCTCCCATCCTCTTGATTTGTTGATTGGCTGGTTTCCATGTTATCTATCGCTCGATTCCTTTCCTATAGAGTCCTTTCTCACCACGTTCTCCTACCCATGACTCTTTTTCTAGCATGATTTCCTTTCCTTTTGTCCTCAGACGTGTTTCGGGCCTCTCATGCTCTTCAACTGCCCCAATTTGATGTTTTAAATTCATCATTTTGAGGCTTTTTTGGGCTAGTCAACGCTGGTGAACAGGGGTGAACACCTGCATATACGTGGTCGCATATACGCGACCTTGTTGATGAAGCGTCCAACCCCTATATATACGCCTGTTGCACTTTGAATTTTCATCATTTTGCAACCAAAGTGTGGGGAGATTTTGCAATTTTTTCTACCTAACTTCTTCCTGAGCACCTACATTTCCTTGCATGTCCGTATCAACCGAACCTTGACCTCTTGAGCACCTAGAGGTATGCTATTAGTCGTTGGGGGGGGGGGGGGGGGGGGG
>MNCI01007422.1:339332-378923 GCA_015680685.1 Gnetum montanum
AACTAGTTGAATTACCCTGTAACCCTTTAGCACTTGTCCAGATGCCCTTAGTTTACATTGTTAATTTCAGAAAAATATTAAAAATTCGGTATATTCCATAAGTGCCTTAACATCGATAGGCCGCGATATGACGTCCACACTATCGCATCCCAAAAATATATATATACGCGATCCCCTTGTGCTATTTAACATCATTTGCAACTATTCACATGGGGGAAGTTTTTCAAATTTCTTTCTACGATTTGTGATTGCGCATCCCTTGCTTTCATATCCATAACTCGCTCGCTGGTCCTTTGATTTTCATCCCGTTTGAACCTACTTGAACCCGGAGTGTTCAGCTTAATCGTGGGGGAGGGGTACACACCGAATAGCGCATAACTTTTTTGAAATTCATCATCGCCCAAAGGACATTATCAAGGGTAATTAGTTTTAAAATTAAGGATAAATGTGCCAAAAACAATTTCATCTCCTTAGTTATACTAGGAAACTAGATTTGGAAACCACCTAAGCAAAGAGGATTCAATATTATAATCTTTCAGGGAAATTTTAATTAATGTCACATGGAGATAAAGCAAATTCATTAAGACAAGCAGTAAGGTATAACCTAACTTTGGTAACAACCTTACTAACGATTGGCCCTGTGTGATTGCAGATGACCCTGAAACGTGGACAACAGGAAGGTCTTGCTCAAGGTGGGATCAAACGACCTAGGAGAGGTGAAGGACAAGTTCCTACTGAAAAACATGTAGAGCAAGAGGAACAATCATTTAGTATTCACCAAGAAGACCCTGCTACTGTATAGTCAAGGTAGGCAGAAGGAGGAGCTGCTACAGTGTCTAAACAGGGACGACATCTCACATTGCCCCAGGATTGTGTTCAGGCCATCCATGAAAGGTCCATATTCACTATAGTGATCGTGGAATTAAACTTTGGACCTTTCGTAGAATTTTCTCTAGAGGCGTTAAGGGATCACCTCAAAGGGTCCCCATTATGGCCTACCCTCTTTGAAAGTGGTGTCTGGTACTTAGGAAAAATGTACCAATTTTTGCACAACAAAGAACAAGACACCACAGTTAACATTTGTGGTGTGACTGTTGATTTCTTTGTTCAAGCCATTTGAGAAGTATTAAACCTTCCGAATATAGGGCCAAAGGTTGCTCAGTTGTCTACTCTCTTAGACCCTGATGTGTAGTGAGTTTGGCTAGAAAGGGCGTATGGCAAGGAAGATAAGATGTTTGTGGAGTTGATGATGGAAGATAGGATTTATTTCAAAATAGGGACTTATCACATATTCCCCAAAAAAGGCTTAAAAATAATTCCAACATATGCAGCAAGAGGATGTGCAGTGTTGATGGGAAAGATTAATGCTAGCTTGCCTCATCTATATTTTATGGAGATCCTGAGGTGGTTTGAAGAACGAAAGATAGGGAAGTTTGCATTGCCCTTCCCTTGTCTTATCAGGAAGCTATGCAGACATGTTGATATCAGAGGATACACCAATGATGTCCTTCAAAAAGCTAAAATACTTCATATTCCAAACTGTTAAAGCCACTAGTTGCAAGAAAAATCACTGGTGAGATGCTGGGGCTGGAATAAGAAAAAGAATAGACGGTAGGACCAACTGCAACTCAACTTACAGGACCCAGCCAACTTCCAAGCACGGGACCTAGCCAACAACAAGAAGTAGGGCCTAGCATGGGCTAGCAGGATCAACGACCACCATCGCCACAAGATTATAGATCGTCGATGAGCCATCTCAGGACCATCGCTGAGACGGTTAGATGGGGAAGTCATGATGATGCAAATCTCTTTTACATCATCGACGATGCTGTACAACCTATAGTTTCTATAGATCGTGCATGGAGTGAAGTGTCCATTTAGACAAGAGGAGGAGAGAGTGCTTGGTCACAACAGATTTCAAGGAACGTTGCATCCTTTCAGGTGCAATTAGAAATTGGTGAAGGGGCCATGGTGGTGGTCATGTAGCACTAGGATGCAGCAGGAGTTGCATAAGTGGTCGCAGACCACATTAAAGAATCATTCAATGTGCCTGTTGTGCCACTAGCAGATCCTATAGGAGCACAGGATGCTCAAACTCTGACGAGTACCTCAATGAATTCTACGGAACATGAGGATGTACTTGATCGATTGCTACAAACGAGACAGGTAATGACGTCCTTGTTTGATATCCCACAGGATGTTACAGCAATACAATCAGACCTCATTTCCACCAAAGGAAAGCTGGTCTTGATGGAGATGAGGGTTGAGCATGCTGAAGCAGAAGTGCAAAGATTGCAAGAAAGGCTCATGACCCTGCAAGCAACATAGCAGGATCCTTCTCAATTTGTTCTTGTAGACTAGCTAAATACTTTTAGAATCGAGCAACTTACTAAACTATTGACAAAAAATAAAAGGGTGGTGGAAGAAAAAGAGAAGGCTATTTGGGATGCCTCTGTGGCATAAGTGCAAACTTACGCACACACCAAGGCACTCAAAGCCTTACAAGAGGAAAAGAAATAACTTGTTGTTGACAATCTTTGGTTGACCTTTGTGGAGAAACAAAAGAATGTTCTCAAAGAACATTTTCAACAGTTGCAAAAACAACTAATCAGGGTCAACTAGGACATGAACCATTTAGCTAGAGAAAATTGAACCTTCTCGATGGAGGAGGTACGCACCATCCGTTAGAAGACGACCATTGAAATAAGCACGTGGAGGAATGAGGCTAAACAACATGAGAAACTAAAGGAGCATTTCTAGGACTAGGTGGGGATGTATAAACAAATCATTGAGAAGGAGATCTATATGGCCAAGGCCCACATCAATGCTCTCAGTGCTCAACACACTAATTGGTGGGCCATATTGGACACATATGCGTTTGCCCACCAGGCAGAAGTTAAGAGCCAGGACTTGTAGATCCATGACCTTACAGAGTACATGGAGTTGGCAAACCCACTATATGCTAGCCTTGCCATGTTAATCGTAGGGCGCCCGAGAACAGGGCTCAAGCAACAAGTAGCGACCACCTACGTTAAATATGAAACAGAATTTGTAGAATTCAAGAAAATATTGCAAAAATTAGAGGTTGCAAATTCTAAACTTGAGGTGGTTAAAGAAAGCTACCAGGGGCAGAAAGGTGTCGCAATAGACTTGCCTTAACAGCTCACAGATTTCCAAGAATACAGAGACAAAGCCAAAGTGTACGAGGAGGAACGACAGGTGTTTGTGGCTTGGTATGTTAAAGCAAATAAAATGTTTCCGCAACTACCATGCCCATGGAAGGTGCCGACTCCATCAAACATCGGAACATTAGCATGGACAATATAGGATCCTCGAACTGAAGAGGAAAAACTCTAGGACATACTTTGACACCATCAAATCCCAAGACCTAGAGCACAAGACAAGGGAAAGGCACCCATGGAGGAGCCACCGCCACCAGGAACTACATGAGTTTCACCCATTTTTGAAGCTATAGGATTTTGTTTTGCGTTCTTTGTGTTGTGTCTCAATTTTGTTCTAATTCCACACTGTGGCATGAATCCATTCTCGTTAGTCAATAATCCCATACCTATCCACTGTGTAATCAATGGAGCTTGTTTTCACTTTAACTCGAGGACGAGTTTTCATTTAGTCATGGGTGTATGATGAGCCATGAATTGTTGGCTACGATATCGCACCCATGATATCATGTACACGATATCACAGCCTAGACACGGTATCGTAGCTTGTTTCCTCATCTATAAATAAGAGGTAGGTAGATTTGGTAAGCAGTTTTTGGAAGTTTAAGTTTTGTAGTTTTTTGTATTAAGGTAGGGAATTTTTATCAGTTTTTCCTCTCAACCCTTTTCTTATAGTACATGCTCGTAGTGTGGTGATTGTAATTGTATGACATCCTTATTCGAGTATGACGTACTTGGACACGCACATGATCGGCAATAAAGATCAAGATTACTTCATCATTGCAGCATCCACTTAGCTTAATTATTTAATTGTTATTGTTATTTATTGCTTCTTAGTTAATATCTCTCTACCCTTATCTCCTAGTAATGCGGAATGAGTAAGACTTAATTATGAGCATTTAAGTGTGACTACTTGGTAACCCAGTAGCATACCTAGGCCATGCACTTGGTAATCNTAACTAGTTTGTCTGCAGAGTTCGACCGGATCGTGCATGAAACACTCCTATTCGTATGGTTGAGTGTAGGGGTACCTTGCCACTCATCACTCATGATTGAATGAAAACTTGTTCTTGAGTTCTTTTACAAAATTGAAAAGGTATGGAATTATTGACTAATTTTTCTTCAACAAAACAAACTGATTAACTTGTCAAAAAATTTAGTGCCCAAGTGTATGAATCAACACATTACAAAAATGGTGGTGTTTAGGACACAAAATTGAACACCATGACACAACTCTTTAAAAAATTAAACAACACGTTCCTTGATGATGTGAAGCTTGTTGGAGAAGATCAAATAGTCCTAAGCAATGGTGGTTCCTGAGGCTTCAAGGGACCTTCACCAGCTTCACACACTAGCGATCGTTAAGATGGCTGCGGTTGTTCTAGTACTACTACAACTTCAAGTGGGAGGCAGAAAGCATTTAGCAGGGCTTTCATTTTTCCTCCTTACTCCTAGGATCATGCACCATCCACATAGCTTTCCCAATGTGCGTTAGAATAGGCACATCCCAAGGACATGGGATTGCTGGAAACAACTCCTTGGCATTGACAAACTAGGTAATAAATTGTCTGCATTCAATGTCAAATGGTCTTACTGTGTTCTTTAGCTCCTAGTAGTCATTCATCCATCTAGCTAGGTTCTCAATGATAGATCGTTGATTTCTGAATCACCCTTTGAGAACTTTGAGTTCAACGTTAGTAGTCTCAAGCTTCTGCTTGGTGTCTTTGTGGTGCTTGAACTCAACCTCGTATAGCAGATACGAGCTAGCCACTTGTTTCTCTAACTCTAACCACAACCGTTTGGTAGTCAGCATTGCCAGGTTTGCATAATGGAGTTTAGCAAACTCCATATACTCTGTCATCTCCTCATTTTCCAACTCCTTTAAGCAGATCCCCACTTCATTGTAGGCATCAATCCCGTCAAGGATGGGCTACCACATCTCTCTTCCTTGCTAGAGTTCTTGGAGGGCTTCATTTATTTTCTCCTTTGCCATCTGAATTTATTTTTCATTCACTTCTTTTTGTAAGCCAACTTGGTCCCTATAGTGATTCTTTAGTTTCTCAAATTTGAGAGCTTCGTTCTTCCACAGGGCGACCTTGATGACAAAATTTTGTTATAAGGTGCATACCTGCTCCATGGACAAATTGGGGTTCTCTGTGGCCAATTTTCTTAGTTCAATGTTGACTTTGGAAAGCGACTCCTGGTGTTGATGAATAAATTCTTGCATTTGATCTCTCTGAGAATGAACATTTTTTAGGCAATGATTTTGCACAATCAATGCTTCATTCTCATAGCACAGCTAATTTAAGTCATTTTTGATGGAATACGTTTTAGCTTCTGCTATGAACTATTTGAAGGTGGCCATTACTGCTTCCTCCTTAGCCTTCTAAAGTTTTTCTTGAAGTTTTTTAATAGCTTTATCTCTTATCACTGTTGGGCTAAGGATTGCTTGTTTTGCAAGCCAGGCATGAAGTTCAGCAACCTGTATGGCCAAGGATTGATTTTGCTCTTGGGCTATTTTTAGTTGCCCCTCCAAAATGATGCATCTGCCCCTTGCATTCAATAGTTTTGACTAGGTTGCAGTGCTATTCTCTAAGAGATCAAAGATGTTCGGAGTTAGTTGCCCAGTTCCTACTAGTTGTTCCAGCAACTGTACGTGCTAGGCTGTATTCAATTTCTCACTGACCATGCCTACAAATATTTGCATGTCTTGAAGTGCAGATACATCTGGTATAGACACCGTGGGTGTGTTCAATGCTTCAGCTACATGGTTAGCTACCACTTCTGCTGCTGTCTCCTACCCTTAGTGCTGCATCACCAAGATAATTACCTCTTCACCTTCCTCTAACCGTATCGAGAAAGTGATAGCATTTTTAGAGATTTTTGGAAATAGATGGTGTGTTGTTAGTGACATTATTACCTCTCAAGCATTGGGATCTGACCTCGAAGGCAGCTATGTTCTTTGGGCAGAGAAAATGGGACCACCCCTCTCCATCTGGCTAATTTTTTGGGCCACCTCATTAAGGTGACTTATCATTAGCTGATACATAGATGAATCCATCCCTCTTGTTCCTTCTTATTGCTCTTGTTCGCTCAAGAGCTATACTCGGATTTGACGCAAATGCTCAAGGACTATGCAGGCCTTCGGTGTTGTCTCTTGAGTGGATGGTGATGGCGGTAGCTCCTCTTCTTGAGTGGTCATTGGTGTCTTATTTTCATGATTTCTGCCTATGAGGCCTAGGGAGCATGCTTGAGAGGATCATTAGAATAGTGAACAATGCCTACCCTTTTGCAAAGTTTTTTGATGAGGCACAGAAAGGGCAGGGTCTTCCTTCCACGTTCATTCTCCTTGAAGTGCTTCTCGATCTCCAAATAGATAAGCTATGAAAGGTTAATGGGAAATCTCTCACTTAGAGTGGTGCATGCTTGGGTAGAGAAAGCAATCACCTTACTTGGCCTCACTATTGGATTGAGATGATAGGCCGCAATCTTGAAATAAATCTTCTTTGTCAGTGTGAGCACACCATACTCTTTACAGTCCATTCCATAGCATTGCCAGGTCCATTTTCCTTTTTCCTTAGGATCATCTTTTGTTAATATTTCTAGCAACTATGTTCCAATGTTTGGCAACCCTAATGCTTGTGCAATAGCTTCTGCCAAGTAGGACACTTGAATGTCCTTGATTTTTACAATAGACCTTGACCTTCAGATACTCCAGAAGAGATAGGTCTCTTCTATGTACCATTCCCCACTAGACGTCATGACTGGCCACATGGGAGAGGCTTGCAATTATGTCTTAACATCCTTTGGAGCTTTCTCCAAAAATGGCCTAAATTTTATCTCTTGAAGAACTAATCTTTGGATTTCTCGAGACTTGATGATGTTTAGGCAAGCTTGAGTCAGAGTAAATTCAAGCCTTGGCATGGGTCCAAGAACTTCTCCTCATTGGGATTATTTTGTAGGCACTTCTTCCTCTGGAATCTATCGAACAAATTCCACTTTGGGCTCCTTTCAAAGAGGTCCCATTACATGGGTCACCTTTAGCAGTTCTTGACCTTGTTCTTGCTAGCCCCTTTCAGCTCTGGGTTGTTTCTCCCATGGTTGTGAGGGTTCTCCTTCTTGCAGACATTTTTGTTTGGGTGTTATCTATAATCAGAATAAGACCATGGATTAGCAATCATTATGTAACCTTAAAACAATTGGGATACCTTAACTCTCAAGGATAGTTACACTTGGCTAAGTTGTGATTGTGGTTGATTTAATTAACCCAATTATTATTTATTTATGTATTATGATTAATAAATCATCCTGGAGGTTGTTGGAAGGGTTAACTTGGGAAAAAGTTGATGTTTATATGTGGTTACGATTATTAACCCTTTTGGGGAGGTAGGAAAATTTCCAAAAAATTTCATCAATTTTTGATTAGAAACCTTAAGGTTTGTGGGTTGCACGATAAAGATCTTACCTCTGGTAAGTGAAAGATCAAAAAATGGAGTGATTTGGACACACAATTGGGAAGTTATGAGCTTTGGAGAGTTTTGGGCTCTAAAAATTGTAAAAGTTCCCTATGTTATGAGAAAATTGCAAAACATTCCTAATTGTGTAGTGGTATATATAGTATTTTTGCATTGCATTGACGAGGCCTCATCGACGCAATTGATTACGTCGATGAGGCATCGTCAATGTAGCTATTAACCACCATTGAATTTTATTGACTTTGGTCAAACTTTCAAAATACAAGGAATTTTTCAATGAAATTGGGATCAAATGAAAGCTTAGAAGACCAAGAATAGTATGAAATCATGAGAAAAGGATGTTGAAGTTTATAAATTTCTAAAATAGAGAAATTTGATTGAATGAATGAATGAAATGAAAGATTAAGGAGTAATGATCGGTTTATGCAATGGAAAATGTGAAAGGTAGGATTGTAGCGATGTCAAAGGTAAGGAACCTTAACAAATCAAGCCAAGAGCTATGCAAGTGGATCCTCTCCATAGTAGGCTTATGCTCTTTTTTCCTTTGCATAACCTAAAATAAGAAGTCCATGGGCCCCATAGTCAATTTAATGATCATGACAAGTTAAAAATCAACCCAAAAGAATCCACTCAAGAATCCTAATACGTCAAACCAAAACATGGAGCATAACATAGAATCCGGCAGCGAGGTGAGTTATGGAAACATAGATAGATGATAGAGAATGTGGAATGGAGTTCCAAATTGAGGTCATAAAAAGTCCCTTATGGAATTTATGGTTAAAATGACCTAAGAAGTTCCATCCTTAGTCTAGACCAAAAACCATATGCTTTTAGTGACTTCACATTGCCACTCTAAGATCGATCCACCCACATGAGACACAAGAGTGCTTCCACAAAATCACCACCATTCCACAAAGAGAAGAAAGGAGAAGTAGGATGTGAGAAAGAGGGCCTTAGTTAGAGAGGACTGTCAGCCATAGGTACATGTCATTCAAGTCCATAACTAGTGCTTGTAGCCCTTTTATTTGTCCAAGGGGTGTGCTTTGAATTCCCATTGTGTGTTTTTTTTTTGAAATGTTTACCACACCATGCAATGACATTATTTTGACTTCCTTCAATGGTTGGTGTGGAACGATAAGAAGTCCATGAAAAACACTCAAGTACTCAAGTAAGAAGAATAAGACAAAGAGTATTGAGTCCCCTTAAAGTCACACCCTTCATAAACCTTTGAATCCTTCCTCATTTCAGAACTACCAAGGTGATTGATTGATTAAAGGTTTCTTTAATGAAAAGGGACCTCAAATTCCTAGAATAAAGAAAACCATAGAGTTCATTGGATGGGCAAATGATGTGGACTCACTTCCTATTCCATGAAAATAAACCATGTCAAACTCATCAGACATTAGAATTCAAAAATAATAACTAGACATCGACAATCACACATTAAGCACAAACCATCATTAGTAAACAACAATAGCGACACTGTGTTCTGTGACAATAAAGCAAATTTATTAGCGAAAGTGAGAAAATATCACACTTAAATAAAAGAAAAAAAAATAAATTAAAATGTATAAAAGTATAAAATAATCAAGAAAGTTTAAAGGTACTAAAGATGGTGTAAAATTAGAAAAATTTGAAAATAAAATATTTGTAAAATCAAAAAGATAAAAAACAAAAAGGTAGAAAAATTAAGGGGCCATGGTAATGGTCAGCACAGATGGCCATCTTCCCCATGACTGAGTTGAAGGGAGGAGATCTAAAAGATAGAACATGGTTGTCCATTCGTTGAGGCGGTATTTACACTGGCCTATATTGGTTTGAGGAAAGGCTTCACTTGTTGGATATTTATCAACTGCTTTTTATTTTAATTGTTAGGTTTATAGATTAACATGGCCCTAGAGAGAAAGGTTTGATCAATTATATAAGGTCCCTCCCAAAATGTTTGGAATTTTATCTTTTGGCGTATATGTGTGGGGTTCTAATAAAGAACCTTATCTTCTAGCTGAAGTTTTACTTTCCTAATTCTAAGGTCATGACATTGCTTACTGAATGCCTTGTTCACCTCATTCAAGGATAGGACCACTAATCAATTTTTCTCTAACATGTTTAGGTTGATCAATTTTTCTTTCTGTGTTAGACTTAGGTTAAGGTTTAGATCATAGGCCCTTGAGAGTGTACAGAGCTCAGATTGGATTAGGAGCATTGGAAGTTTCCCATACACGAACTCATAGGGAGAATAGCCAATAGGAAGTTTCCAAGTTGATCGATAAGCCTAGAGAGCATCATTAAGTTTTGTGGTCCAATCCTTCTTATATTTGCTAACAGTTCACATTAATATTTTTGTAATTTCCTAGTTGGTTACCTCTACTTGACCATTGGCTTGGGGGTGGTAAGGTGTTATTAATTTATGTTCTACCCCCAAAAATTGCATTAATTTTCTAAATGTGGCACCTGTGAAATGAATTCCATTATTAAAAATTAGTGAATGTGGCACCCCAAACCTATTCACAATATTTTGTTATATAAATTTGGCAACAGTGGATGATGTATAATTAGTAATGATTGTTACTTCTACCCATTTTGTGTAGTAGTCAATTGCTACTATAATATACGCTTTCCCATTAAACATGGGTGTGATGGGAGCCATGAAGTTAATGCTCCATATGTCGAAAGGTTCTAGTGGTTGAATCCATTGTTGAGGACCTTCCATGTGAGTGGTCATCCCCCTGTCACATTGACAATGTTCACAAGAATTGATGAACTAGTGGGAATCCCTAAATATTGTGGGCCAATAGTATCCTACCATTAGAATTTTTATGATCGTGCATCTCCCTTCATAGTGGCCTCCATAAGGCCCTTCATGAGCATCCTAGAGAACATGAAGTTGATCTTCGTTAGGGACACACCAACGAATTAGGCCATCGACACACACCCTATAGAGGCATCCATTAATTCCCATAAAGTATTTGGCCTAATGAAGAACTTGTTGCTTCTTCCTAAAATCCAAGTGTTGTGGCATCCCTTGAGTGAGAAAATATGTGAGGATGCCATTAAATCATATTGCTTTTCTAAGTGTTTGTTCATTTATTACTCCAGTAAAGAGAAGTTTGTATGAAACTAATCAGAGAGCAAGCTCTCCTCCTCTTTATGTTCCCATCTTAAGCGAGAGAGGTGGTCAACGACCACATTCTTGATCCCTTTTCGATCTACCATAGTGAGATCAAATTCCTGTTGGATCATAAGCCACCGTATTACATGGGGGCTCATCGTCGGCTTATTCATGAGGAAGCTAATTGCACTATGGTCCATATGCACAAATACTTTGTAACTTAGCATATAATGTCTAAGGTTTTCTAGTGTGTACACCACTACCATTAGTTCTTTCCCCTTTGTGTAATTTAACTATGCTCCCACAATGCTTCAACTCACGTAGTGGATACAATATGGACGTTTCTTATTATCCATATTTGTGAGCATTGCTTCCAAAGCATAATTAGATGTTTCTATCATGATATGGAATGGTTTGGTCTGATTTGGTGCTCGTAGGATTGGTGTTTCTATGAGTTTCTTCTTTAATTGTTGGAATGCATGTTCACATTCTTTGATCCAAATGAAAGGTGCATCTTTCTTTGTAAGCTCTACCAACAGCTTTGTAATCTTAGAGAAATTCTCAATAAATCGTAGGTAGAAATCAGTGTGTCCAAGGAATGACCAAACATCTTTAATGGTATTTGGTTGGCGTGCTATTCCTTGGATGACCCTTATCTTTTCTAGGTCTACCTCAATCCCTTTTTGTGAAATTCGGTGTCCTACCACAATGCCTTCTTGGACCATGAGATGGCTCTTTTGCCAATTGAGCCGTAGGTTTGTCTCTACACATCTCTTTAGTACTTGCTCAGGTTGATCCAAGGCTTGCTCAAAGGTAGCTCCATAAGTGGAGAAGTCATCCATGAGCACTTCAACACCACTATTAATGAGTAGTGAGGTACCCCTATGTCCAACCATATGAATCACAAAGCATTCGTGCACAATTCGGTTGAATTCTGCAGACTTTATCATTTCCAGTGCACTAGCCCTTTAGGAAGTGAATATACCATTAAGGTTAATCATTGTCCTTCCAATTACACTTGTGACATTTGTTGACATGGTGAAGTGTAACTAAGGCATCTAATTTTTATCATTTTGTATTTTATGTTTTGGGTGCTCGAAATGTAGGAAAAAGGAATTTGATTAACTAATCTAAATTAAGTAATTAACCACTATTTAACTAATCCTAACATAAGTATATGTTCCCACTTTCCATACATGTCCTGAACCCACATATCCACTATTGGGTGACCAAATGCTACGCTATTGGATGTACTAAGTGATAACGTTGCTAGGATTACCAAGTGAATATGTGTTATGCTCGAAGCAATCATACTTATGTATTTAATTTGTCTAGCTTAATAATCTCATTAACTCAATTGCTGGGAAATAATTGTGAAATAATTAAGAATAATTAACAAATAATTAGAAACATTGAATGCATAAATAAAAGAGCTAATCTATCCAAAGTGTTGCAAGGTTTATCAGAAAGCTTGTCTTTATTGCTGCACACACTATTGTGCTTAGGTACAACAATGCTCAAATAAAGATTCACACACTCAATGACTCTTGCTGTGGGCACTTAGAGAAAAAATTCTAACTTTCGAATGGAAAAAATGCAAGAGCTTCACTATAATTGAAATCTAGACTCTCCATAAATATGATGGGTAGGTGTGTATTTATAGGTGATGGATAGACACTGCATTGACAAGGCATCATTGATGTAAGTCAAAATGCATTGACGGGGCCTCATGGACAAGGCCTCATGGACATGGTCAACTGTGTCAATGAGTCCTCCTCAATGTAGCCAACCAATGATGACTTATCATACTCCCATGACTAAATGAAAAATCATCCTTCAGTTCTTTTACAAAATTGGGAAGGTATGAGATTATTGATTGACTTTTTTTTAACAAAACATACTTGATTGACTTGATAAGAAATGGAGTTATTGGGTGTATGGATCAACACATTACAAAAATAGTGGTGTTCAGGACACAAAGTTGAACACCATGACACAACTCTTCAAAATTTGGACAACACATTCTTTGATGATGTAAATCTTATTGTAGAAGATCAAATGGTCCTAGGTTATGGTGGTTCTTGAGGCTTCAAAGGACCTTCACTAGCTTCATGCACTAGCGGTGGTTGAGATTGTGGTTGTCCTGTTACTACTGCAACTTCAGGTGGGAGCCAAAAAGGATCTAGTAGTGCTTTCATTTTCTCCTCCTTACTCTTGGGATCATGCACCATCCATATAGCTTCCCCAATGTGGGTTGGAACGGGCACCTCCTAAGGACATAGGATCACTGAAAAAAACTCCTTAATGTTGACAAACTAGTTAGCAAACTATTTACATTCAATGTCGAATGCTCGCACTATGTTCTTTAGCTCGTGGTAGTGATTCATCTATTTGGCTAAGTCCTCGATGATGGATCATTGATTTTTGAATCATCCTTTGAGGACTTCAAGTTTAGTGTTAATAGTCTCAAGCTTTTGCTTGGTGTCTTTGTGGTGTTTGAACTTGGCCTTATATAGCAAATACAAGATAGCCACCTACTTCTCCAATTCTGACTACGGTCATTCTACTATCAGTATTACTAGGTTTGTGTAATGAAGAGTGGCCAACTCCATATACTCTATCATCTCTTTGATTTGCAACTCCTTCAAGTGAATCTCTGCATTGTTGTAGGCATCAATCCCATCAAGGATGAACTACCATATTTCTCTTTCTTGTTGGAGTTGCTAGAGGACTTCATTTACTTTAGCCTTTTCCATCTGGATTTCTTTTCATTGATTTCCTTTTGCAAGCCAACTTGGTCCCTGTAGTGATTTTTCACTCTCTTAACCTTGAGAGCTTCATTCTTCTAGGTAGCAATTTTGATGGTAGACTTTTGTCGCAAGATGCTTACGTCCTCCATTGACAGATTTCAGTTCTCTGCGACCATTTTTCTCAGTTCAATGTTGACCCTGGCAAGCTACTCCTCCTGTTGATGAATGAATTCCTACATTTGATCTCTTTGAGCATCAACATTTCGTAGGCAATGATTTTGTGTGGTCAATGCTTCATTTTCTTGGCACATCTCATTTAAGTCCTTTTTAATTGAATGTGTTTTAGCTTCTGCCATGGAATCTTTGAAGATGGCCATTACTACTTCCTCCTCAGCCTTTTGAAATCATTCTTGAAGCTATTTGGGAACTTCATCCCTTGTCATTGTTGGGTTGAGGATTGTTTGCTTTGCAAGTTGGACATGAAGTTCAGCAACCTTCACAGCCAAGCGTTGATTTTGCTCTTGGACCAATTGTAGTTGCCCCTCCAGAATGATGCATTTTCCCCTTGCATTTAATAGCTTCAATTAGGTTGTAGTGATGTTCTCTGGAAGATCAAAGATATCCAGAGTCAGTTGCTTGGTCCCTATCAGTTGTTCCAACAATTGTTCATGTTGGACTGTGTTCAATTTCCTACTAACCATGCTTGCAGACATTTGCAAATCTTGAAGTGTAGATACATCTAGTACATATGCCATAGGTGCATTCAGTGCTTTGGCCACATGGTCAGCTACCACTTTTGCTACTGTTTCCTACCCTTGGTGCTACATCACCAAGACAGTTTCCTCTTCACCTTTCTCCAACCTCACCAAGAAAGTGGTGGAATTCCTAAAGATTTCTAGGAATAAATGATATGTTGCTAATGAACGGTCACCTCTCAAGCATTGGGATTTAATCTTGAAGGTAGCTGCATTCTTTGGGTAGAGAAAATGGAACCACCTCTCTCCATCTAGCTAACTATTCATGCCACCTCATTAAGGTGATTCATTGCTAGCCGATACACAAATGGATCTGCCCCACTCATTCCTACGTGCTACTCTTGTTCACTCAGAGTTGCTCTTGGATTTGTCGTAAATGCTTAAGAATTGCATAGGCCTTCGGTGTTGTCTTCTAAGTGGATGGTGGTGGCGGTAACTCCTCTTCTTGGATGGCTACTGGTGTTTTGTCCTTCATGATTTCTACCCATGAGGCCAAGGGAGTATGCTTGAGAGTGTCATTGGAATAGCGAATAATACCTACCCTCTTACAAAAGTTTTTTAGAAAGCATGGAAAGGGCAGGGTCCTCCTTCCATGTTCATTCTTCTTAAAATGCTTCTCAATCTCTAAATAAATTAGCTGTGGAAGGTTAATGGAAAATTTCCTACTTAGAGTAGCACATGCACAAGCGAAGAAGGTAGTTACCTTACTTAGCCTTACTGTTGAATTGAGGTGATAGGCTGCAATCTTGAAATAAATTCGCTCCACTAGTGTGAGCACACCATACTCCTTACGGTCCACCCTGTAGCATCATTGGGACCACTTCTTTTTCATCTTAGGGTCACCTTTGGTTGATATTTTCTCTAGTTGTGTTTCGGTGTCAAGATATCCCAGTGCTTGTGCAATGGCCTTCGTCAAATAGGACACTTGAACATCCTTGATTTTTACAACAGACCCTCGCCTTCGACTATCCTAGAAGAGATAAGTCTCTCCCATGTACCATTTCCCATTGGTTGCAATGATTGGCCACATGGGAGAGGTTTGCAATTATGTTCTAACATCCTTTAGAGATTTCTCCCAAAATGGCCCAAAGTTTATTTCTTGAAGAATTGATCTTTGGATCTCTCAAGACTTGATGATGTCTAGGCAAGCTTGAGTGAGAGTGACCTCAAGCCTAGGCACAGGTCTAGGCACTTCTCCTTGTTGAGATTGTTTTGTAGGTACTTCTTTTTCTAGAATATGTTGAATAGATTTCACTTTGGGCTCATCACAAAGAGGTCCTATTGCATGGGTCACCTCTTATTGTTCGTGGCCTTGTTCTTGTTGGCCCCTTCCAGCTCTGGGTCGTTTCTCCTGTGGTTGTGAGGGTTATCCTTTCTGTGGGTGCTTTTGTTTGGGTGTCATCTATAATCACAATAGAACGATGGATTAGCAATCATTGTGTAACCTTAAAATAATTGGGATACCTTAACTCTTAAGGGTAGTTACACTTGGCTACGTTGTGATTATGGCTGATTTAATTAACTTAATTGTTATTTCTATTTATGCCTTATCATTGATAAATCATCTCAGAGGTTGTTGGAAGGGTTAACTTGGGAAAAGTTGATGTTTATGTATGATTAAAGTTACTTACCCTTAGGAGAGTTAAATTTTTTTTTCAAAAATTACATTGGAAACCTTAAGGTTTGTGGCCCCCATGATAAAGATCTTATCTTTGGTAAGTGATTTGGACAAACAGTTTGAAAGTTATGGACTCTGGAAGGTTTTGGGTTCTGAAAAATTACAAAAAGTTCCCATGTGTTATGAGTAAATGACAAAAAATTACTAAGTGTTTGGTGGTATATATAGTATTTTTGTATTGCATTAATGAGGCCTTGACAATGGGGCCTCATCGATGAGGTCTGCTACATCGATGAGGCCTTGACAACACAGTTGTTAGCCACCATTAACTTTGGTTAAACTTTCAAAATGCAAGGCATTTTTGATGAAATTGGGGTCAAATCAAAGCTTAGAAGACCAAGAATAGTATGAAATCATGCGAAGAGGATGTTGAAGTTCATAAATTTGAAAAAATAGAGAAAATTTGATTTAATGGATGAATGCAATGAAAGATTAAGGAGTAATAAGCAATTTACACAATGGAAAATACAAAATATACGATTGTAGCGATGTTGAAGGGAAGGAACCTAAACTAGTCAAGCCAAAAGCTATGCAAGTGGGTCCTCCCCATAGCACACTCATGCCTTTTTTTCCCTTACATAACCTCAACTAAGGAGTCTATAGTTCCCATAGTTGATTTAATGATCATAACAACTTAACAACCAACCCAAAAGAATCCACTCAAGAATCCCAATATGTCAGACTAAGACATAGAGCATAACATATAACTTGATAATGAGGTGAGTTATGGTAGCATGGATGGATGATAGAGAAGGTGGAATGGAGCTCCAAATTAAGGTCATAAGATGTCCCTTGTGGAATTGTGGTTAAAATGACCTGAGAAGTTCCATCCTCAGTCTAGACCAAAACCATGCACTTTCAATGACTTTCCATTGCCACTCTAAGACCAATCCATCCACTTGAGACACAAGAGTGTCCCTGCAAGAAAACCACCATACCACAAAGAGGAGAGAGAAGTAGAAAGTGAGAGAGAGAGGGCCTTAGTTAGAGGGAACCTTCAAGCATAAGTATATGTCTTTCAAGTCCCATAACCAATGCTTGTAGCCCTTTTATTTGTTTAAGGGGTGTGCTTTGAATTCCTATTATTTTTTTGAAATGGGAACAACACCATGTGAGTACTTATTCATGTTGAAGGGGTGTGCTTTGAATTCCCATCATTTTTTTATTCTTTGTTTTGAATGATGGGAACCACACCAAGCAACGACATTATTTTTCTTCCTATCATTGGGTGGTATTGAATGGTAAGAAGTCGATGAAAAAACACTCAAGCACTCAAGCACTCAAGCATGAGGAAGAGTACAAAGAGTATTGAGTCCCCTTGAAGTCACACCCTTTACAAACCTTTGGATCCTTCCTAATTCCAGAACTATGAAGGTCACTAATGGATTAAAAATTTCTTTAATGTAAAAGGAACCTCAAATTCCTAGAACAAGGAAAACCATAGAGTTCTTTGGATGGGTGGATGACGTGGACTCACTACTTGTCCCATGAAAAGTAAACCATGTTAAAGTCATCACACATCAAAATTCAAAAATAGAAACCAAATATCAATAATCACACATTAAGCACAAACCATCATTAGTAAACAACAATAGTAGCATTGTGTCCTACCACAATAAAGAAGATTTATTAGCTAAAATGAGAAAATATCATACTTAATCAAAAGAAACATAAGAAACAAAATAAAGTAAAAATATATAAGAAAGTGTAAAATAAACAAAAAAAATTTAAATGTACAAAAAATAAAATTAAAAAAATTTGAAAATCAAAAATTTGTAAAAACAAAAAGGTAAAAAACAAAAAGGGTAGAAAAACTGAGAGGCAATGGTAATGGTCAGCATGGATGGCCATCTCCCCCACGACTAAGTTGGAAGGAGGAGATCTGAAAAATAGAACATGGGTGTATTTACACTAGCCAATCTTAGTTCTAGGAAAGGTTTAATTTGGGCTATCAGGTTTGTAAATTATCATGGCCCTAAAGGAAAAGGTTTGATGAATTATATAATGTCCCTCCCACAATGTTTGAAATTTATCCTTTTGAGGTACATGTGTGGGGTTCTAGTAGAGGACCTTATCTCTTGGTTGAAACCTTACTTTCCTAATTCTAAGGTCATGGAGTTGCTTATTAAATGCCTTGTTCACCTCATTTAAAGATAGGACCACTAAGCAATTTTTGTCTAGCACATTCAGATTGATCAATCTCTCCTTTTGTGGTACACTTAGGTCAAGGTTTAGTTCATAGGCGGTTGAGAGTGTACAGAGCTCAAATTGAATTGGGAGTGTTGGAAGTTTTCCATACACTAACTCATAGGGAGAATATCCAATAGGAAGTTTCCAAGTTGATCGATAAGCCTAAAGAGCATCATTAAGTTTTGTGCTTTAATCCTTCCTATATTTGCTAATGGTTCGTGTTAATATTTTTGTAATCTCCCAATTGGTTACCTCTAATTGACCATTGGCTTGGGGGTGGTACGGTGTTGTTAATTTATGTTCTACCCCCAAGTGTTGCATTAATTTTCTAAATGTGCCACCTATGAAATTAGTCCCATTATCAAAAATTAGTGAACATGGCACCCCAAACCTATTGTCGATATGTTGTTGTATAAATCTAGCGACAATGGATGATGTGCAATCTGTAACGGCTGCTGATTCAGCCCATTTTGTGCAATAGTCAATTGTTGTTGTTAATTTATGTTCTACCCCCAAGTGTTGCATTAATTTTCTAAATGTGCCACCTATGAAATTAGTCCCATTATCAAAAATTAGTGAACATGGCACCCCAAACCTATTGTCGATATGTTGTTGTATAAATCTAGCGACAATGGATGATGTGCAATCTGTAACGGCTGCTGCTTCAGCCCATTTTGTGCAATAGTCAATTGCTACTATAATATATGCTTTCTCGTTAGACATGGGTGTGATGGGACCCATGAAGTCAACACCCCATATGTCAAAAGGTTCTAGTGGTTGAATCCATTGTTGATGACCTTCCATACAAGTAGTCATCCTCATGTCACATTGACAACATTCACAAGACTTGACAAATTGGTGGGCATCCCTAAAGATTATGGGCCAATAGTATCCTACCATCAAGATTTTTATGGTTGTACGTCTCCTTGTATAGTGGCCTTCACAAGGTCCTTCATGAGCATCCTTAAGAACGTGTAGTTGATCTTTGTCAAGGACACACCAATGGATCAGGCCATTAGCACACACCTTGTAAAGGTGTCTGTTAATTTGCATGAAGTATTTGACCTGATGTAGAAATTGTTACTTTTTCCTAAAATCCAAGTCTTATGGCATCTCTCAAGTAAGAAGATATGTGAGGATGCCATTATACCATACTATTTTTTTAGGCATTTTTTCATTCATTGCTCCAAATAAAGAGGAGTTCATCTAGAAACTAATTAGAGAGAAAGCTCTCCTCCTCTTTGTTATTCCATCTTAAGCAATAAAGATGGTTAACGATCACATTTTTGATCCCTTTTCAATCTACCATAGTAATATCAAATTCTTGCAAGATCATAAGCCACCGTATAACATGAGGGCTTGCTGTTGACTTATTCATAAGGAAGCAAATTGCACTGTGATTTGTATGTACAAATACTTTGTAACCTAGCACATAATGTCTAAACGTTTCTAGCGCATACGCCACTGTCATCAATTCGTTTTCCGTGGTGGTGTAATTTAACTGTGCTCCCACAATGCTTCAACTTATGTAGTGGATATAATATGGATGTTTCTTATCATTCATCTATCTGAGCATGGCTCCCAAAGCATAGTTAGATGCATTTGTCATGATATGGAATGGTTTGGACTAATCTGATGCTCATAGGATTGGTATTTCTACAAGTTACTTTTTTAATTGTTGGCATGCATTTTCACATTCCTTGGTCCAAATGAATAGTGCATCTTTCTTTGTAAGTTCTATCAATGGTTTAGCAATCCTAGAGAAATTCTTGATAAAGCATTGGTAGTAACTAGTGTGTCCAAGGAATGATCAAACATCTTTAATAGTCTCTGGTTGATGTGTTATTACTTGGATGACCCTTACCTTTTCTAGGTCTACCTCAATCCCTTTTTGTGAAATTTGGCACCTTAGCACAATGCCTTCTTAGACCATGAGATGACTCTTTTTCCCATTGAACCGTAGGTTTATCTCAACACATCTCTTCAATACTTGCTTAACTTGGTCCAAGGCTTGCTCAAATGTAGCTCCGTAGGTGGAAAATTCATCCATGAAAACTTCAACACCACTACTGATTTGTTGTTGAAAGATACTAGGGACCAAGCATTGAAATGTTGCAAGGGCATTGCATAGGCCAAATGGCATCTTATAGTATGCAAAAGTCCCCCAAAGACTCATGAATGTTTTCTTGGCTTGGTCTTCTGGTGCAATTTGGATTTGATTACAACCACTATAACTATCCAAGAAATTATAATAACATCCATTTGAATGTTCATATTGACATATGTCACAATGTCAGACTTCACAACTTCCTCTACTACAATAGCTTTGCTCTTACCTCTTTGGTAGGCACATTTAGCTTGTTTTCACCTCCTACAATTACGATCACTATTTTGCTCTTTGGGTTCCTTAGTAATCTTCAAAGCAGTTTGAGATTTTTCATCCAAAGAGTCCCATAACTTGTCAACCTTGGTCAAAATATCATAAATAGATTTTTGGATGGGCAACGTCTTTTTGTTCACCACTTCATCAAGTGATGACTCCTCCTTGACACAAAATTGAACCTGATGAGTTGTCATTTAGTGCACCGCGATATCATGTACGTGATATCGTAGCATGTCTCCTCATCTATAAATAAGAGGAGTTAGTTAGGAGATAGGAGCTTTTTGTCAATTTTAGTTTAAGTGTTCAGTTTTAGTTCTTGTTTTTCCTCTCAACCCTTTTCCTCTTAGTGTATGCCTGTAGTGTGGTGAATGTAATTGTACGGAATCCTTTATTTGAGTGTGATGTACTTGGACACACACTTGATTGGCAATAAATATTGAGATTACTTCATCATTACAACATTTACTTAGCTTAATCATTTAATTAATTCTTATTTACTGCTTTCTTAGTTAATACCTTCTCATCCTTAAACTCCTATTAAACGTGGAATGAGTACGACTTGATTACAAGCATTTAAGTGTGACTGCTTGGTATCCCAGTAGCGTACCTAGGATTTGTGCTTGGTAATCCTAGTGGTAGTTGTGTAGGAAGTCGAAGATGTGTACAGATAATCGAGGAATGGATGCTCATCGCACTTAGGCTAGCTAGATTCTCTCTCATCATTTCTCTCTTAGCTTAAATAATATTACCTTCCATTGCCTTCAGGAGTAGCATTAGGTTAGAAACACATTAGACACCTCACTCTGGACTAAACCATACATGAAAAAGTTAATACTAGTCTAGGTGGGAAGACAACAAACTGTGACCTAAGGCTAACTATCTAGAACTAGTCCATCTACGGAGTTTGACCAGATCGCACGTGTAACACTCGTATTCGTATGGTTGAGTGTAGGGGTACCTCGCCACTCATCATTGGTGCCATTTCTGGGGACAGTGCTAGTTATCTAGATTAGTTATATTATACAAGGTTGCTATATAGGATTTAACAATATATCTTTTAAGAAGAAATAATTATAAAAATTCACACACAACTTCATAACCATGGCTCTCCTACAAGACCATAACAATGCCACACCCAGTGAGGAAGTTCATTGGAGAACCAACGAATTATATGACAATGAAGATTGGAGTACACAACCCAAGGTTGGGGTTTCTTATAAACATAAACAAAAGCAACATCATCCCAACACATGAAAGCCTAACTTACCTGATGACGATGAACCCCTACTAGCCACTACAAGCCTAATGCAAATACAAGAGGCTGTTCGAATCCCACATAGACATCGTAAAGAGAGCTGTCTACCCAGGCTTGATTTAAATAACTTCTCTAATTTCTCAGGAGGCTATGACTTAGATCCGCATCAACATTTACAAGCCTTCTATGATGCCTGCACATGGAACAACATTGATAACGGTTGGCAAAAACTCAAGCTCTTCCCTATGACACTCGTTGACCAAGAAAAAGTATGGTATAGATCATTAAAACCAAATTCAATATGATGTTGATCAACAATGGTAGAACTCTTTAACGAAAGATATCAAACCTATGTAAGAGGGTCAGCCTTGAGAAAACAAATCCAAGAGTGGAAACAAGCACAACATGAACCCTTGGACATGGCCTTAGAAAGATATTATGCATTGTTAAACAACTGTCCAGGCCATGGGTTTTCCAAGGAAAGGCTAATGTACCATATCATTAATGGGCTTTGTGATGAAACAAGAGATACCTTATGAATGTATACCCAAGGTCAACTATACGAACTACGAACCCATCAAATCCAAGAGCTTATTAAGTGGGTAGCAAAAGAAAAAGGAGAAGTGGCTAGATGGGAGAGTGTTGAAAAACATCAACAAGACCAAAATCTCAACTTAACAGAGGTCCATGATCATAAAAAGGAGAAATCAACCAATCTCAAGGTGGAAAAATCGTCTTTGCCAACACAGCAAACACTAGAAGAGGTCGAGGCAAAGATCAATAAGATGTTGGAATGGACACATAAAAAGTGTGGAGAATTTATTGATATTATTAGAGATAGAGTTTTGACAACCCAAGAAGTAGGACAAAGTATCAGTAGAAAATCGGAAAGAAGGGATAAGGAAAATAAGCACTCAACTTCCAATCACACGTATGGATGCAACATATGCCTGTACGATCACCCCAAGGGCCAATGCCCAATCTTATTACATTTATATGAGCATTGGGGGAGCACGTTACATCTAGAGTTCGTACAAAGATACTATGTTCGTTCACAATGGCAACAATCCCAGTCGTGGGTGAAGGCACCCTTAGACTGGAGACACCCTTTGTATCATCCGAATCCAAATGCTTATCTAGTTCAACATCCTATTTCCCCAACTGGGTCAACATACTTTATCTCACCACATTACCATTCTCCTCAATACTATCAGCCCATGCCTTCAACACAACCACCACCTTGTGTATCCTACACTTCTCCTCATTTTCAACGTTCTCATCCTTTCCCTCCTTCTACATCTCCACCAATTGTTCCTAAGGTGTCTACACCACAACAACAAACCCTGAACATTACTTGTGCTACTATTGCCAACAGCAGTGAGAGACCTTAGCAACATCGAAAGCGTCCCTTCTTTAGAAATGATCCTCGGAAGGGACAACACAATTCCAAGGCCACTGCATCGTATAACTCAGCACAAGTCCAACCCTGTGGTGCACCCTCATCTTCGAACCCAACACCTCATGTTACTTTATGAAGGCCACCAATTAACACTCCACCAATCATACGGCCCAATGAACATAGCCATGGTAGGCAACATCCTGATCCTTGCATACAATTTAACGGTCACAAACATCATAGTGGGTCAACTCTTTACCCAAGAACCACATCTTATAAAGTGCCCTACTATGCTTACCAGAATCAAGTGTGTGAACCCCAATGGGGTAGGTATGACCAAGTTCCAATGTTTCCAACATGCAAGGATCCTCATCCTTCATTTATTAATCCTTGCCATGCTCAACCACTTAGTTATGGGGGATACCCCCCATTCTAATATCAAGTAGGATTAGTAACCACTTTTTATTTTACAACTTGCTAATTGTACAACTTTTTGTTTTCCAGTTTTTCATTTTTCAACTTTCTTGTTTTATCTTTTTGTCTTTTTACACTTTTGTAAGTAATCTCATCTACGAATAAAACACTCATGTGGATCATTGATTGAGGTGTGTTCTATGTTATCAAGTCTCGAGTGATCAATTATGTGGACAGTGAGCCCATTACACCCACTCATCCATTCTACAATAAGAGGTTCTATTCAAGGGTATAGTGATATTCTTGACATTTTTTAAAACTTAAAATTAATTTTGTGTTCATTGTACCTAGAATGAAGAAGGATGGATCGAGATGGAATGATTAGGGTGTGACATCAAGGGGACTTGAGGATTCTCTTTGGTGATGTCTGTGGGAGTTATCATGCAACGTGGTCATACTAAGATGCTTGTAGATCTAAAAAAATGGGAGTAAGAGTAATCAAAAAGGGCACTCAAAATCCAATGTTGTTCTAGGGGGTTCCATTGGAAAGACATGCACCCATGCCTGAAGGTTGGCAACTTCTCTGGATTCATTCATTCAATAAAAAGAAGAAGAATGAGAAAGAAAAAAAACCAAAAAGAAAAGAAAGTTCCACAAAACAAAAATCACTCCTCCCTTGAACAAAATGCCAAGTGATTGTATGCCTTGTTGTTATGGTACTCTCATAGTTTCTCATCATCGGATGAAACAATGCGGTGTCACTGATTAGAGGATGGACTTTTTTCTAATCTTGGAATGATGGGTTAATGACACATTAATCATGCTTTACATGTAGGATTTACTGTGCCCTAGATCAGTTACCTCATGTCCCAATCTCTACAATCCCTTTTATAGTTCATCTCATCTCACTATTCATGTAATTGTAGCTCGTGTCATGTGTAACATAGAATTCTTGTGATATTTACATGTGTGTGTTTTGTGGAGTTAGTGTGAATTACATTTAACCCTTCTAGTGCCCACGGACATTTTAAGTATGGTTACAGAAGGGCATTATAAGTTGGAACCTACTTGGGGGAGGACCCACTTGTGAATTTTTTTGTAATTCTCACTTATGTAATAGCTCACACACACATCGATAGGCCGTGATATCGCATACACGATATTGCGGCCGACACTATATCGCGTACACGATGTATCATACATGATATCGCGTCCTATAAACCTATAAATAGGTGACCCCCTTGCAACACTGAGCATCATTTTTCACATATCATGCAGGGGAGTATTTTAAATTTTTCTCTACGCCTTGTAAGTATGACAGCTTTGCTTCTCTATCTTCATCTCGCTCATTGGTACTCCGATTTTAATTCCGTCTGAACGTGCTCAAACACGGAGTGTTTAGCTTAGTTGTGGGGGAGACACTTGCCAAATAGCGCCTAAATTTTTTTGAATTTTTCATCACCCAAAGGACATTATTAAGGGTAATTAGTTTTAAATTAAGAATAAAATGTGCCAAAAAATCATTTAATCCTTTAGGTACACCGGGAAACTAAAATTGGAAATCACCTAAGTAAAATAAACTCATTATTACAATCTTTTAGGAAATATCACATGGAGATAAAATAAATTCATTAATTAAGAAAATTAGTAAGGTATAGCTTAACTTCAAAAATAACCTTACTAATGCTTGGCCTGTGTGATTGCAGATGGCCCCGAAATATGGACAAAGAAAGGTCCTGCTCAAGGTGGAAGTAAATGACCTAAGAGAGGTGGAAGACAAGATCCTGCTGGACAACATGTAGAACAGGAGGAACAATCATTTAGCATTCATTAAGAGGATCCTCTTACCGTACAATCCAGGTAGGTAGAAGGAGGAGCTGCTGCAGTGCCTAAACAGGGACAACATCTCACATTGCCGCAAGATTATGTTTAGGCCATCCATGAAAAGTCCACATTTGCTATAGTGATTGTGGAATTAAACTTTGAATCTTTTGCAGAGTTCGCTCCTAAGGCTATTAGGGATCACCTCAAAGGGTCTCCCTTATGGCCTACCCTCTCTGAAAGTGGTGCCTAGTACCTAGGGGAGACGTACCAATTCTAGCACAACAGGGAACAAGGCACCACTGTTAATATTTATGGTGTGATAGTCGACTTCTCCACATAGGCCATTTTGAAAGTATTAAACCTTCTAAATACAATGCCCAAGGTTGCTCAATTATCCACCCGTTCTGACCCCGATGTGCAATGGGATTGGTTGGAAAGGGCATATGGCAGAGATAAGATATTTGGTGAGTTAAAGATGGAAGAGAGAGTCTATTTCAAAATTGGAATGTATCATCTCTTCCCCATGAAGGGCTTAAAAAAGAATTTCAACATATGCGGTTAGAGGATGTGTAGTGCTAAATGGAAAGGTTAATGCTAACTTGCCCCATCTATACTTAACGGAGATCCTGAGGTAGTTCGAGGAACGAAAGATAGGGAAGCTCATCTTACCCTTCCCTTGTCTTATTAGGAAGCTATGCCAATGTGCTGGTATCAGGGGGTACACTAATGATGTCCTTTGAACAGCCCAAACTGCTTCATATGCTGAACTGTTAAAGCCACCAACCACAAGGAAAATCACTGGTGAGACACTGGGACCAGAAGAATAAGAAGAACAGATGGTTGAACCAATTGCAACTCAACTTGTAGGACCTAGCCAACCTCCAAGTACAGGACCCAACCAATAACAGGAAGCAT
Source organism: Gnetum montanum (assembly GCA_015680685.1). Lineage (NCBI taxonomy): Eukaryota > Viridiplantae > Streptophyta > Gnetopsida > Gnetales > Gnetaceae > Gnetum > Gnetum montanum. Next base: position 365,656 of record MNCI01007422.1, read on the forward strand.
GGCCTAGCACGGGCTAGGATTAGCCATCGTTGCCACAAGACTACAGACCGTTGATGAGCCATCTCAGGGCCATCGTTGAAATGGTTAGTTGGGGAAGTTGTGATGACGCAAATGTCTTCCACATCATTGACGATGCTATGTAGCCCACAGTTTCTTTGGATCACACAAGGGTTTAAGTGTCTATTCATATAGGAGGAGGGAAAAGTATTTGGTCACAACAGATGTCAGGAAACATAACATCTTTCCAAGTGTAATTAGAAATAGGTAAAGGTGCCACTATGGTGGTCATGCAACACCAGGATGCCACAGGAGCCATAGAAGTGGTCATAGACCACATCAAAGAATCATTCAATGTACCTATTGTACCACCGGTAGATCTCACAGGAGCACGAGATGCTCAAAATTTGGTCGAAACCTCAATGACTCCTGCGGAACATGAGGATGTGCTTGATCAATTGCTACAAATAGGACAAGTAATGATGTCCCTTTTTGACATCCCTCATGATGTTGCAGCAATTTAGTCAAAACTCATTTCCATGAAGGGGAAGCTAGTTTTAGTAGAAGTGAGGGTCGAGCATGCTGAAGTAGAGGTGCAGAGATTGCAAGAACAGCTCGTGGTCCTATAAGCAGCACAGCGGGATCCTTTACAATTTTTTCCTGCAGACTAGCTTGACAGCTTTAGAACTAAGCAACTAACCATGCTATTAATGGAGAATAAAAATGTGGCTAAAGAAAAAGAGAAGGCTTTTTGGGATGCCTCTGCAGCACAGGCATAAACTCATGCACATCTCAAAGCACTCAACGCGTTACAGGAAGAAAATAAACAGCTTGTTGCCAAAAACCTTCGGTTGACTGCTATGGAGAAGCAAAAGAATGTTCTTGAAGAACATTTTCATCAGTTGTGAGAATAGTTCATCCGGGTCAACCAAGACATAAGTCATTTAGCCAGGGAGAACTGAATCCTCTCAATGGAGGAGGTACGTGCAATCCATCAAAAGACAGCTATTGAAATAAGCGCGTGGAAAAATGAGGCTAAATGGCATGAAAAGATAAAGGAGCACTTTCAAGACCAGGTGGGAATGTACAAATAGATCCTTGAGAAGGAGATCCATATGGCCAAGGCCCACATCAACGCTATCAGTGCCCAACACACTGACTAGCGGGCCATATTGGACACATATGCCTTTGCCCAGCAAGCGGAAGTTAAGAATTGGGACCTGTAGATTCAGGATCTGATAAAATACATGGAGTTGGCAAACCTGCGATATGCCAACCTTGCCATGTTAATAGCAGGGTGCTTGAGAATAGAGCTCGAGCAATAGGTAGCTACCACCTATGTCAAATATGAAGCAGAATTTGTAGAACGCAAGAAGTTATTGGAAAAATTAGAGATGGAAAATTCTGAACTTGAGGTGGTGAAAGTAAGCTACCAGGGACAAAAAAGTGTCGCAACAGATTTAGCCTGATAGTTTGCAGATTTTCAAGAATACAAAGATAAAGCCAGAGCCTATGAAGAGGAACGTCGGGTATTTGCAGCTTGGTATGTCAAGGCTAATCAAATGTTTCCACAACTACCCTCCCCATGGGAGGTGCCAACTCCATTAAACATCAGAACATTAGCATGGACGGCATGGATGGCATAGGACCCCTAGACCGAAGAGGAGAAACTCTAGGCCATACTTCAACACCATCAAATCCCAAGACCTAGAGCACAAGACAAGGGGAAAGCACCTATGGAGGAGCCACTGCCACTAGGAACTACATGAGTTCCACAAATTTTGTAGTTGTAGCACATTCTTTGTGTTGCTTCTTTGTTTTTTTTTCATTCCACACTATGACATAAACCCATTTTCACCATCTAATAATCCCATACCTATCCACTGTGTAATCACTATAACTTGAGGATGAGTTTTCACTCAGTCATGGGGGTATGATGAGTCGTCATTTAGTGCATCACAATATTACGTACGCGATATCGCAGCCTCGTTGCAATATCGTGTGCGTGATATCGTAGCCTATCTTCTCATCTATAAATAAGAGGAGTCAATTAGGAGATAGGAGCTTTTTGTCAATTTTAGTTTAAGTGTTAAGTTTTAATTCTTATTTTTCCTCTCAACCCTTTTCCTCTCGGTGTATGCCCATAGTGTGGTGAATGTAATTGTACGACATCCTTTATTCGAGTGTGATGTACTTGGACACGCACATGACTGACAATAAATATTGAGATTACTTCATCATTGCAGCATTCACTTAGCTTAATCATTTAATTAATTGTTATTTACTACTTTCTTAGTTAATACCTTCTCACCCTTAAAATCCTGTTAAACGCAGAATGAGTACAACTTGATTATGAGAATTTAAGTGTGACTGCTTGGTAACCCAGTAGCGTACCTAGGATCTGCACTTGGTAATCCTAGTGGTAGTCGTGCACAAAGTCCAAGATGTGTATAGATAATCGAGGAATGGATGATCATCGCACTTAGGCTAGCTAGATTCTCTATCATCCTTTCTCTCTTAGCTTAAATAATATTACCTTCCATTGTCTTCAGAAGTAGCATTAGGTTAGAAACACATCATACACCTCACTCTGGACTAAACCATACGTGACAAAGTTAATACTAGTCTAGGTGGGAAGACAATGAACTGTGACCTAAGGCTAACTATCTAGATGCCACAACTAGTTCATCTACGGAGTTTGACTGGATCACGTGTGTAACACTTGTATTCGTATGATTGAGTGTAGGGGTAACTTGCCAATTATCAGAACCTTTTATTTTTTAATGGAAGGGTCCTTGTTATACTTTTCAGCACTTTCCCTTTTTCATAGCTCACCTTCTTCTTTTGCTACCTCCTCAATTAACCTTTGAATCTGATGAGCTCTCAATTCAAATAATCTTCCTTGGGCATACATCCCAAGGGTTCTTTTTGTTTTTTCTTTGAGCCGATCTATGATGTGGCAAAGTTGTTCCCTCTCAGAATAACCATGACTAGGGAATTGGTGCAAGAGTGAATAGTATCGATCCATGGCAGCATCCAAGGGTTCATGTGCTCCTTGTTTCCAGCCTTAGATTTGCTTTCTCAGATTAGACACTATGGAATACGTTTGGTATTTGTCATTGAATAATTTTAACATGGTACTCCATTTGTGGATAGATTCTAGCTCTAAGGACCAGTACCAACTTTCAGCTTCCTTAATGAGTGTCCTTGGGAAAAGCTTGTAGATGTGTCTATGGATCAAAATTGTATCCCCCTCAAATCTTGGGATATTGTTCATGTTTAGGTACTTGATCTGACTACCCTTTATATGCTTGGTTGGGATTTTTATTGCCTCTGCAATGTTGAGCATACTATGAGTCGCTAATAAAGGTTTATCATCATCGCTATGTTGATGATGTCAATGATGGTTTTTGCCATCCCTTCAATTTTGGTGGCCTTCACAATCATTGTTGTTTCATCGATCACCTTCATCATGGTTGTTTCAATGGTGGTTTCCATGAGAACCATAAGATGAATAGGAATGTTTAGAATCAGATGAAGAGGAAGGTGGACTACCACCGCCACTACAGTGTCGACCATTACTCTTACACTTATCACGATCACCATCCTTAAATCCCTTATTGTTATGATGTTTACTCGAGTCCTTACCTTGGCTATCACTCTTTCTTAAACCTAGTTTATGAATAATCAATCACAGGGTCAGGTTCACACCCTTGCCATTAGTAGTAGGGGGTGGAGAATCTTCATGTTGAGAACCTTCCAAAGGAGGGTCCTCATTGTCCTCTTGATCTAGTAGGAACAAGAGGTTATTGTAATGTTTCCCCTTTGTAGCTTCATGAAGTTTCTCCTAACATTGATCTCATTTACATTGTGTTTCATTGGAATAGTAGTTCTAAGTGTCGTATCCACCTAGAACATATTCTTCATGAAGATCTACTATGCCCAACTTCTTAAGGGTTTTGAATAACTTCTTGGGCATAGATCAATTAGGGGGAAAGATGATGTTGCCATCCATATCATGCCATTGCATTTGTTCATCCTGATGTAGGATGAAGGTGAAATTTGGCACAAACTCATCTAGATGAGTGTATACCACCTTGCATTTTTGTGGAACCGATGGTTTGGTATCTTCGAGCTTGCGAGAAGAAGAAGAAATTTTGCAAAATAAAATGAAATTATTAGTGTGCTTTTATAATTTTTATGTATAGTGGAAATGATATTGACCTTTATGTTCGTACAATAATATTAGTGGTATTTACCTAAACCTAAATAGTGCATGTTCTACAAACAAAGTCCTCGACAATGGCGCCAATGATGATCAGCGATGTACCCCTACGTCCAACCATATGAATCACAAAGCGTTCATGCACAATTCAGTTGAATTTTGTGAACTTTATCATTTCCAATGCACTAGTACTTTAGGAAGTGAATCTAGCCTTAAGGTCAATCGTTGTCCTCCCAATTACACTTGTGATGTTCGTTGATATGGTTAAGTGTAACTGAGGCATTTGATTTTTATCATTATTATGTAACTAAGGGATTTGATTAACTAATTAACTAGTCATTTTACTAATCCTAACTTAAGTATTCATTTCCACTTTCCATACACATCTTAAATCCACGTATCCATTGCTAGGTGACCAAGCACTATGCTACTGGGCATTGACGAGGCATCATTGATATAGGATAAGTTGCATCGACAGGGCCTCATCAATGCAGTTGACTATGTTAACGAGGCCTCGTCGATGCAGCCAACCAACAACGACTAATCACTTCTATTGACAAATCAATAAGATTTGGCACCACTATAAGAGGAATGTCTTAATATTGAAGAAAATGTAGAGCTCACTTACTTGATTCAGTGAATGAGTTAGGTACTTTGATAGTTTTCTTCACTTTAAGTGCTATTGATTTGTATTGCTCAGAATTACATAAGTTGATGCCTTGAAAGCCTCCACAAAATCCTTTAGAAGCAAAGCAGTGGAGAATGAATAATGTTATTGACAATCCACATTGAGGTATTGGATTCATGCATCCTCAACATCAAGCATTTAGAGAGGCAATATTGGTACTAGAATTTCAAGTGGTTGACTATTGGACTAGATATGAATGGTAGCATCATGGATTACATCATGTCCATGATTTTCTTTGGATTAAAGGAGCTGCAAATGTAGATAACCTTGATTGGAATAATCTAGAAGAAGTAAAGAGAATAATAGAATGTTTTATTCTTTAAATTTTTTTTGAAATTGTAGATATATAGAAGATGGTAGAAACTATGATGTAAGTTTTAACATGCAACCACTAATTATATCTTTGTATTATTTAATTAGTTTAGTGTTATAGTATAATGTTGATAGAATCTCCAACATTCTTAAATCTTTGTCATCTCCTTTTTTATAGTTTCATAAATATATAACTAAACTAGTTATAGTTTCCAAGACAAAAACATCCTAAGGCATCGATGTTTGGTTAATAGTAACCAACTTCGATATATGAATTTAGACATGGATTATGATGAAATATTAAAGACTACTGAAAGACATACAATGTGTAGAAGAGGTGCATATATGCGAAGATGAATGGAGTTGAGTTTTGTACGTACTTGCTCTATTTATATTATTTTCTTATTTTTTCATCATATCACATTTTCCTTTTGTATTTATCTTTTTTACTTTCATATATGGTTACATTCATTGAACTACCATGGTTCTTATGTACAATGCTCTGTGAATGTTATGACCACAATCAACACTCTTTCGAGATTCAAACAACAATAATGAGTTAAAATATGAATCATAAAGAAATGATGATAGACTTAATGTTTATAACATAATGGTCTTGCAAACTTGGAAGGTCAACATAGGCTTTCAACTTGTTCTTGATAAATACATTGTTGTTAAGTAAACTACTAAATATGCAAGAAAATATGAAAAGAAATCAAAATCATTTCAAGATAGGTTACTTTAGATTACAAACATAAGGGAATCAAATGACAATGTAATGAATGCATATAAAAGATTTATGATGGATATCATAGTTGATAGGGATATTGGAGTCATGGAGGAATGTCATCTACTATATGAGCTTCCTTTGAATGAGTGTAGTTGAAATTTTGAAAATTTGAATTTTTCTAAAGAGGTATATAAAAAGGTCCTACCAAGTAATAATGAGGAAGAGAAAGTTGAAATGGATACATTGATTATTAGTGCATATCAAAGAAGACATATACATTTGAAAGGAATATCCTTGCTTAATGCTAAAAGATACTATAAACCATCATGTAACCTGTATGAAATACCCATTATGGTTAGAACTGATCCCCACTTTTTAATTTCTTCAAGAATGGACGAGGAAAGATGGATAGATTATTGTTGGTATCAATTTCTATTGCGTTATCCATTTAGAGATGTCCAAAGTGATCTTGGTAGAACTAATGAAGAAACTAAACAAAAATGGTTATCTATTCAACAAAATTATGAGGTGTATGAAGAAAACCTTAATGAAGATTTTCAACATGCCCATACAAAGGAAGGCCAATATGAAGATATACTTCCACCAATACAAAATGATGTGAAATACAAGTTCAAGATACTAAATCAAAATATTCTATAATTTACTAACTTTCAAAGAATTGAACTTAAGATGCTTGGATTAAGAAATCAAGCTAGAGAACATGATTGGTGAAGTTTCTATCATGGAGAAGATTTTGCAAAGATTGCTACATCTTTCATTCATAGTTATAGATCAAATGTAATAATAACACATTTGGAAAATCATTGTAATGTAGTTGACATATCTTCCATTAGTGTTCAACAACGAAAATGTTATGAAATTATCATTGCCAACTTACATTACCAGTTCGAAGATGTTAATCTTGATTCATTACTAATGGTAATCCAAGGAATAATAGAAACATGAAAATCATATCTAATTAATGCCATTCGTAAAGAATTCTTTTTGAGTTGCTTCTTAGTTGAGAATAGCTTATTAGTACTTGCTCCTATTAATGCTACAACATACAATATTAATGCAACAACCATGCATTCTACACTAAAAGTTGAAATAAGAGAGTATAAGCCTCTTGGTACATNACATGTTTACGCTTGAAACTAGTTGTGCTCATTTCAGAAATTAATTAATGTGCATGGAAATTTAAATATTAACTAAGTACATCAAAAGTAAAACTATTCTAAGTCAAAGTGTTGCATAGAATGTGTCTAGGTACAATGCCACTTAAATAAGATGTTGTAGAACTAACTCAAATCCACACTGTGCGCACTCACTAACCATTTACTAAGATTACAAGAGAAAACTGCAAGAGTCTAGCTACACTACTAATCGAATGATGTCAAATACGTGGCAGGTGTTCACACATTTATATATTTTAGGTGACAAAGTGTCAACACATATGTGCCAATGGATCTAAGATGCGTTGACAGGGATGCATCAATGCATCCTCATTAACACATATGCACCAAAGCATTTAAGATGTGTTGATGGGGATGCGTCGATGAGGCTTCATCGACAGGGATGCATTAATGAGGCTTTGTTGATGAGGATGCATCGACGAAATTACCTAACATATGGTGTTTCATCAACCATTTACCAATATTATAGAGTATATTATCTCTATAAAATTCATCTCATCAATTATGATGTATTTGATATATTTATATTTATTTTGTAGTTATCCCAATGTAGATGTAGNCCTTAGTCGCATAACATCAATAATCATATGCCTCACTTTGGACTAAACCATATGTGATAAAGCTATTATTAGTCCAAGTGAGAAGACAACGATCTGCGATCAATGCTTAACAATTTGGATATCCCATTATTTCCATCCATGGAATTCAACTGAATTGTGCATGAATGCTTGTGATTCATATAGTTGGACGTAGGGGATACCTGCTACTCATCATTGGCACCATTGCCAAGGATGGTGGTAGTGATCTAGATTATTTATATTATAAATGATCTTTGTTAAAGCATTGATAATTTAGCTTTTTGAAAATATTAATATTTTATGTCATACACGTTATTATTTAAAATTTTTTTCCTTCACATAGAGCTAATTATCCATCACATGATGATAACACTAGTAGGAAAAATGGTAGGATCTATATTTAAGAGAATTGAAGTGAATCACTAAACACAAGGGTTTCATATGCTCATATCGAACCTTATTACATTCAAAGGCTATGTTCAATTGATGCAGACAATCCTAGAGGGGATGGAGTAAGTCCTAGAACAAGGAAGGCCTCAAGGCCTAGGACCTCCTCCAAATCTAAAAGAGATGAATCAAGGGACCATAGGAGAAGATATAGGAGTGATGGTGATTCCCCCAGTTTGCCATCTTCCTCTTCATCTTAAACATCTAGTTCTAACAAAGATGAATGTAGGTATGGAGATAGAGATACACTAAGGGGTCAAGATGAAGATAGAAATGAAGATCAAAGCTAAGATGAAAGACATCAAAATAAGCATATATGAGATCATCATAATCAAATAAATAGAAATAGAAATTATTACCATGACCTATTTGATGATGAGGAACCCTTATTGGCTACTAGGAGCATGATAAAAATTAGGAAGGTAGTTCGAATACATTATAAGCATCAAAGGGAAATTTGCATCAAATAGCTTGATATGAAAAACATTCCTAAATTTAAGGGAGGCTATAATTCTAAGCGACAACATCATTTGTAAGCCTTCTATCATACTTGCACCTTACAAAAAATTGAAAGTAAGTGGCAAAATCTTAAGCTCTTTCCTAGGACACTAATAAAAGAAGTTGAAAGTTAGTGATGGGCTGCGATATCGCATGGGCTGCGATATTGCGTCCACCGTGATATTGCGTCCGCTGCGATATCGCATCCCAAGTGATATCGCGGTCCGCCGCCAGTTCTATAAATAAGAGGTGGCGCTCCCTTGTTTCATCATCTAGGCCTAGACTGTAGTGAAACTCTGGCAGTTTTACCTCTCCAAAGATAGATTAATTTCCATGTGCCCACAGTAGGAACTCCAAAGTAAACAGATCTTTATTCGAGTAGACATTGTACTTGAACACAAGTTTGTGTATGGCAATAAAGACGAACTTCTTGGATAAACCTTGTAGTGCATGGAATAGGCTAAAACTATTTATTGTTTAATGCTTTCTTAGTTCATTAAATCTCTCTCAACCCTTCTCTCCTAGTTAAGTGCCTCAGTACAACCACTTCGAGCACGTGTGTTATGCTTGGGATCCTAGCAACGACTAGCATTTGGTAACCAAGGTTGCATTGGTTCAGGGTGTGAACGATATGTGGGAACAGATGCTTACACTAGGTTAATTAAGGCTTAGTTAGTTAGTTAGATCTAGTTAATTAGTCTCTTCATCCTTCACCTCAATAGCTTAGGAGATAAAATAGAAAAGACATAAAAATCATATACCTAGGACTTACTTAACCATACAACCGTGACAAATACAAGTAAGTTTGGGAAGACAATGAATGATTAACCCTAAGTGTTCCATGAGGCGTGTAGGCACTTAGTCTATGGAGTTTGACCGGATCATGTGTGCTATGCTCGTATTCGTATGGTTGAGTGTAGGGGTACCTCGCCACTCATCATTGCCGCTGTTGCCAAGGACTAAGTGTTTGTGCGCTAAGTAGAACATACGAAATTACTCACATCGTTGGGAGCTTAAATGAACCCTTAGGGTTAATTAAACAAAAAAATTTATATAACGGTTAAATAGCACACCGATAAGACATAATGTCTTCTTCTTCTTCTCACAAGAGCATTACACCACCTAGGAATCATACTAGAAACAGTCGACAGTGTAAAACGCATAACCAAAATCCACTAGTTCCTCAACAAGACCGAGTGGTATATACTCATCCCGATGAGTACATACTAGATTTTACCTTTATCCTCCATCAAGACAAACAGCTGCGATGGAGAGACTTGCAAGGTAACATAGTGTTACCTCCAGATCGAGCAGTTCCTAACATGCTTCTTCGTGCTCTTGCACAAATAGGCATGACAAAACTCTATGCTGAATACATTGCAGGAAATTATGACATAAGGGATTACCATCCCATAGTAGTGCAACGTATGAGGGACTCGAGGCAAGAGAGCCAACATACATTGTTGAAGGGCAAAGGGGTCCCACACATCCTAAGTGAAATTGGAGATGGTGAAGCACTTATAACAGGTTCTCTATAGAATGATGTTCCCCCTCCTAATGATAGTGAGGAGGTGGGGTATTAGAACCTGTGCTGCATGATACACAACCCTGGTTTTGATTCCCATGAATGCCAACTATTCACTGAGGGAACAACAACACATGACAAGGACGGGCACTTAGATCGTCATCATGATCGGGGCTGTAGCCACAGAAGAGAAGGTAAGAAACATCATCATGGCGATGGTTCCCCTTCTTCTTCTCCTTCATCACATCACTTACCCTCTCCTTCCACATTTGGGCACAACCACCAAGAGCATAACGGTGAGGATAGAGGTAGGAAAAATGAGAGACCTTGACGAGAGAGTCAAGAGAGAGGATAAGGGCATGAACAAAGGGAAAGTAGGGAACAACATAGACATCATAGATGTCATGAAAGAAATGATCATGAAGAGCCCCTACTTGCAACCTGGAGTATGCTAGATATAACGAAGGTTGTAAGAATACCGACAAGGCATCAAAGATATAGTTGGATCAAGCGCTTAGACATGAACAACATCCCATGCTTTGAGGGGGGATACAACACTGATCTACAAAATCATTTATAGGCATTCCACGATGCCTGTGCCTTGAAAAACATAGAAAATGAGTGGCAAAAATTAAAGTTGTTTCCCATGACACTCATCAAGGAAGTAGAGAGTTGGTACTGGTCCTTACAACCAGAAACCATTAGGAGATGGAGTACAATGTTAGAATTATTTAATGATAAATATCAAATGTACTCCAGAGTGTCTAACTTGCGTAAGCAGATCCAAGGATGGAAGTAAGGTGAATGCTACCATGGGCTGATACTATGCATTGTTACATCGTTGCCCAGGCCATGGTTATGCACAGTGGGATCAACTCTACCACATCATAGATGGGCTAAGGTATGAAACTAGGAGAACCCTTGGGACTTATGCCCAAGGGAGACTATCAGAACTTAGAGCCCATGAAATTCATCGCTTGTTGGAGCAAGTAGCTAAAGAAGAAGGTGAACTACAAAAAAGAGAGAGTGCAAAAGAATATAACCGCAACCCCTCCCTTCGAAAGAAGGGAGTGAGATTTTGTGATGAGGAGGATGAGTCACCACTCGAAGAGTTGGTGAACAAGAAAACCTTGTCGATTCAAAATCTAATAATAGAAGTATCGGCTAAGGTGGATCAATTGTGGGATTCCTCAGACTCTAGACTTGAAACTGTCCTGAAAATTGTAGAGGAGTCTAAGGAAGAATGAAGTAGTGATAAAGATAAGAAAAAGCGAAGAGATTTAGGCCCTGCACATAACAAGGGTAAGGGGAAAAGAACTATCTCTAATGAGGTTGTGGATTCTGACACAGATAATGACGGTGGATGTGAAATATGCCAATATGACCATCCTAAGGGATGTTGTTCAATCATCTCACATCTACAAGAGTCTGGGGTGTATGCACTCAACCTGAGACTTAACCAATGGTAGACACCTCGAAAGTTACCTTATCCCTAAGGTAACCCAAGACAGTTCCACCAACTGTTAATGTACTATCCAAGTGGAACTCCACCACAACCCATTGGACAACATCAGTAGTGGCAATACCCACAGTCATGGGGGATGCCACCACCTAAACATCAATACCCTTACCGACAACCTGATCCTTCTGGCTACTACGTGCAGTAGCCGGTTTCTCCAAGTGACTCCATGGGTCACACAACTCCCCAACATCACTACCAAGTTCGGGAGTACTTTAGAAGGACTCCTTCTGCTTTGGGAGATGCTCCATACCCACACCATCCTCCAAATTTGTCCGCCTCTCTTCCATTGGTAGTTCCCATACCACCTGCTCCAACAATGCAAGGGGAACTCCCCACTCAATCGCAGCAACAAAATGCTACGAGAGCTGTAAACATTCAACTCACTGCTGGTTTTGACAACCACAAAAAGAAAAGACCTTTCTTCCAAACCAAAAGCCCAAACAAGCTCTCACAACAACAAGCGATTGAGTTTGCGCACGCTCCTCCAACATACAAAACTTTGGGGTCCCCTTCAGTCTAATAGCAGAGCTTCATGCATACGGTTATGTTAATGCATACTGTAACTGACTGGATTAAGGTAGGCCACCTTCCTAGGAAATTCTCTGATCTAAAAAGTCCCTTAATCTATCTACAAGTCACTAGGAACAAACCACATAAGGCTCTTCTTAACTCAAGTTCTGAAGTCAACTTAATCTCACGAGAAATGTATCAAGCCTGGAACTTGCCCCAACTCAAGAAGAGCAACATTCAACTTGAGCTGGCTGACCAGTCCATCACCATTCCCTTGGGATTGGTGGAGGACATAGTTACCACTATGTGTGGTTGGTCATACCCAGCCGATTTCCTGGTGATCGAAGTTAACAACAATGAAGGAGACTTCCCAATTATAATGGGAAGGGCATGGCTAAGTACAGTAGACACATGCCTAGGGATCCGCGATCTTTCCTTGGAGATATGTAAGGTAAACATTTATGGAAAAATTGAGAAGAGGAAGGTTCCACGCATCACATACAGTGACTCAGAGGGTGATGACATGGAAGAATGCTCAACATCTCTTCCATGTAACCGGTGTGCACCAAAGGACAACATACAAAAATGCCTGTATGTAGCAACCACACAAGAGAACACCCATTGGTTGATAGCTAATCAAGAAAGCAGCCAATCAACATGTATGGAACAAATTAGGGAAAAAACTCATGCCCATAACAAAAGCATAGATACATTAGAATATGAGCATCACCAACTTCCATCTCTTAACCTAAAAACATCAATCGGGAGAAGTTGGGAACTTTTACGAAATTCAAACAGGTGCTCATTATTTCGGATCTCTCCCTTTCCATTTAGTCATGGGGGAGATGGCCACCTATGCTGATCATTGAAGGCCTTCAGTTCTTTTTTAGTTTTTTTTTTACATATTTTTGTTTTACACATTTTTTTCTTAAACATTTTTTTACACATTTTTGTTTTGCACGTTTTTGTTCTACAAATTTCTTTAAATTTTCTTGTTTTTGTTTTACAACATCGTTATACTTTTCCATTTTGTGTCTGTG
>MNCI01007422.1:388311-457546 GCA_015680685.1 Gnetum montanum
CAAGCATGGGTAACATGTCTTTTCAATGGAACCCCCAAAAATTTTATTTTATGCTTTTTATTTTATTTTCACTGTCTCAACCTTACTAGAGGACTACCTTTAGGCATGGGTAACATGTCTTTCCAGTGACATAGTAAGGTAGCACTTATTGTACTCTTACTTCCATTTTTCATTGGAACTCAAGAAAATAACANGCTTGAAGGCAGGTGGCTTTTCATAAATCTAAAAATTAAAACATTGTGCTATTAATAAACTCCTTCCTTGAATAACATTACCAAGTGGTAATACTTCTTGCAACAATGGTAGTCTTATGGTTGTGGGCCTTGGGGATGACACAATACAATGTCACTATGAAGTGGTTTGGACATGGTCTGAATCTCAGATAGAAAGGCTATTGATTATCTTAACCACACATCACATAAGGATTCATTATGCCTATGGTAAGACACCTCAAGTCTTGGTTTCTACACTCCCTTCTAAATTTTGTTTCACCTCACTACATATTTAATCATAACTTTATGGTTTTATATAATATAGTGTTATTTTCCCAATCTGGTGATATTGACATGTGTATTTTGCTAGATAGGTATGTCTTACATTCAGCTCCTTGAGTACCTATGGACACTTTTAGGTGTGGTTATACAAGGGTACTAAGGGCTGAAGCCTGCTTTGAGGAGGACCCACTTGTATAATTATTGTATCTCATACTTGACAAGCAACTCCACATCATGTTGTATCTTCCAATATGATTAAGACTCAATAAACACTTCCCACACAATCATATAATTTTTCCATCACCTAAGAACCTTCAATCCATCTCATACAAACTTAGTAACCTTTCATTGTTCAAAATTCCTTTCTCAAGACTTTCAAACACTAGTTTTTGAGTTCTAAGAAACATCAATGATTCATAACCCTTTGGATAGCCTCTATGTTTTCCACATCATCCAACTAACTTATTTTTTTCATAAAAATTTGTCAAAAATTTCAAAGTTTTCGATAGTGATGTCACATCTACGATGTCATAGCACCTAGGATGTTGTAGCTACGATGTTGCATCTATGATGTCACACCAACAACAATAGTATATATATGTTCCAAAAGTTAGAAAATTTCTCATTCCACCATTTTGAAGCAAGAGGAGGTTTTGCTATTTTTCTGAGTTTTAGCAACCAAACTTCCCAAATCTCTAACTTCCTCATCGTAGCTTTGATTTTTGTGATTTTTGAACCTTGTTGATCTCAGAGCACTCAACTTAGTCATGGGGGGTGGGGGGTGGTTTATTACACGCACATTTGAAAAATTGAGCCAAAATTTTCTAATGCTTAGAAAACATAATAAAGGGTAACTATAAAAGAATTATAAGAACATCATGGTTAACTAAACAAATTAAAGCCAAGAGACTTAACTAATTCTCCTAATTAACCATATTGACGAAAAAATGACACAATAAATGAGGAAATGACAATTGTGAAGGATCATAGTAATTAGAAGTATAACATTTAGGGGGTTTCTCTCAAAATTTTTCTAACTCTATAATCATGATAAGATAAGAACTTGATCAAACCAAGAGAATAGGAAGGATGATGAACCATTGTAAACTGATGAAAACACTTTAATAATCGTAAAAGTCTATTGATTATAGATGGCCCCAAAAGGACTAGCAGCTAAATGACCTTCTTAATAAGGAAGCAAAAGACCAAGAGGTTGTGGGAGAGCAAACCCCACAAGCTAAACATGCAAAATAAGAAGCTCAATGATTTAGCATTCACCAACAAACTCTTGCTATTGAGAATTCTATGCAAGTAGAGGTAGAGGCACTACCAATACCAAAATAGGGACAACATTTCATGTTGTCTAATGAATTCCTTTAGGTCATCCAGGAGTTTTTACCAAAAGCGATGAAAACACAACTCTAGGCATCTCCCCTATTACGAACATTGTCCAACAAAGTAGAATGGTACTTGGGAGAAGTTTACAAATTTTTGAAAAATAGACAAGATGATGCCACTATGAAAATAGGAGCCTCATTACATTAGTCAGTAGAGGCAATCACTAAAGCCTTGAAAATCCAAAAATAAGGGGTTAATGTGGCACAAATTTTAACAAGATCAAACATAAATGTAATGAAACTATGGTTTCAAAGGGTTTATGGTCAAGAAGACAAAAAATAAAGTGATCTTTTAGTAGAGGAAGATATTTATTTCAAGATTGACACTTATCACTTGTTCCCAATGAAGCAGCTTAATTGAATCTCAACATATGCAACCAAAGGAAGTATGGTCTTGATGGGAAATTTCAATGCCAACATCACACACCTAATCTTTCTTGAGATTCAAAAGCGATTTGAGAAAAAGAAGGTAGTAAAACCAACACTGTCATTCCTTTACCTCATGAGGAAGCTGTGCAAATAAGTTGGAATCTTGGGCTACACCAATGATGTTCTCAGGAAAGCCCAAAATGCTTCCTATTTTGAAATTTCTAAATTAATGCCCCCAAAGAAAGATTAGTTGGAGAAGCTAACAAACACTAAGGGAGTTGTAGGTTTAACTCCTACTAGTAACCTACCAACTACAAGGTAACAACAATAAGCAGGTTCTAGCAGTCAGCCACTTGCTGGAGACAAACTTGATCAGTAAGCTCCACCGATGTTACCATAAGATTATAGACCTTTAATGAGCCATATGTGCCAAATCACAAACACCATTAGTTGGGGAATAAGAAAAGGTGCCAATATCTACAAGGTTAGAGAAAGCTTCATTAGGCCCACAATTTCTATAGATCCTACTAGTGGGAAAGTGTCATTGCAGGTAGAAGGAAAGGATGACTGGGCACAACAGATTTTTTGAAATGATACATCATTCCAAGTGATGCTTAAGATTGGTTAAGGTGCCATAGTAGTGGTGATGCAATAGGAGTCGTAGAGGTCATCATCGATCACATTAAAAAATCCTTCAATGTCCCTATTGTAGCACCAACTGATATCTAAACAAGAGACTCAAATGTTAGTTGGCACCTCAATGACTCCTATCAAACATGAGGATGTGCTAGATAGACTATAGCATATGGGCCAGGTCATGCAAAATTTGTTTTATATTCTCAATGATATCACTACAGTGCAATCTAATCTAATTACCACTAAAGAAAAGTTGGTTATGATTGAAACAAGGGTAGAACATGCAGAGAATGAAGTGCAAAGGTTACATGAAGAATTAGCAGCTCTAAGAGTTGAAAGAAGGGACCTTGTACAATTCGTAGCCCTAGAATAGCTTGACCAATTTAGAACAGATCATGTGAGGTAGCCCATTGTCCACAACATCATGGTGGAGATGGAAAGAGAGAAGGCTATGTGGAATGCATTAGTTATAGAAACCTAGATATATGCACATGCCAAAGCTCTCATAGCTTTGGAGGAGGAGAATAAAAAGCTCACTATAGATAATACGAGGTTGACTCATGTAGAAAAACTAAATATTATTCTCAAAGAAAGCATCCATCAATTGCGAGAATAGCTACTTAGAGTCAAACAAGATATCGGTAAATTGACTAGAGAAAATAGAACCCTAATCATGGAAGAAGTATGAGCCATTTAACAAAAGTTTGCAATTGAAATAAGTGCATGGTAGAATGAGGCTAAGGAATATGAAAAGCTTAAGGAACACTTCAAAGATTAGGTGGACATGTACGAACAAATCAATAAAAAAAATCCAGATGGCAAAGGCTAAAATCAATTCAATCTCTGCTTAGAATCCAGATTGGCAACCCATCTTAAATAGCCTTTCTCATGTCCATCAAGTTGAAGTAAAGAATAAGAACTACAGATGGAAGATCTAATAGAGTACATGGGATCAACCAACCTTTGGTTTGCTAATCTAATCATGTTAACAATAGGTAGGACAAGAAATGAGATCAAATAGCAGGTAGTAGCTGTGTACGCTTTATACGAGAAGATGTATATTGATTGAAAAGATGCCTTGCAAAAATTACATGTTGCAAACTCTGAGCTCAAGATTGTAAAGGCTAGTTACTAAGGACATAAAGACATAGTAGTGAACCTAGCATACCATATGATAGAGAACTAAGAAAGATGGCCAGGGATTTTGAGGAGGAGAGGCGGTAGTTTGCAGCATGGTATGTGAAAGCCAACAAGATGTTTCCATACCTACCATGCCCATCAGACATACTAAATCCATCAAACATCAGTCAATCAACATGGACGATGCATGATCCTAGGATAGAGGAAGAAAAGCTTCAACCACTCCTGAATAGATATCAATTCTGGAAGCCTAATGATGAGGGGAAGAATCCAATGGAAGAGCCTCCATGGCCTGGAACATAAAACTACATTGTGCTAATTCAACTTTTTGTTTTGTTTTGTATTATCATGTTTAATGTGTCATATTGTAAACACGCTAATGTGGCATTCATAGAGTCATGTAAATAGTTACTCATGTTAAGTCTACCTCCCAATTTTGTAAAGGACTCTATCCTCATTTTGTTTTAACTAAAGGATGAGTTTCCAATCAGTTGTGGAGATATGATAAAACCAATTTTTGTAATCATGCAATATCATATCTACAATATCGTAGCTATGATGTCATAACTCATCCTACGTCATCATTGATGTGATGTCTTAGGATTTATGCAATCGCATAAATACAGCATTTAGGTGCACAATCGACAACTTTTGCTTCCAACCCTTAGCAAAATTCTTGAAGTTTATTTTTGTAGTCTTAGTGATAGAGTGAATGCCCACAGTGTGGTGTTAAGTAGTTGTACAGTGTCTTTATTTGAGTGAATTATATTTGGACATAGTTTATGACTAGCAATAAAGATCAAGATTACTTTTCATAATTGCTGAATCCACTTAGTTTTCTCTATGTTTACTTAGAATAATTTTCATGCTTTCTTAGTTAATCATTTACATTTCAAGCACTTTACTTGGCACATTATTAGTAAGTAGAGTGGATATGACTAGTTTCAAGTGCTAAGTATAGCTATCTAGTAACCCAATAGTCATGTTGCTTGATTCGCTTAGTAGTGATTCTACTTGGTAAAGCCAGTGATAACTACATGAGTCCAAGACATGTATAGTAGACTAGGACTAGATATCGATCGCATTAGGCTAAGATAGATTTATGTTTTCTCAGTTAATTAGATTAAGAATTTTATCCTCAACTATGTTTACCATTAGAAGCATTAAGAACCTTATAACATCAACCAATCATATCCCTCACTAAGAGTCAAACCATACACTCGGACTTCACTAACTCAAAGTGGGAAGACAAAAATTTTGAACTTAACATTAATTACTAGCATAATTACATTTTCCATCCATGAATTATGATTTGGTTGCATGCAAACACTCATGACTTGTATGGTAGAGTGTTGGGATACCTTCATTGCTCATTACCTTCTATTTTAGTTGAATACATGTCTTTAAATAATCGAAACTTGATTATCATTAATGTTAAATGGGCTAACCAGCAAAAAATCAAATCACCAATGATGATAAATGGAAAACTTGTGGTGTATAACCAAGAAAATGTGTAGTCCATTTTTTGAATGCTCTCCCATAAGTTTAGTCATGGGGAAGATACCCCATCTTGAATTAATAACTAACAAGTGTATTTTTACTTTTTAATTTACAATATTTTATCATTTAACTATTTCTTCAAAATTTTCCAATTCTTACTATGTGATGGGACACGATATCGCGTCTTCCCCTACGATATCGCGTACACGATATTGTGGTCTGCTGCCAAGTCTATAAATAAGAGGAAACTCTCCCTTGTTTCATCATCCTGGGCTAGAAGTAGGAAAACTATGGTAGATTGATCACTCCAGAGATAGAATATTTTCCATGTGCCCGCAGTAGGAGTCCTAAAGTGAACGGATCTTTATTTGAGCAACATTGTACCTGAAGACAAGTTGTGTACGGAAATAAAGACGAACTTGTTGGATAAACCTTGTAGTGCATGGAATAGGAATTTATTTATTGTTTTCTCTCTCACCCTTAAACTCCTAGAGCACGGAATGAGTACGACTTGATTATGAGCATCTAGTGTGACTACTTGGTAACCCAGTGGCATATTTAGGATCTACGCTTGGTAATCCCAGTGGTAGTCATGCACCAAGATGTGTACGGTTAGTCAAGGAATCGACTACTCATTGCACTTAGGCTAGATTAGATTCTTTCAACCCTTTCCTCCTAGTTAAGTGTCTCAGTACGACCACTTCGAGCATGTGTGTTACGTGTGGTGATCCCAGCAACGATTAGCATTTGGTAGCCACGATTACATCGGTTCAGGGTGTGTACGATAAGTGGGAATGGATGCTGACGCTAGGTAATTTAGACTTAGTCATTAGTTAGAATAGTAATTAGTTTCTCAACCCTTCACCTCAATAGCATAGGAGAAAAACATAAAAGACTATAAAAATCATATACCTCGGACTTACTTAACCATACACTGTGACAACTACAAGTAAGTTTGGGAAGACAACGAATGATTAACCCTAAGTGTTCCATGGGGCATGTAGGCATTTAGTCTGTGGATTTCAATCGGATCGCATGTGCTACGCTTGTTTTGTATGGTTGAGTGTAGGGGGATCTCGCCACTCATCATTGGCGCCATTGCCGGGGACTAAGTGTTTGTGCGCTGAATAGAACATAAAGGATATCACTCACATCGTTGGAAGCCTAAACGAACCTTCGGGTTAATTAATTAAATAAGAAATTATAATGGTAAGTTAGCACACCGATAAATAACAATGTCTTCTTCTAGCAAAAGCAATTCACCACCTAAGGACCATACAAAGAACAGTCGGCAATCAAAAACACATAACCTAAATCCGCTGGTTCCTCAACAATATAGGGTGGAATATACTCATCCCGATGAGTATATTCCTAACTTTACTTTTATCTTCCATCAAGATGAGTAGATGTGCTGGAGGGATTTGCAAGGTAACATTGTGTTACCTCTGGACCGTGTAGTCCCAAACATGCTTCTCCGTGCTTTGGCACAAATTGGCATGACAGAACTATACGTTGAATACATTGCAAAAAATTTTGACTTGAGGGATTACCATCCCATACCTTTACAACGTATGAGGGATGCAAGGCAGGAGAGCCAACATACACTGTTGAAGGGTAAAGCCCTGCATGTCCTTAGCGAAACTAGAGATGGCGAACCACTTACAACGGGTTCTCTATCAAGAGATGTTCCCCCTCCTAACGATTGTGAGGAGGTTGGGTATTAGAACCTATGCTCAATGATACACAACTTTGGTTCTGATTTCCATGAAAACCAACTGTTCATAGAGGGAACAACAACAAAAGACAAGGACAGGCACTTTGATTGTCACCACAATCGGGGCCGAAGTAGCTGAAGAGAAGGTAGAAAACATCATCATGGCGATGGTTCTCCTTCTTCTTCCCCTTCTTCAGATCACTCACCCTCTCCTTCCACATTTGGGCGCAGTCATAGAGGGCACAACGGTGAGGATAAAAGTAAGAAAAATGAGAGACCTCAACGAGAGAGTCAAGAGAGAGGACAAGGGCAAGATCGAAGGGAGAGTAGGGAACAACGCAGACATCATAGGCGTCATGAAAGAGATGATCATGACAAGCCCCTACTTGCAACCCAAAGTATGCTTGACATAATGAAGGCTGTTATAATTCCCACAAGGCATTTAAAAATAGTCAGATCAAACACTTAGACATGAACAATATCCCACGCTTTGAGGGGAGATACAACGCTGATTCGCAAAATCATTTACAGGCATTCCACGATGCCTGTGCCTTGCAAAATAGAGAAAATGAGTGGAAAAAACTTAAGTTGTTTCCCAGGACACTCACCAAGGAAGTAGAGAGTTGGTACTAGTCCTTAGAACCAAAAACCATTAGGAGGTGGAGTACGATGTTAGAACTCTTCAACGATAAGTATCAAACGTACTCCCGAGTGTCCAATTTGCGTAAGCAGATCTAAGGTTGGAAACAAGGTACACATGAACCCTTGGATGCTGCCATGGCCTGCTACTACACACTGTTACATCATTGCCTAGGCCATGGATATGCTCAACGGGATCAGCTTCACCACATCGTGGATGGGCTAAGGCATGAAACTAGAAGAACCCTTAGGAGTTATACCCAAGGGAGACTCTCACAACTTAAAGCCCATGAAGGACATAGCTTGTTCGAACAAGTAGCAAAAGAAGAAGGTGAGCTACGCAAAAGGGAAAGTGCAAAAGAATATAACTATGATCCCTCTCTTCGAAAGAAGGGAGTGAAATTTTGCGATGAAGAGGATGAGTCACCAATCGAAGAGTTGGTGAACAGAAAGATCTTGCGACTTCAAAGGCTCACAATAGAAATAGTGGCTAACGTAGATGATGTATGGAGTTCCTTAGACTCTAAAATTGAAGCTATTTTAAAAATTGTAGAAGAGTCTAAGGTGGAACAAAGTAGTGAAAAAGGTAAGACAAAGCGGAGAGATTTAGGCCCTGCACATAACAAGGGTAAGGGGAAAATCACTAACTCTGATGTAGTTGTGGATTTTGACACAGACGATGAAGGTGGATGTGAGATCTGCCAATATGACCATCCTCAGGGATGTTGTCCAATTATCTCACATCTACAGGAGTCTGGGGTGTATGCGCTAAATCCAAGACTCAACCAATGGCAAACACCTCGAAGGTTACCTTATCCCTAAGGTAACCCAAGGCAGTTCCACCAACCATTAACATATTATCTAAGTGGAACTCCACCACAACCCATTGGACAACATCAGCAGTGGCAATACCCACAGTCATGGGGGATGCCATCGCCGAAAGATCAGTACCCTTACCGGTAGCCTAACCCTTATGGATATTATGTGCAACAGCCAATTTCTCCAAGTGACTCTATGAGTCACACGACTCCCCATCGTCACTACCAAGTTCGGGAGTACTTTAGAAGGACTCCTTCTCCTCCGGGAGATACTCCATACCCACACCATCCTCCAAATCCATATGCACCTCTTCCACAAGTAGTTCCCATAACACCTCCTACTCCAACAATGCAAGGGGAACTTCCTCCTCAACCACAACAATGTCACACTGCAAGAGCTGTAAATATTCAACTTGCTGCTGGTTCTGACAATTGTAAAAAGAAAAGACCTTTCTTCAGAACCAAAAGCCCAGAAAAACTCTCGTAACAACAAGCGGTTGAGCCCATGTACATGCCTCCACCATCCAACACTTCGGAGCACCCTTCAGTCCAACAGAGCTGTACGCATACGGTTATGTTAACACATACCGTAATCGACTGGATCAAGGTAGGCCACCTTCCCAGGAAACTAACTGATCCTGGAAGTCCCTTAATCTACCTTCAACCACATAGGGCTCTTCTTGACTCAGGTTCTAGAGTCAACCTAATTTCATGAGAGATGTATCAAGCTTAGAACCTACCCCAACTTAAGAAGAGCAACATCCAACTAGAGCTGGCAGACCAGTCCATCACCATTCCCTTGGGATTGGTGGAGGACATTATTACCACTATGTGTGGTTGGTCTTACCTAGCCGACTTCCTGGTGATTGAAGTCAACAACAATGAAGGGGACTTTCCAATTATAATGGGAAGGGCACAGCTTAGTACAGTAGACGCATGTCTTAGGATCTGTGATCTTTCCTTGGAAATCTCTAAGATAAATATTTATGGAAAGATTGAGAAGAGGAAAGTTCCATGCATCACATACAGTGCTTCATCAGGTGATGACATGGAGGAAATGCCTCCGTAACAGGTGTGCCCTTGAAAATTTGAAACAAAGATGCCTATATGTAGCAACCACACAAGTAGTAGACACCTTGTGGTTGACAGCTACTAGAAGGAGCAATCAAATATGCATGGAATGAACTAAGGCACTAACCCATGCCAACAACGAAGGCATAGACACATTGAAATATGAGCGTCGCCAACTTCCACCCCTTAATCTAAGATCATCAATTGGGAGAAGTTGGATACTTCTTAGAAATTCAAATAGGCGCTCATTATTTCGGATCTCTCCCTTTCCACTCAATCATAGGGGAGATGGCCACCTATGCTAACCATATGGGGCCCTTAGTTCTTTTAAGTTTTTTTTACAACATTTTTATTTTACACGTTTTTGTCTTACATGTTTTTGTTTTACAACTTTCTTTAACTTTTCTTATTTTTTTTACAACATCGTTATACTTTTTCATTTTTTCTGTATGTATGTGTGTGTGTGTGTGTATCCACCCTGTAAGTTTGTCACCTAATAAGTGTTCGGAATGATGGTATGAACTATTTTCATATTGATTGCTAATGTTTGGTTTTTACCTTTAAGTCACAATGTTGATACTAAGGTATGTTTCTTTTGATATGGTAGGCAATGAGTTCACTCCATCCATCCATCCACCAAGTTCTATGGTCTCTCTCAGCTTGGAAATGTATAGCCCCCTTCTAATAAGAACTTTAACGAATCAGTGACTAGGCATTTCTCAAACTAAGGACTCAAGGATTGAAACAGGTGTGACTTCAAGGAAACTTGATGCTTTTGTGTTGGCCGTTCTCTTGGGTTCTTGGATGTTTTCTTTTGAGTTTTCTTCCCGTTCCAATGTTACCCTATTATCAGAAGCTGAGACAATAAAAATAAGAAGTCTTTGCATGGTGTGGTTCTCATGCATAAAAACACAAAACATAAAAAAATAAAAAATAAAAAACGAAGTGAGAATTCAAAGCACACCCCTTAAACGAAATAAACTTGGGCTACAAGAACTGGTTATGGAACCAAAAGTGTTCCCTCTAACTAAGGCCCTTCTCGCTTCCCATTCTCTCCTTTGTTTTGTCAGAATGGTGGTGGCTCTTGGAGGAAGCATCCTTGTCATTCAAGTGGATGGTTTAACCGAATGCATTGATGCGAAGTCACTAGATGTGGTTGGTTTGAGGCCGGAGTTGGAATGAGATTTGCCAAGTTACATTAATCATAAAACACACAAGGGGCTGTACACCACCTTGTTCTTGAGACTCCATTCCATTCTCTTCTCTCCATCCTTCTCTCCATTCTTCACCTCATTGCTGGTTGTATCATTAGTGTATATATTTTGGTTGATGCATTGTTTTCTTTTTGGTAAATTCTTATGGTTAAGACTTTAACTCTTATTCCAAATGACATTCCCAGAGCCTACGGACTCTTTGAATGTGGGTTTGTCAGGGCATTAAGGGCATGAGCTTGCTTTGGGGAGGACCCACTGACATTCCTATTTGGTGCACCAGTTAACTTCTTTTCCCTAACATTTTTGCAATTAATTTTATCTTGTTCATTTCCATCTTGACATCCATTTCATTGATATCATAGTTGTCCCTTTTTATCTATCTTTCTTACTCCTTTCCTTTCTCCATTTTAATGCTATTGGAGGTTCGCGATTAGTCATGGGGCTATGGGGCCCGATTTTTTCAATTTTCTCCTAGCCTCAAATTTTTTGATTTTCTTCCTAACCCCTACACCTTCGGTAGTCACCATTAATATATCTCTTGATCCATATCAGCCATACCACAACCTAGCCAATGAACTTACACCGAAGCAAGGTATCAACTACATTGAAATTCATTTACCCTTATTAATATATAATTATGTTGTGTGTGCAAATGGCGATCATGCAATAGTGGATTGGATCTGGAGCAAACACTTGGAATGGAGCAGTGCTGAAGCAGCTATGCAAGGAGCAAGATCGATGATGTGTTTACGGATGGACAACGAAAGACACAATCTTGGCATTGGCAGAAACAACACTTCTTTCTCTCTCTCTTTCTCTGCTACCAACTAAGGCCTGATGTCATTGTAATAAGGTGTTCACCCTTGTTGTCATGAACACCAATTTTGTCAAGTTTTGTAATGATGATCTGTTCACATGTCATCCCATTAGTTCCATTCCCCTCAATAATCCCATACCTTCTCGATATTATTGTAAGGAACTTGAGGATGAGTTTTCATTCAGTCATGGGGGTATGATGGGACGTGATATCGCATGGGCCACAATATTGCGCACGCGATATCGTGGTCTGCCGCTAAGTCTATAAATAAGAGGCAGCTCTCCCTTATTTCATCATCTTGGGCTAGAAGTAGGAAAACTCTGGCAGATTGATCACTCCAGAGATAGAATATTTTCCATGTGCCCACAATAGGAGTCCTAAAGTGAATGGATCTTTATTCAAGTAACATTGTACCTGAACACAAGTTGTGTATGGCAATAAAGATGAACTTGTTGGATAAACCTTGCAGTGCATGGAATAGGAATTTATATATTGCTTTCTCTCTCACCCTTAAACTCTTAGAATGCGGAATGAGTATGACTTGATTACGAGCATCTAGTGTGACTACTTGGTAACCCAGTGGCATATTCAAGATCTACGCTTGGTAATCCCAATGGTAGTCGTGCACCAAGATGTGTACGGTTAGTCAAGGAATTGGCTACTCATCGCACTTAGGCTAGATTAGATTCTCTCAACCCTTTCGTCCTAGTTAAGTGTCTCAGTACAACCACTTCGAGCACGTGCGTTACGTGTGGTGATCCCAACAACGATTAGCATTTGGTAGTCACGGTTGCATCGGTTCAGGGTGTGTACGGTAAGTGGTAATGGATGCTAACGCTAGGTAATTTAGACTTAGTCATTAGTTAGAATAGTAATTAGTTTCTCAACCCTTCACCTCGATAGCATAGGAGAAAAACATAAAAGACTATAAAAATCATATACCTCAGACTTACTTAACCATACACCGTGACAACTATAAGTAAGTCTGGGAAGACAACGAATGATTAACCCTAAGTGTTCCATGGGGCGTGTAAGCACTTAGTCTGCAGAGTTTGACTGGATCGCATGTGCTACGCTCGTATTGTATGGTTGAGTGTAGGGGTATCTCGCCACTCATCACTATGTTTTCCATTTCTTCCTATTTTTCTTTTTATAATTATTATTCTCTTAAGTCATTTCCTTTATGTTTTATGGATGTCTAATATGTTTTGGTTAATAATGATATTGCCAACCATGATGCAGAAGTTGATGTCATGTGTTGGATCTTTATCTTATGCTATCAAGGGGATTGGGTAAATAATTGTGTAATGTAGTGAAACCACATCATGCATCCCTCCTATTTTTCTAAATAAAAGGTCTTTATCATGAAAACGATATGGTTCTTCTCACATGAAAATAAAGTTAACTATTGATCATTGTGCCTGAAGAAAGAGGGAAAGACCAAGTGGAAATGGCAAAGAGTGTGACCTCAAGAGGATTTGTAATTCTCTTCTTGACTTCCTTCTTATGGTTTATGGCTCCTCCATGGATGTACCATCACTCTTAATCATCATCCAATAAACAAGAAGCATGTCTTTGCATGGTGTGGTTCCCATGATTTTTTGTTAAAAAACCACAATAACAACAACAACAACAAAACATGGGAATTCAGAGCATACCCCTTAGACATAATAATGAAATACAAGCATTGGTTATGGGGCTGGAAGGACATGCTACCCATGCCTAAATGAACTTTTATAACTAAGGCCCTTCCTTCATTCTCTTTTCTTCTCTTTTTGGAGTGATGCTCATTCTTTGTGATTGTGGGGAATTCATGATGGTAGGCATGAAGGAACACATCAATGTGAGGCCACTATTAATGGTATGGACTTGGTTTGAAACTTGGATGGATAGGTGTGATGGTCATTTTAATCATAATTGACACAAGAACCTATTGTAGACATGGTTAAGTACCTTACATGCAAATCTCTACAATCCCTTCTCATCCCATTATTCACCTCACTCCTGTATGCAATTATGATCCTAATGGTTTTGTATAGTATAGTGCAAAATCCTAACCAAGGCAATTGTGTGTTGTTTAGAACAAAGGCATGATCTACATTTACCTTCTAACATGCCCACAAACATCTATAGAAGTTGTTATGCAAGGGTATTATGGCAAGAGCCTGCTTTGGGGAGGATCTACTTGCATGACTTTTGTTGATCATGGCTCTAAACCCAACCTCACATCTTCAAGGATATCATGAATAACTTCTCTAAATTGATGTAGATTTTGTGACTACTTCTCATTAATTTCGAATTATCCTTAAATATTTTATATTAATATTTCCTCTAAATTCAAAATTTCTTAGCCCTCTTATGACCTAGACCTTTGGTTTTAGTTGTTTGAAAATTTGTGAGCTTTCGAAGTTAATCTCATTTATCATGGGAGGTTGACGATTTAATTTTTGAAAATTTTCTATCACCCTATTTTTGAAAATTATGGTAATAAATAATAAATATAATCAAAACAACATGAATAACTTGATGATTTTAGTTAACTTAGAGCCTTGGTGAACATTATAATGAAGTCAGCTTAAGTCTAAATGCTAAATTTTTTTCAAATTTTGAGCTAACTAAGGATTTACAAAGAATTAATCATCAAGAAAAAAATTAACAAAACTAATGTTGATTCTTTGGTGATTTTAGATGATGCCAAACAAAATACCTAAGGCTGAAGGTCTTTTACAAGGCAAGGGAAAGAGGCCAAGAGAAGGACAAAGGAGGATATGCCCATGGACAAATAGTAGCACATATAAGGATTAAAGCTCAAACATCACATGTTTGTTAGACCCATGGGAGAATGAGAAGAGATTTTAGTCCATCCTTCAAGAATGTTCTACATAAAAGAGAAGCATTAGCATAATAATCAAGGTTGGACAATCTACCACCTCTAGCAACAATAAGAAGATTCATCTTCGATGGATTTTTTGAAAACCTCTGCAATTTTGTAAACTTTAATGTTTGTCCAATCTTTACATCATTTTGTAGTACATCCATTTGAATAAAATTTTGTAACATGGCACTCTAGTTTTGTAATGGTAGTTAATCTAGTCTTAATCTCCCCAAAATTTTTGTAATGGAACTTCATCCATTTATATATCTATATAACTCAGGGACAAGTTTTAGTTCGTCATAGAGGTATGATGAAACACCATATGTCAACTTCATTGATGCATCCCTATCAATGCATCTTAGATGCGTTGGTGCATATGCATCGATGAGGATGCATTACTTTGGCATGTATTTAGCATCATTTGGTTAGTAGTGTAGCTAGACCCTTGTAGTTTTCTCTTGTAATTTTAGCAAACAATTAGTGAGTACTCATAGTGTGGATTTGAGTCAGTTGTATGACATCTTATTCAAGTGGCATTGTACCTAGACACATTCTATGAATAACAATAAGATCAAGATTGATTTATATTCATTGTAACACTTTAACTTAGAATAGATTTACTTTCAATGTAATTTACTTTCTTTGTACTTAGTTAATATTTACATTTCCATGCACATTAATTAATCGATGGAATGAGTGTGGCTAGTTTCGAACATAACACATATTTGCTTGGTAATCCCAATAGTGTTATTGCTTGGTCCATCCAATATCATAACACTTGGTAATTCCAGTAGTGGGTACATGAGTTCAGGACATGTATGACAAGCTGGGAATGACCACTTATCACCCTTAGGATAGTTTAGGATTTATTTTCTTGTTATTAATTAGATCAAATAATTATTTTTCATAAATTCATATAATTTAGCCTTGGCTGCACAACATCAATAATCATTGCCTCACTTTGGACTAAACCATACGTGATAAAGCTAGTGCTAGTCCAAGTGAGAGGACAACGACTTATGATCAATGCTTAACAATCTAGATACCACACTAGCTTGTGATTTGTATAGTTGGGTGTAGGGGATACTTGCCACTCATCAATGGTTATATTGTAATTTTTGCACGCATCTTGCATCATTGTAACTTTAAATTCTTTGTTTGTAGCCTGTGTGTGATGTAGGTCTTTCTTTTTATTAGGATTACTTGAATGTGGAAAGATAATAGCCAAGTATCATTGGAAGTTTTTCTTAATATTTTTTATAATTATATATATAAGTAAAATCGTTGATGAGGAAAAGTTGAATTAATTAAAGTATGTATGTTAAGTTTGTGATGCAAGTCATATGTTGAATCTCAAAAACAAATAAGTTAATCCATATTAGATAATTAAAAATATATGTTGCCTACCTTAACCCAATATTATTAATTCTAGCTATAAGCTGAAAATCATGATCTTACTTCTATTTCTGCATTTTTTAATTTTTTAATCAAGTTCAATCAACAATGTCAGAAAATTAATTTGGATTTATGCTAAGGAGAGCTATTTTGTTGATATGACAATTGATGGAGAAATTTAGAAAGCATAGAGAAAATCTATGTCTTCATTAACTTGGAAAAAGCATATGACAGAGTGCCTACAAATATTATTTGGTGGGCTTTGCAAAGGAAAAACATCTTTGATAGATATATTAAAGTGATTCAAGACATGTATGAAGGAGTTACCACCAAAATTAGAATAGCTTGTGGAACTACATTTGATTTTTTTAGTTATAGTAGGCCTATATCAAGGGTTTGCGCTTAGCCCGTACTTATTTGCCATTATTAGGGATGAATTAACAAAGGAAATACAAGATAAAATCTTGGTGTATACAAGATAAAAATTAGTAGAAGTAAGACAAATATACGGAATGCAATTTTAATAACAACATAAACAGTGATAAAATGGAAGTGACAATTCAAGTCAAAAAAGTCCCTCAATGCAAACAATTCTGTTACCTAGGATCAATCCTCTAATTAGAGGGTGAAATTCATATAAAGATATAAGAAATAAAATTAAGGCAAGATAGTTAAAATGAAGATAGCGTAGTGGTGTTCTATGTGATATGAAATGCGAATGCTTTGATGTATGTTAAATGTTACTAAAAAAGATAAACTACATAATATAGTTAGACTTGGAATGACTTCTATTTCAAATAAGCTACAAGAATGGTGGCTTTGCAAAGAAGACAATGACCCTATAAACAAAGGTTGCCACATCACTATTTTATGAAAGGCATTGAAAGAAAACCCAAAGAAGACCTGAGAAAATATGATTGATGATAAGTTGAAAAAACTTAAACAAAAACCTAGCTCTTTATAAAGGTGAATAGTGAAAAAGAACTTATCTTGCTGATTCCATTTTGTTGGGATAAGGCTAAATTGATGATGAAGAACTCTAGTTCATCAACATAGCATTCTTTTAAGATATGTCACAAAAAGATGTCCACGGAATTAGATTTTTCAATGCAAACTTATCATTCTTGAAAGCAGAATGCTGAAATTATAACACAGTTGTAGGGTTAAATTTCAAAAATCCAGGTTTGAGAAATTAACAATATTAATAGTATCTAACCAAACGCCCGACTCAAAACACAAACTACAATGAATTTGACTATGGTATGAAATGCTCTATTGCTAATATTATTAAACTTCAATGTTGAGAACTAACCTTTATCAATAATATTGCCTTTTTCTAAATGATTTCTCTTTGAATTAGTTGTATTTGTCTCCTTTTTCAGCTGTCGTCGCTAGGGGTGAGATAAGCTTTTGTCTTGTTGCCGGGGTCATATTGCAACATTGGGCTCTGTTAAGGTTTTGGTTTTAATTTTTCTTCTCCAGCTTGTAGGTCACCTTAACAACCCCCAAATACAGGCCATGAAAACGCCTGCGTGTTTTGGGTCTCGCACGCACGCGGTTCAGACGGTCCTGTAACCATAATAGGTATTTTGAATATTTCGTTCATGTTCTATAATGCAAAAAAGGAAGGAATTCAGGGACACGAAATCTTGCATATATTTGGATGCCAAATAGTGCAACCCTTTCTCTGATGAAGTTCATGCATTTCGGTATATTGGATTGAACGTATGATAATCCTGCTGAATCATCAACAACATGACTGCCTTTCCAAGCATTCATGAAATCTGCAACGTAAGATGGACGGGAAACGTCAACTATGACTGGGTGAATCATGGGCCAACATGCTCACCACCCGAGACATGGATGGCCGCTTCACTGACACAGCAATCACCTTCTCCACTTGATCAGCAAGTGCGGTGTCTAGTACAGTCTCATCCAGAAGTTCCATTTGCCTGCCCTGTTCATATAGATCCCAGGTCTGCATTCAAAAGCACATTGAGGTGTTACATTATTGGTACAGCAAAGGGTTCAATCCCATTAGGATAGACTCTCCAACATTTAATTTTATTTTAGTATATGTGTGATAATGATGGTAAAGTGCTTGTTTCTCTGAGTTAGGCTTTTGCTCCAGTTACATCCTTCTGAGACCCTGCTTGGCAGGATGAGCATAGCGTTGAAGCTGCATGTGATGACCGTTATATGTCAGTCAAAGAGCTACCCTCAAAATCTTATACCAATAGCTTAACGGTTTACTGAAATATGTAGACCATGTCTTAAAGGAAGGCTGAAACTGGATTCTGCCTAACAGAGCCTTACCTCTCCATGTGATATAAATATATACTCAAATACTTTTCAGTATCAGTTGAAATGTAGAATAATAGAGAAAAGCGACTTCGACACTCTTCCTGTTACATGTTTTATCGCTGAAAAAGAACTATAATCCCAATCTATGAATATAAACAATGGCAATACTTACCCATTGTAAAAGATAGGATTTCTCTTCGGGCAAGTGTGGATCTTCGTTCCTCCTACCACTGACAATCTCCAAGGCCACCACCCCAAAACTGAAGACATCTGCTTTCTCTGTGAGGTACCCTCTCATAGCATATTCTGGAGCCAGATATCCACTGCAGAATTTCAATTTTGTTAGCAGGTCACAGTAGTTTGTGAGTTTCCCACATGCTAAGGTAACAATAAAGAGACCAGAGTTTCTCCTTGTCAAGCATATACACCCTAGTAGAAATTTGAGCTTTCCATTTTTCTAGAATGGTTAGGGATTAAAATCATTGTGCAGTTAAATTTGAAAGAAAAGATTGATTCAAAATGATGTATAATCTTGCAGCTCTATGAATGATTTCATCCAAGAATGGAAAACATAACAAAAAAATCTTACTATGTTCCAGCAACCCTAGTGCTCATATGGGTTTCCTTGGGGTCTGAAAGCCTTGCCAATCCAAAATCTGAAATCTTTGGATTCAACGACTCATCCAAGAGAATGTTACTAGCTTTGACATCCCTGTGAATTATCTTGACATGAGATTCTTCATGAAGATATGCAAGTCCACTTGCAATCTGTATGCAAATGCTGTATCTAGTGGGCCAATCCAGCCTGATTCTAGAAACTGCATGATCGGGGAAATAGTTATCTCAATGCACTTAAAATGTAGACATATATATTTTTAAGTTCCATAAATTATTGCTAAAGCATATAAAGCTTACCAAATAATCCTTGCTCAAGGCTGTTATTTTCTAAATATTCGTAAACAAGAATTCTATGATCTCCTTCAATACAACACCCATATAGCCTCTCTGTGTTGCACAGAAGATATAGCGGCAACTTCATTCATTCCTTGTTTTGATGTGGAAGATAGTTGATTCACGGCAATCTGTTTATTACCTGGAAGAATACCCTGCAACAGTAAAATTAGAGATAAGTAGGCAATCACTTTACAGTTGCAGATAGACTATTAGAAGGAAGAATAGCTACATGCCTTGTAAACTACGCCATATGCTCCCTGTCCTAATTTGTTTTCCTCGTTGAAATTTCGTGTTGCAGTTTGCAACTGAGAAAACGTAAACTTTTCCACTGTGTATTGAAAATCTTTTAAACCTGAAAAGTTTCAATAAAGAATCATCCGTGTGCATCAGTAGTTGACAAAAGTTCAAATATCACACTTCCACATGTACAGTACTGTCATCTTTACCTGATTCAGTTGAAGGGTATTTAGTTCTCCTTAGCCAAATTATAAAAGATGCAAATACTAAGAATATGGCTAAACAGCCAAAGATGATCCCAATCACCATTCTCGTTTTACTTCCACTTTTATTGGAGTTTGTGGAGCTTTTAGTTGTAGGGTTAAATTCTGATACAATGAATTATGATGCATTAGTCATGAAACATGCAAGTTCTTAAATTCCCATGAAAAGACAAAAAAAATTAGATCAAACTCTCTTCCTCCTGTAATCATGTTTTACATAATCTGTTTGTCATGCATTCTCTTTAATATCAGCGAAGCATTATTAATATTGTCTTCAAGCTCAGACCGTGTCATGTGTAAAAGATGTAGTTAACAAAAAAGGTCCCGACTTTGTGCTTCTGAAATTTGTAAATTGTGTTCGTTAACAATCCCATTATTGTTCTGTGCATAATTAGCTATATATCTAACCAGCTAATATTATTAAATAAAAGTAGGAAACTATGCTGATCAAAATGAACATAAGAAAATTTGTAATGGATCAATGCTGCAAAACCTTGAAAACTGCTGCTTGGGTTTTCAGATTTGTATTCATGCCCGCTTCTATTCTGGGATCAACTAGCTAAACTTTAAGAACATAGCTAACATTGTAGGAAGTATGCCTTGCTGAAAATTAAAGAATGGGACATGGAATTTACCATTTGTTAAATAACGGGATACGTACATTGTAGGAAGCATGCCTTGCTGAAAATTAAAGAATGGGACATTGAATTTACCATTTGTTAAATAATCGGGATAGTACATTGTAGGAAGTATGCCTTGCTGAAAATTAAAGAATGGGACATTGAATTTACCATTTGTTAAATAATGGGATACGTACATTGTAGGAAGCATGCCTTGGGACATTGAATTTACCATTTGTTAAATAACGGGATACGTACATTGTACGAAGCATGCCATGCTGAAAATTAAAGAATGGGACATTGAATTTACCATTTGTTAAATAACGGGATATGTACGGAAATAGTTTTCAAGCAATCCCACTCAATATTAGGAACAGTTTACTTTCTTAGACATCACAGAGGCAACTTTTCTCAAGAACATAGGCAAACATTTTATTATCAAATTTCTTTTTTGCAGATAGGGCCAGATTTTAAAAGAAATAAGAGGAGAGAAACTAATTTATAGCAGCAAACAATCTATTCTAAATCGTGGTACTAAACAGTTTCACTCAGTTTAAAGTAATAATAGAGAATTCTTTCAAGTTGGAGTTTGCATACCGCTGGATTTCTTTTCCCCTGGCAAAGCTAAATTTGAGGAAAAAAACAAAGAAAAGAAAAGAAAAACTGAACCAAAAGGAAAAAAATGGAAACAAGAAAAATGGGATAGAGGGAAGTGAAAAGGAGTCAACGTCAAACAACTGAAAGAGAATCTTTGCAGCAATGAACAATTGTAATTTGTAAAGCAGTAGTGCGACGATGAAGTTTTGGAGAAAAGCAAAAACTTCTAATCATAATGTGAACACACAATATCATTATATTAAGTACCCAGTTCAGAGCCAAGTACCAACACCCTTCACACATCTTTCCATACACCAATATGGAGGCCTGTCCATCGCAAATCTTACCCACCACTACCCACTTAAAAAATTCTTTAATCACATGGCTTTATAAGGTGTCAACGTAATCTTAACTTAACGTCAACTTTTATGAAGAGAAACCATTCACATTGGTAAAAGCTGCAACATAACTAGATGCTGTTGCAACATTAATTATGATTAATTACAGTGTTAGTTTAACAGAACGTACACGGGTTGCAAAAGACTGTATCAAAGCATGCAAGGATGTCAAGTTAATGCACCACAAAAAGTCTTGGTCAAATGTGATTATTCTCAGCTGGAATTTATGGAAGATTAAGATAATGCATGCCCAAGAAATGCAACAAACAATACCCTTATGATTTCCAGTAAAAATTTTTCAGTGTTGACATCATTACACTATCAAATACCACAGCTTAAATATCTTTCCTATGTTCTTGTAGTGTGTGGCAAAGGCAACCATTCGGTGACAACCTGTAGGTTTCATGTGAACATCCCCCCCGGCCTCCCTGACTAGACCCAAGAGGGGTGGACAAAGGTGGGGAGGGAGGGTCGATTGGTGAAGCAAAGGCTCATGGTTGGGGGAATTGTTGCTCCAAGGCAGTGGACCGCAGCAAGAGAGCCTGTTTAGACTAAAGGGATTGAGAGACCAGAATGTGCCTCGATGCTTGAGGGTTTTGGGAGTTGATTTTGGTGTTGTGGGTTTCGGAGCAGTGACCTTGTAGTTCGAGTGAGGTGATGGAGGAGGATGTTTCCACCCCTCCTTGAAAGGTGACGAGGGCAGATTTGCCACTGCTTAGAGACTAGGTAGGGGTTGTATGGGGATCCCTGTTCCCTAAGATGGATGAGATCTTAGAAGCACAAAGGGTTGCCCGGGGGGGTGCGTGGTTTCCCTGTTTCCCCAGAGCTAGGCTAGATTGGATAACCACTTTCACCCATGGCTCATAGCAAAATCATGCAAATGAAGATATCTGGGGATTGCAGCCTACCTTGAAGGAGGTTTACAAAAAACATACACCTAGTAAGCCGCAAAGATTCTTTCATGGAATTGCAGGGGGCAGGGTACCCCTTATAAATGAAATACCTTGCGAGATATGGTGCAACAGGAGGGATGTGACATTGTTTGCTTGTAGGAGACAAAGCTGCAGACCATGGAGGTTCATCTTCTGCAATGGGCAGGAAGGTAGACTCAATTTATGCCCAATTGTGGGAAAGCGGGGGGTTTGGTTGTGTTGGCTAAATGGCCATTTTAATAGGTTGACTTGGCTTAAGTGGAGTATTACAATTTTGCTCTTGGATGAAGGGATTTGGCTCACCAACTTGTATGGACCTTAGATCTGGCAAGAATGTTTGCAGGAACTGTAGCAGATTGACATGCTTGTTGATGCAGATTGATGGATTTTGATTGGCGATTTCAATCAACGCATGTATGCTTGGGAAAAAAATAGGTAGTGATATGGTTGACCCATAGGGTAGCTTGCAATTTCTAGAGTTCTTACAGGTGCACGATTTGATTGATGTGGAGCTCACTAGTTGCCAGTACACTTGGAGCAATCGGCGTAGAGGGAAAGCGTTGGTCCTTTCTTAGATTAGTCATGTCTGGATTAGTGCTCACATTGTGATGGAGTCTAAGGTGCGAGTGGAGGGGGAAGAGAGACTAGTGTCAAACCATCGGTCGCTATGTTGCCAGGTGGGGAGGTTGGTTAGGCTGAGAGCCTTGCCATTTAGATTTGAGCGATCATGGTTGATTATGATGAACACACAGATCCTAGAGATTTTTTGAAGATGGGTCTTTATCGTCTTAAGCAAGCCATTTGGTCTATCAAGGTGGAGGAGAAGTTCTTGTTCTGGAAGGAGTGGGTGAAGCTGCTTTCTCGTTTGACATTGCTACAAGATACGTAAGAGCTTGGTGAAGAGGTTATAGGCAAGAGCGGGGTGAAGAGGTTATGGTGGAGGAGCAGTGTGTGCTAAAAGAGCTATAGAACCTTGATGCTGAGGTGGAGATTTATTGGAAGTAGCAGGCTCAGGCTACTTGGTTGAGAGAGGATGATAGAAATACAAAGTTCTTCGTTGTGGCTAGGGCTAATCGGGTGGCTAAGGAGATAAGGCTTCGTACTAATGGGATGGGCTTGACTACTCCTTAGGATGTCGCCTAGATCATGCAACAGTATTGGGTTGATATTTGGGCTTATTATAGGACTTTGTCCATTTCTGTGTTGGTGATGTCTGTGTTGAGGGAGGTGGAGAACAAAATGCCGTTGACACCTTTCTCTTAGCAAGAGTTAGAGGAGGCATTGGACTCCATGAGGTCAAATCGGGCTCTCGGGGTCGAACGGGTGGTCAGTGGAATTCTTTAGAGAGTTCGTTGATGTGTTGGGGGCAAACCTTCTAGAAACTTTTAACAGGATGCTA
Organism: Gnetum montanum; assembly: GCA_015680685.1. Taxonomy (NCBI): domain Eukaryota; kingdom Viridiplantae; phylum Streptophyta; class Gnetopsida; order Gnetales; family Gnetaceae; genus Gnetum; species Gnetum montanum. The sequence continues at coordinate 412,095 of MNCI01007422.1, forward strand.
CAAAGACAACAAGTTCAGCATAAAATTAATTACTCTAGGATTGTTCTTCTACCTAAGGGCGCCGATCCCTCTGATCTTTCACAGTTCCGTCCTATTGAGGTATGTAATACTCTGATTCAACTCTTTATGAAGATGCTAATAAGGTGGTTTGCATTGCTCATGCTGTGGCTAGTTGGAAACAACTAGGTAGGGTTTGTTAGGGGGTGATACATTTAGGATTAGATTATCCTTCCCCAGGAGGTAATGCATTCGGTTCAACAATCAGGGTACCCTGGAATGTGCATAAAGATGGACATTAAGAAGGCATATGATACTGTTAACTCGGACGCCGTGGTTGACATTATGGCATGGAAGGGTTTTGACCCTAAATTCATTACTTTATGTACTCAAATTCAGGCGTTGGGAGCCTATTCTTTTGACATTGGGGGTAGGTTGTGGGGGTTTTCTTCTTGAGGTAGGGGATTGCAGTAGGGAGACCCCTCTTTCTCCATACTTGTTTATCATTGCCATGAATACTTTGTAGGTGTATTGCTAGGCGGAAGGTGTTCATGGGCTTAACGTTGTTTGGATTGACTACCTAATGGAACATTATGTGGATGACATGGTGATTTTTTGTGAGCGGCAGTTCCACAAGCCCAGGCTATCAATAGGATGCTTGAGCAGATGGCGAATGAAGTTGGGTTGGAGGTCAATAAAGCAAAGTGCATGGTGTATCTATTTCATGCCTCCAATCTAGTTAAAGGTCACATTTTGTAGGTTTTGGAAATGGTGGCAGGTATTGATCAGGATAGTTATCTAGGGCTTTCTGTATTTGCATGGCACTAAAAAGATACTTGGAGCACCCTTATTCATCAATTGCAACAATGAGTTGAACATTGGACTATGAGATTTCTAATGCAGAAAGGTTGGACGTTGTTGGCTAATTCTATTTTGTCAACAATGGTCCATTTTACCATGACAGTTGTAGCCCCCCCTTCAGTGGTGGTAAACAGAGTGGACTAGATTGTCCGAAATTTCATTTGGTCTGGAGGGAAAGAGGGGGGGGGTGGTCGAAGTTGCACCTAGTTAATTGGGACATTGTTGCTTGGCCTTGAGATGTAGGAGACTTGGCAGTAATGAAGTTTTAAGAATTATTTCTGATGGATTATGAGACACTAGTCAATCGTATTACCCAGTTGAGACATGATCAAGCACAGTGGATACAAATCATCAGATCAAAATATACATAGTGGGTAGTTGACTGTAGAGACTCACTCATTTGGAGAACAATTTGTGCACATGCTATGAGCATGAATGTGGTAGGAATGATGGGGGAATCACCCCAAGCTCTCATTAGATGGAAATTCCCAACAGTGAGAGGATGGCGTGTCCTTGGAAAGGTTGCTTACCTGAAAATATTAAAGTCTTTTTGTGGTTGATTAATCATAATGCATTGCCCATGCATGTTGTTTTGTAGGGTCGGGGGCTTGACATGATGGACATGTGTCTACTTTGCATGTAGGCCTCAGAAATTGTTCAGCACTTTGTGTATGACTGTATATATCAAATTCAAGTTTGGCGAGAGTTAGCACATTCGCATACTCTGCATATGCAAGATCTCAATGGGGATTTAGTGAGTGTTGTGGTGCTTTGGATGACCTAGAAGGTCTGTAACGTGTTGATTTTTCATAGTGAGTGGTTGCCTACTCTGTTACAACTGCTGATTCGGGGCCGTAGGCTTTGGCGTGAGGCAACGACTACAGTGGGGTAGACACCCACATTTGAACTTGTTTGTGAGGGGTTTCAATAAAATGTCGAGTTATGGGAGCCAGTTCGAAGGGTCGGTTGGGTAGATGTGCTACAAATGTTACGGGGGGACCTTGAGTTGGTTGATGATGCATTTTTTTTGTAACTAGTAGGGAGATGCCATGACATTCAAAGGGGTCCACATCACCCTAACGAAAGTGATGTTGGCTAATTGTCTGGGTGTGTTGGCATCAGGAAAATTATTCTACCTCATGGTTGGGGTTTCCAGGACGTGTAGGTGTTTTTTATGGGGGCTATCCCAAAAATGACGAGTAGGCAAATCTCAAGATCGACATTGTAGAGGTTTTGGCAGGAAGTGATGGATTTAATGAACCGCTACTTCGTCCAGTCTGGAAATGTGTCGAAGTTGCAAGGGGTCCACTTTGCCTTTTTGAAATGTTTGAAATTTGGTCGACATGTCAACCTATTGAGGTTTTTTCTGGCTACATTAAGACTACAGCATTGCAGTTGGAAATTTGGATTAATTATTGCCCTTTAGAGATTGGCGACCCTGCTTGTGCTAAGGCCCCCATGGCTGACGTCGTAGTTCATTTATAGTTGATGGAGGGTATTTGCGGTCGTGGATGTGAGGGTTTCATTTGCTACGAGGGATGAGGGGCTATAGAGGGGGTCTGGTGGGTTGATGTCGAAGGAAGTGCAGGTGGCCCAAGAGGGGTTGTAGGCTGCTTGGCACAAATTCAACGCCTAGAGGTGCAAAAAGTGCTATTGGAGATGGAAGCCAACCTTGCTAGGGAAAGCATGTGTATTTCAAAGGCTAAGGTGACTGAAGAGGTGGTAGAGGTGGCTAGGCGAGTGGAGAGGTATACTTGGGGAGCCAAATGGAAGGCTTGAGAGTAGGAGTTTGTTTGACAACTTAGTGCTGTGGAGCACACAGTAGTGGAGCATGAAAAATAGATGCAATGTGAGTGAGATCTCAAGGAGTTGACATTGAGTGGAGGATTCTCTATGGGAATAGGTTAGGGTAGAGATGTCGTAGGTGAAGAGACGTAATATAAAAAGGGAGTAGTCTAAGTTGGAGGAACGCAAATAGGAAAGGCAGGAGGTGACAAAGCTTTAGTGCTAGATTGATTGTGTGCATGAGAGTGGGGTTTAGATGTGGTTGTGGAAGGCAAGTGTCCATAAGTAATTATGGATATTTGCGGTCATGCACCTTGGGGGCACTCCATCGACACATTTGATAGACTACTGCTAGGTTGCATCCAGATGGGAAAGGTTCGCCTACAGAGCAGATACAGAAGGTTGAGGCTACAACATTTGTTGATACTGAGTAGCACCAAATGGTGTTGGACAATATTCACACATAGGAATGGGCTCGATGTCCTTGCATGCAATTGCCTAAGCAGCTCTAGTTTTGGTTGGGGGAGTGGTGGTATAGTCATTGGATGGGATATGGGGCTATTGTTGGCCCCATGACCTTTGTTTCTAGTTTTGCATGTAGGGTGTTTGGGCTAGTGCTGTGCATGTGCTAGTCTAGTTAACGATTGTCCATTGTTGTAGGTAGGGGTTTTGCTATTGGGGAGTTGTTGTCAGGGGTGTTTAGTTTGGGGTGGGTTTGCATTCATGAGTGGAGGGTGGGGAGTCTTACCTCCACCTTGTTGCGATGGATTCTCCACTTTTGTACATATCTCACTGTTTTGTTTTCATTTTAATACAAATTTTTCTTGACATCTTCTGCTTAAAAAAAATGTATGTTATTATTGGTTAATGCTAGTGGATTCTAACATCTCTCTTATGCTTATGCTTATGGTTGTACATCTTGAGGTTTGAACCCTTAACTCCTTGTTTGCATGCATTGGTATTTTTATACATCATGGTATATTGGTTATAAGCTTGTACATAGTATATGTTGGAACAATCTCCCATGTATTGGTAAGTATACATATTTTATTATGACTTATATTTCTTAAGGTTTGGACCTTGGACCTTGCTCAGAAGTAATATTTGTATGTTATTAAGTTTTGGAACAAAGTAAGAATATGGGTATGAGATAACTTGAATAGATAATTGGGGTTTATTCTAGTTATTCTTTAATTTTATATTAGAACCCATTCCTTGACATGTGGACTTAACTTTTTTTTATGTTATCTTGGTGACTTGACCCATTGGTGGACCATGGAACCTTTTTTATGGATAAATATTACCCAATTTTTAAAAATAGATTATCAATTCTTTATTCTTAGAATTGTCTAAACCCTACCTCTAGTGCTTATAAATAGTTGGCAATGTTGGCCCTCTTGGTATGAATTGTGCATCTCCCTCTTTTGTGCTCATGCTCATGGTTATCCTTGGTGGAGGTTTTTAGATCTGAACCTATTCTTGCTTAACAAAGCTTGGATCCCAACTAATCTCTTGAGGTAGAGGAAATATTCTTAATTTCATCAATTTTGATGAGCAACCCACCTTATTGTACCTACTTTTCTTTGAAGTGGTTTTCATTGATTATTTAATGATATTGTATGTGTTGTTAATCTAACTTTGGTTTTTATTCTTGATGATCAATTCGTAATTCACCATTTTCGATAATTTCCACTTTGTGCATCCTACTCATTTTTCTCCTATGACACCTTTTTCTCTTGGTGGCAGTAGCCATTTTATTGATTATCTAATCATATTATATGTGTTGTTGATCTTACCTAGTTTTTTATGATAAATTTGTAATTTGCCATTTTTGGCAATTTTTGCTTTGTGCATCTTTCTCCTATGACACCTTATTCTCCCAACAATGGTGACAACAACGCCTTTGTGTGTCATGACTTTTGTTGTAACCGAAGTTCTCCACATTTTCTAGAACAGTGTAGTCGTGGTGATGTTTGATGGAAACGGTAGCTTCTTTTTGCAGCAGCTAGTGAACATTTTAGGCATGTATAGGTGCATTTGACATGTTGGAAGCTAGGGACACAATGTTTAGGGTATTGATATTGGCTGGTCGGTCATCTAGGTTGACTTCGAATGTAGACCATCAATCTAGGGGCATTGCAAATATTATTAGTTGGGTACATTAACACATGATTTGTAGGAGGCAACTCATATAGGAATGGCTAGTTGAGCAATGGGTAGGCAGTGTAGAGGGTATAGTGTGGTACTTGAACCATGTTGCTAGTGACTGTCATGTAGTCAATATCAAACCATGTGTTTAGTGATAGTGGGGAGTCAGGGCCTTAAGGTAGCTATAGGGTTGATGCTAGCCATAACGTAACTCAATAGTTGGTTTGGACATGCATGAGGGTTCTACCCAATAGTTGTTCTTGTCTTACATTAGGGTTGGCCTAAATAAGTGAGGTATCACACCAAACAATCCTTGATGGCTAGTTAGTTAATATCTGATGTTGGAAACCTCACAAGAATATCGCTAGTAGTGCAATCATGGGGTTAATGATAAGCATTGACGGTAATGTTAATGGTTTGGTTAACGTTTATATTTTGATTAACAGTTTTGGTTAAGTGGTAATTGCTGTTGGTTCTAATAATGTGCTTTGTAGCATGGGCCCCATCTTCCAGCTTGTCCTAGATGGCACCAAGGCGATTTCCTCTATTATCAAGGTTCTAACCCTTCCTGCATGTGTTCAATGCAGATCTTAGTTAGGAGGTCCAAATGGAGGTTCTTGGTGATGTTTCAGATGCTAGATCATAGTGTGCCATGAAAGTGTTGACTTTTAGAAGAGCTTTGCAGACAAGGATTCAAACATTGTTGTATTTTGGAGCCATGTTATGGATTTGTAAATGGCCAAAGTGGTTGACTATGTATCTTTTGCACCCTACACATTAAAGAATTGTATTTAATATGTTGAAGTAATATTGAATGTATTTTAGTTAAGTAATCTATCCTTTATGGGGTTTGCAAGTGTGATTATTGATTTATAAATTTCATATTTGGTGATTTAAGGTTTTCTAATCATTTAAGTTTGGATTTTAAGTTTTGCATATGGAATATATGAATTTATAAGGAATTTAATTATAACCCTTTAAGTGATTTTCTAATTCATCAATGGTGGAATTTGGGGTTTGACAATCCTAGTACTTGGACTTTAAGCACTCTAGTGAATCATGTATATTCTCATGATTTGAGATGATGTCTATTTGAAATTCAATTTCTAGCTGTCATATCATCTTAGTGTTGAATCGAAAGTTTATCCTTTATGATGGGCAAAGATGGTTACTTAACGTAAGCAAGAAGAGTAAATGTTTATGATAAATAGCAGTGATGAAGTACTTTGAGTGATCATTTCCTTCTTTGTCAAGGCACTGTGACCCCTTTGATAACCATGTAATGTAAATCGCTAACATGTTTTTAAAATAAACAAATGCACATACATTAGCGAACCATCAAAATTTTCATTTTTACCAGGTGAAGCACTTAGAGCAGAAACTGATATTCCATAGGCTCCATCCTCTGGAATGCAGCAAGTTCCCTTCCCTGCCCAGAAAAAGTGAATTTCCATGACATTGTTTGTAACATTTGCCTCAAATGTGTGAACCACTGCTGTGTATGAACTCCCAGCTTCCTTCTCAATATTGAAGTCAGTCAACACCCTCTTCCCCTGTAAATCACCGTAATAACTGTCAAGTTTAAAAAAAATTTAATAATGATGTGGCTATTATCATAGAAAGCCCCTTACCTGTATATATATATCAAAGTAGCGTCTTCCGAGGCCTTTTCAACTTGCTGTTCTTGGCATTTCTATTTCTTCAAACTGTAAGGTAATCTTATACCGTCCATTTTCAAGTCCCAAACCATAGTATCTCAATGAACTTGGAGAGACTCTTGCTGTCTGATATAATTCTGAATCTAAACTGTTTGCAGTTTGAGAGCTGGTTGTTTTCAGATAAGTATCAACAGCATCGTCTATGAAATGCCCTACACTGCCCACACGCCAGTCCTGAGCATTAGTTACATAAAAGGAGGCAGGTCCAAAGGGTTCATTGTCTCTTTGATAGACTGTTCCAGTGGCAGATGCTTTTCGATCACCACAGTTCACTGCAAAGTTAGAATCTGAAAACCAGCAATGAAGTGGGGGAAACTGATGTCATAACCTTGTTATAGAAGCTTCATATATTATCTATGAATATTGTGAAAGGTTAAACCCATCGTTGCAAAACAGGCAATGTTTAAAATATGTGCATTCCCATTAAACCAGTTCATATGAACAAAATGTGGATAAGAGAAAGGAAGAATAATCTTTACAATTTTAAAATATGGTGGAACGTATAAGGAGACCCGGAAATTATTGATAGTAAGATGTTTTATACTTTTATTAATTCATAATGCAATGCTTTAAAACAATGAGGTCTTAGCCTAGTGGTAAGACTTCAGATATGAAGGCTCCAAGTAATGGGATCAATTCTGGTGAATAATGTTGAGTTCTAATTGAACTATATGAATTGGGTGTACCTATAGTACAATTATTTGGGCTTTTCAACATAATGTAGTGCTCCAATTATATAGGGGAGCCTTTGCTAGGATATGGGCTGGTTGACTAATGTTATTCAAATAATTGGAACAAATCATAGTGTCTAGTTACAAAAAGATAATTAAAGAATATCAATTTAAAGTCATAGAATATATCCTAAAAAAGTCCAAAAAAGTAAAGGGAAACAATCAAAGATCCATCAAGTAATCAACAATGAGCTCTAAGCTTAGAGGAAAGAGTCTTCACTTGAAAAACCTAAGTTATAAGTTCAATTTTGATAAGCTACATTGAGTTATGTACCCAAAAAAATTCCCTAAAAGGAATTCTAAAACCTGCCCAACAAATCTAGAAGGTCTTAGTGAACCTAAATAAAATTTTAGTTTCAGTTTCAATATGTAAAATAACTATTTTTGTTAGTAGCAACAAATTTTTAGCCTTAGTTTATACTAAAACTGAATGTATTTAATTACATCTCTTGAGACTCTCTTGGTTCGGTTGGACCACACTAGTTTCAAAATTCCTTTTTCAAAATTTATCCATAACTCACCATGAGCAAATGAAATTGAACTCATAACTTGATTTTCCATGTCAAGCCTCTTACCACTAGGCTAACGCACACTTTTTTGTTAGATTACAATTCATTTAGTTTAAATCCTAAGATAGTTAAATCATATTTTGTATGTTACATTAGGGAAGAAGAATTCCAACGGGGAAACGGGAGGTCTGGGCAGCATGGCAAGAGGAGGCCATTGGAGTGGCTGTCAAAGAAGAAAAAATTGGTTGGGATTTAGCTGAGGCAGCCTCGTATCAGAGCATGAGGCGGAGCTCCAGAAGAGTGGGCAGAGGGAGCTGGAAGACGAGGCCAGCTAGTAAGAGGAAAGGGCGGCTGCTAAACGTTGAGCCCAGGAAGAGGAGGAAGACCAGATTTGGCAATAGCGCAATAAGGTCCATTCTGATAAGCTGTGCGCCTGGTTGCAGGCGCTGCCCCTATGTCATCCTCAACATTGGAAGGAATGGCCCATCGTAGACCTTGTGGCGCTACATGTGCAGGCAGGGAGGGACATTCACCCAGATAAACAAGGGAGTGAGGCGATGGAGGCGTTCGAAGACTTCCAAGAGGTGCCGGGATGACCTCCACGTATTGGAGCGCCCTTATTGTCATTGCCCTTATTGTCATTGCTCTCGCCTACCGTTGTGGCTGTAAGTGGGGAGGAGGGTGTTGTCAACCCTATTGTTGATTTTTGTTTTTGGCTGTTGCGTTTGTAAGGAATCTCCGGGGGTTGGTTCTTGGGGGATTTTGGGGGAAGAAGCTTTTTGCTGGTGCGCAAGATTTTTTTGTTTAGGGCTGGTTTCGTGGGGTTCTTTTTTCCGCCTCATTTTTGGATTTTGGCATGTATATTTTGTAAATTTTCTTCCGAATACAACCCGAATTTAAAAAAATAAATAAAATGAATTTCAAAAAAAATAATAAGACCAAAATTTATTACAACATAACATTCTACCCAAGTTCAGTTTCAGCCCATAGTGTTGAGATATATGCCATGTCTGGGCACAGTAAAATTGCTCATTTGGTGTTACCTACATGGTAGGTCATAGAAACTATTGTCAGGTGGCTTTTTGATATTGTGTTAATTTCACGGATCTAACATGTAAATTGTGATGCAACAGAAAACATTCACTTTGTAACCTTAACAGAAAGTGACAATAAATTTAGTGGAGTGCAACCATCAAATTTTTAGAAAGGAAAACGTCGGGTTACCTTCTTACTACACTTTGATTCTCCTCAACCGTTTTTAGTAATGATTTATAGTGCCCAGATATTAAATTGTGATACAATTAAGATTTTGCTTATGCATAATTGCAACTTGATAAGTTGTCTTCTTCCTAGGAGATTTGTTTGTTGGTATGAACTATTAACAATGATACAGTATCTCTATTTCTTTCCTGCCTGAACATTAAGATAATTGCTAAGGAGGAACGACAGGGTATTCCGTGAAAAAAATCATATAAATAAATCCATAAGTCCTTCTGACAATGGACATGGTGTAAACTGTACAAATAATAATGTGACTAGAAATAAATTTTCTTAATTGTCAACGATCTAATGACTTGAGCTTAATCTTAAAGATGCATAATAAATAATAGGATAGTAAAAACTTGAGATGATAAAATTGAATACATCACAATACAACAGAACTAAAAAATGAGTTCCCTTACATTGCATAAAGCAATGAGGAGATATTCGAAGGAAGATCCCTTGATAAGCTATTATTTCCAAGGAACTTGCAAACATAAGACCATTATTAAATGTTGTTCCCAATGACACTTTAGCTTTGATTAAATTCTAAATAGCCAGTGCACAATTCAGTTTAATAGGCAAAAAATAACGGGAATTCATAAAAATTTTGCATGCTTAACGTACCTTTCCTTTAATTAGACCACTATATGCACTTAACCTTTCTTACTATTTCTGGTTAAACTTTGATGCAAGAGAATTCAAGGAACTAGTCTTCAAGGCCCAATTCCTTCAAGCTTTGCAAAATTTCCTGTTATTTTTTGCATATTAAATTGATTTTGTGTGGTCAATGCCTCATTTTCTTGGCACATCTGATTCAAGTCCTTTTTAATTGAATGTGTTTTAGCTTCTGCTATGGACTGTTTGAAGATGGCCAATACTGCTTCCTCCTGAGCCTTTTGAAATCGTTCTTAAAGCTGTCTGATAGCTTCATCCCTTGTCATTGTTGGGCTGAGAATTGTTTGCTTTGCAAGTTGGACATGAAGTTCAGCAACCTCCGCGACTAAGCATTGATTTTGCTCTTGGGCCATTTCTAGTTGTCCCTCGAGAATGAGCATTTGCCCCTTGCATTCAGTAGCTTCAACTGGGTTTTAGTGATGTTCTTTGGAAGATCAAAGATATCCAGAGTTGGTTGCTTAGTCCCTACTAGTCGTTCCAGCAATTTTTCATGCTGGGTTGTGTTCAATTTTCTGCTGACCATGCTTGCGGACATCTACACATCTTGGAGTGCTGATACCTCTAATATAGATGCCATAGGTGCATTCAGTGCTTTGGCCACATAACCACTTTTGCTGTTGTTTCCTACCCTTGGTGCTACATCATCAAGACAATTGCCTCTTCACCTTCCTCCAACCTCACTGAGAAAGTGGTGGCATTCCCAAAGATTTTTGAGAATAAATGATGTGTTGCTAATGAACTATCACCTCTCAAGCCTTGGGATTTGACCTCGAAGGCAGTTGCATTCTTTAGGTAGAGAAAATGGAACCACCTCTCTCCATCTGGCTAACTATTCATGCCACCTCATTAAGGTGATTTATTGCTAGCCAATACACAAATGGATCTACCCCACTTGTACCTGCATGCTGCTCTTGTTCACTCAAGAGCTACTCTTGGATTTTTCATAAATGCTCAACAATTGCGCAAGCCTCCAATGTTGTTTTTTAAGTGGATGGTGGTGGTGGTAGCTCCTCTTCTTGGATGGCTACTGGTGTTTTGTCCTTCATGATTTCTGCCTATGAGGCCAAGGGACTATGCTTGAGAGTGTCATTGGAATAGTGAACAATACCTTCTTAAAAAATTTTCTTAGAAGGAATGGAAAGGGTAGGGTCCTCCTTCTATGTTTGTTCTCCTTGAAATGCTTCTCAATTTCTAAATATATTAGTTGTGGAAGGTTAATGGGAAATTTCTTGCTTAGAGCAGTGCATGCATGAGTGAAGAAGGTAGTCACCTTACTTGGCCTTACTGTTGAATTGAGGTGATAGGCGGAAATCTTGAAATAAATTCGCTCCACTAGTGTGAGTGCACCATACTTCTTACTGTCCACCCTGTAGCATCATTGGGGCCACTCCCTTTTCATCTCAGGGTCACCTTTTGTTGATATTTTTGCTAACTATGTTCAGATGTTAGACAACCCCAGTGCTTATGCAATGGCCTTTGCCAAATAGGACACTGGAACATCCTTGATTTTTATAATGGACCCTAGCCTTTGGTTGTTCCAGAAGAGATAAGTCTATCCCATGTACCATTCCTCATTGGTTGTGATGATTGGCCACATGGGAGAGGTTTGCAATTATGTTTTGACATCCTCTGGAGCTTTCTCCCAAAATGGCCCAAAGTTTATTTCTTGAAGAATTGATCTTTGGATCTCTTGGGACTTGATGATGTCTAGGCAGGCTTGAGTTAGAGTGACCTCAAGCCTAGGCATAGGTCTAGGCACTTTTCCTTATTGAGATTGTTTTATAGGCACTTCTTCTTCTGGAATCTATTGAATAGATTTCACTTCGGGCTTCTCATGAAGAGGTCCTATGGGTTACCTCTTGTTGTTCTTGGCCTTGTTCTTATTGGCCCCTTCTAGCTATGGGTTGTTTCTCCTATGGTTGTGAGGGTTCTCCTTCCTGTGATTGCTTTTTTTTGGGTGCCATCTATAATCATAATAGAACCACGAATTAGCAATCATTGTGTAACCTTATAATAATTGGGATACCTTAACTCTTGAGGGTAGTTACACTTGGCTACGTTGTGATTATGGTTAATTTAATTAACTTAAATTGTTATTTTTATTTATGCCTTATCATTGATAAATCATCCCATAGGTTGTTGGAAGGGTTAACTTGGAAAAAGTTGATCTTTATGTATGATTAAAGTTACTAACCCTTAGGAGAGTTAAAATATTTTTCAAAAATTGCATTGGAAACCTTAAGGTTTGTGGTGTCCATGATAAAGATCTTACCTCTAGTAAGTGCAGGATCAAAAAATGGAGTGATTTGGACAAACTGTTTGAAAGTTATGGACTCTGGAAGGTTTTGGGCTCTAAAAAATTGCAAAAAGTTCCCATGTGTTATGAGTAAATGACAAAAAATTCCTACGACAAAAAATTCCTAAGTGTTCGGTGGTATATATAGTATTTTTGTATTGCGTCAACTAGGCCTTGATGATGGGGCCTCATCAATGAGGTCTGCTGCATTGATGAGGCCTTGACAATATAGTTGTTGACCACCATTGACTTTGGTCAAACTTTCAAAATACAAAGCAATTTTTTGATGAAATTAGGGTCAAATGAAAGCTTAGAAGACCAAGAATAGTATGAAATCATGAGAAGAGGGCATTGAAGTTCATAAATTTGGAAAAATGGAGAAATTTTGATTTAATGGATGAATGTAATGAAAGATTAAGGAGTACTAAGTGATTTACACAATGGAAAATACAAAATATAAGATTGTAGCATTGTCAAAGGGAAGGAACTTAAATTAGTGAAGCCAAAAGCTATGTAAGTGGGTCCTTCCCATAGCATGCTCATGTCCCTTTTGCCCTTGCATAAACTTAACTAAGGAGTCCATAGGCCCCATAGTCGATTTAATGATCATGACAAGTTAAGGACCAACCCAAAAGAATCCACTCAAGAATCCCAATATGTTAGACTAAGACATACAACATACCATAGAACCCAGCAGTGAAGTGAGTTATGGTAGCATGGATGGATGATAGAGAAGGTGGAATGGAGTTCCAAATTAAGGTCATAAGAAGTCCCTTGTGGAATTGTGGTTAAAATGACCCAAGAAGTTCCATCCTCAGTCTAGACCAAAACCTTCCACTTTCAGTGACTTTGCATCACCACTCTAAGACCGATCCACCCACTCGAGACACAAGGGTGTCCTTGCAAGATAACCATCATTTCACAAAGAGGAGAGAGAAGTAGGAAGTGAGAGAGAGAGGGCCCTAGTTAGAGGGGACCTTTAATCATAAGTGTATGTCTTTCAAGTCCCATAAATAGTGCTTGTAGCCCTTTTATTTGTTCAAGGGGTGTGCTTTGAATTCCTATCATTTTGTTTGAAATGGGAACCACACCATGCGAGTACTTATTCTTATTGAAGGGGTGTGCCTTGAATTCCCATCATTTTTATTTTATTTTTTTGAATGATGGGAACCACACCATGCAACGACATTATTTGTCTTCCTATCATTAGGTGGTATTGAATGGTAAGAAGTTCATGAAAAAACACTCAAGCACTCAAGCAAGAAGAAGAGTACAAAGAGTATTGAGTCCCCTTGAAGTCACACCATTTACAAACCTTTGGATCCTTTCTAATTCCAGAACTATCAATGTCACTAATTGATTAAAAGTTTCTTTAATGAAAAAGGGATCTCAAATTCCCAGAATAAGGAAAACCATAGAGTTCTTTGGATGGGTGGATGACATGGACTCATTGCTTGTCCCATGAAAAGTAAACCATGTTAAAGTCATCAGACATTAGAATTCAAAAATAGAAACCAAACATCAAAAATCACACATTAAGCACAAACCATCATTAGTAAGCAACAATAGTAGCATTGTGTCCTATGACAATAAAGGAGATTTATTAGCTAAAATGAGAAAATATCGGACTTAATCAAAAGAAACATAAGAAACAAAATAAAGTAAAAATATATAAGAAAGTGTAAAATAATCAAGAAAATTTAAATGTACAAAAAATAAAATTAAAAACATTTGAAAAATAAAAAATTTGTAAAATAAAAAATGTGAAAAAAAGGGTAGAAAAACTAAGAGGCCATGGTAATGGTCAGCATGGATGGAAATCTCCCCCATGAATGAGTTGGAAGGAGGAGATTTGAAAAATAGAACATGGGTGTCCATTAGGTGAGGTGGTATTTACACTGGCCAATCTTAGTTCTAGGAAAGGTTTAATTTGTTGGATATTGACCAATTACTTTTTATTTGGGCTATCAAGTTTGTAAATTATCATGGTCCTAGAGGAAAAGGTTTGATCAATTATATAACATCCCTCTCACAATGTTTGAAATTTTTCCTTTTGAGGTACATGTGTGGGGTTCTAGTAGAGGACCTTATCTCCTGGTTGAAACCTTACTTTCCTAATTCTAAGGTCATGGCATTGCTTGTTGAATGCCTTGTTCACCTCATTCAAAGATAGGGCCACTAAGCAATTTTTGTCTAGCACATTCAGATTGATTAATCTCTCATTTTGTGCTACACTTAGGTCAAGGTTTAGTTCACAGGCTGTTGAAAGTATATAGAGCTCAGATTGAATTGGGAGTGTTGGAAGTTTTCCATACACTAACTCATAGGGAGAAAATCCAATAGGAAGTTTCCAAGTTGATCGATAAGCCTAAAGAGCATCATTAAGTTTTGTGCTTTAATCCTTTCTATATTTGCTAATGGTTCACGTTAATATTTTTGTAATCTCTTGATTGGTTACCTTTGCTTGACCATTGGCTTGGGGGTGGTAAGGTGTTGTTAATTTATGTTCTACCCCCAAGTGTTACATTATATTTCTAAATGTTGCACTTGTGAAATGAGTTCCATTATTAGAAATTAGTGAACACAAGACCCCAAACTTATTGACGATATGTTATTATATAAATCTAGCGATAGTGGATGATGTGCAATCTATAATGGTTGCTGCTTCAGCCCATTTTGTGCAATAGTTAACTACTACTATAATATATGCTTTCTCGTTAGACATGGATGTGATGGGACCCATGAAGTTAATGCCCCATATGTCGAAAGGTTCTAGTGGTTGAATACATTGTTGAGGACCTTCCATATGAGCACTCATCCCCCTGTCACGTTGACAATGTTCACAAGACTTGAAAAATTGGTGGGCATCCCTAAAGATTATGGGCCAATAGTATCTTGCCATCAAGATTTTTATGGCCATGCATCTCCTTGTATAGTGGCCTCCACAAGGTCCTTCATGAGCATCCTGGAGAACGCATAGTTGATCTTTGTCAAGGACACACCAACGGATCAAGCCATCAACACACACCTTGTAAAGAAGTCCATTAATTTCCATGAAGTATTTGACATGATGTAGAAATTGTTGTTTTTTCCTAAAATCCAAGTCTTGTGGCATCTCTTGAGTAAGAAGATATGTGAGGATTCCATTATACCATACTGCTTTTTAGGTGTTTATTCATTTATTGCTCTAGTAAAGAGGAGTTCGTCTAGAAAATAATTAGAGAGCAAGCTTTCCTCCTGTTTGTTATCCCATCTTAAGCAAGAAAGATGGTTAACGATCACATTTTTTATCCCTTTTTAATCTACCATAGTAATATCAAGTTCCTACAAGATCACAAGCCACTGTATAACACGAGGGCTTACCGTCAACTTATTCATAAGGAAGCGAATTGCACTGTGGCTTGTATGTACATATACTTTGTAACCTAGCACATACTGTCTAAACTTTTCTAGCACATACACCACTATCATCAATTCTTTTTCCGTGGTGGTGTAATTTAACTATGCTTCCACAATGCTTCAACTCATGTAGTGGATATAATATGGATGTTTATTATCATCCATCTGTGTGAGCATAGTTCCCAAAGCATAGTTAGATGCATTTGTCATGATATGGAATGGTTTAGACCAATTTGGTTCTCATAGGATTGGTGTTTCTATAGGTTTCTCTTTTAATTGTTGAAATCCATTTTCACATTCTTTGGTCCAAATGAACAGTGCATCTTTCTTTGTAAGTTCAATAAATGGTTTACCAATCCTAGAGAAATTCTTGATAAAGTGCCGTTAGTAACTAGTGTGTCCAAGGAATGACTGAACATCATTAATAGTCTCTAGTTGACATGTTATTCCTTGGATGACCCTTATCTTTTCTAGGTCTACCTCAATCCCTTTCTGTGAAATTCGGTGCCTTAGCATAATGCCTTCTTAGACCATGAGATGGCTCTTTTGCCAATTGATTCGTAGGTTCATCTCAACACATCTCTTCAGTACTTTCTCAACTTGGTCCAAGGCTTGCTCAAATGTGGCTCTGTAGGTGGAAAATTCATCCATGAAAACTTCAACACCACTACTTATTTTTTGTTGAAAGATACTAAGGACCAAGCATTGAAATGTTGCAGGGGCATTGCATAGGCCAAAATGGTAGCTTACAGTATGCAAAAGTCTCCCAAGGACTCATGAATGTTATCTTGGCCTGGTCTTCTAATGTAATTTGGATTTGATTACAACCACTATAACTATCTAAGAAATTATAATAACATCCATTTGGATGTTCATATTGACATATGTCACATTGAGTTTCATCATTAGAGTCAAACTCCACAACTTCCTTTACTACAGCAGCTTTGCTCTTACCTCGTTGGTAAGCATGTTTAGCTTCTTTTCACCTCCGGCAATTACGATCACTATTTTGCTCTTTGGATTCTTCAGCAATCTTCAAAGTAGTTATGAAATTTTTCATCCAAAGAGTCCCATAACTTGTCAACCTTAGTTGAAATATTAAAAATAGATTTTTGGATGGGCAACATCTTTTTGTTCACCACTTCATCAAGTGACGACTCCTCCTCATCACAAACTGAATCTCTTATTTTTTAATGGAAGGATCCCTGTTATACTCTTTAGCACTTTCCCTTTTTCGTAGCTCACCTTCTTCTTTTGCTACCTACTCAATTAACATTTGAATCTGATGAGCTCTTAATTTAGATAATCTTCCTTGGGCATACACCCAAAGGGTTCTTCTTGTTTTTGCTCTAAGCTGATCTATGATGTGGCGAAGTTGTTCCCTCTAAGAATAACCATGACTAGGGCATCGATGCAAGAGTGAATAGTATTGGTCCATGGTGGCATCCAAGGATTCATGTGCTCCTTGTTTCCAGCCTTATATTTGCTTTCTCATATTAGAAACTATGGAGTACGTTTGGTATTTATCATTAAATAATTTTAACATGGTAGTCCATCTGTGGATAGATTTTAGCTCTAAGGACCAATACCAACTTTTAGCTTCCTTAATGAGTGTCCTTAGGAAAAGCTTGTAGATGTGTCTGTGGATCAAAATTGTATCCCCCTTAAATCTTGGGATATTGTTCATGTCTAGAAGCTTGATTTGACTATCCTACATATGCTTGGTTGGGATTTTTATTACCTCTACAATGTTGAGCGTACTATGAGTTGCTAATAAAGGTTTATCATCATCGCTGCATTGATGATGTTGATGATGGTTTCAGGCACCCCTTCGATTTTGGTGGCCTTCAAAATCATTGTTATTTTATTGATCACCTTCATCATGGTTGTTTTGACAGTGGTTTCCATTAGAACTATTAGATGAAGAGGAATGTTTAAAATTAGATGATTAGGAAGGTGGATTGCCATTGCCACTACAGTGTCCACCATCACTCTTATGCTTATTATGATCACCATCCTTAGATCCCTTATTGTTACGATGTTTACCTGAGTCCCTACCTTGGCTATCAGTCTCTCCTAAACCTAGTTTATGAATAGTCAATCACAGGATCAGGTTCACACCCTTGCCATTAGTAGCAGGGGGTGGGGAATCTTCATGTTGAGAACCTTCCAAAGGAGGATCCTCATTGTCCTCTTAATCTAGTAGGAACAAGGGGTTAGTGTAATGTTTTCCCTTTGTAGCTTCATGGAGTTTCTCCTAACATTGATCTCATTTACATTGTGTTTCATTGGGATAGTAGTTCTGAGTGTCGTAGCCACCTAGAACGTATTCTTCATGAAGATATACTATAACCAACTTATTAAGGGTTTTGAATAACATCCCGGGCATAGATCAATCAGGAGGCAAGACGACATTGCCCTACATACCATGCCATTGCATTTGTTCACCTTGATGTAGGATGAAGCTAAAATTTGGTACAAACTCATTTGGATGAGTGTATACCACCTTGCATTTTTGTGGGACTGATGGTTTGGTATCTTTGAGCTTGCAAGAAGAAGAAGAAATTTTGCAAAACAAAATGAAAGTATTAGTATGCTTTTATAATTTTTATGTATAGTGGGAATGATATTGACCTTTAGGTTCATATAATGATATTAGTGATATTCACCTAAACCTAAATAGTGCACGTTCTACAAACAAAGTCCTCGACAATGGTGCCAATGATGAGCGATGAGGTACCCCTATGTCTAACCATAGGAATCACAAAGCATTCATGTGTGATCCAGTTGAATTTTGTGAACTTTATTGTTTCTAGTGCACTAGTACTTTAGGAAGTGAATCTAGCCTTAAGGTCAATCATTTTCCTCCCAATTACACTTTTGATATTCATTGGTATGGTTAAGTGTAATGGAGGCATTTGATTTTTATCATTTTTATGTTTTATAGCTGGGTTTTTACATTGTAGATAAAAAGGGATTTGATTAACTAATTAACTAGTCATTTTACTAATCCTGACATAAGTATCCATTTCCACTTTTCATACATGTCCTAAACCTATGTATCCATTTCTGGAAGACTAAGTGCTATGCTACTGGGCATCGACGAGGCCTCGTTGACATAGGATAAGTTACATCGATGGGGCCTCATCAATGTAGTTGACTACATCAACAAGGCCTCGTCAATGCAACCAACCAACAATGACTCACAACTTCTATTGACAAATCAATAAGATTTGGTACCATTATAAGAGGAACATCTTGATATTGAAGAAAATGTAGAGCTCACTTACTTGATTTAGTGAATGAGTTAGGTACTTTGACAATTTTCTTCACTTTAAGTGCTATTGATTTGTATTGGCTAGAATTACATAAGTTGATGCCTAGAAAGCCTCCACAAAATCCTTTAGAAGAAAAGCATTGAAGAATGAATAATGTTATTGACAATCCACATAGAGTTGTTGGATTCATGCATCTTCAACATCAAGCATTTAGAGAGGCGATATTGTTACTAGAATTTCAAGTGGTTGACTATTGGACTAGATATGAATGGTAGCATCATGGATTACATCATGTCCATGATTTTCTTTGGATTAAAGGAGCTCCAAATATAGATAACCTTGATTGGAATAATCTAGAAGAAGTAAAGGAAATAAGAGAATTTTTTATTCTTTAACAAATGTTTGAAATTGTAGATATATAGAAGATGGTAGAAACTATGATGTAAGTTTTGACATGCAACCACTATTTATATCTTTGTATTATTTAATCAACTTAGTGTTATAGTATAATGTTGCTAGAATCTCCAACATTCTTAAATCTTTGTCATCTCTTTTTTTATAGTTTCATAAATATATAACTAAACTAGTTATAGTTTCCAAGACAAAACATCCTAAGGCATCCATGTTTGGTTAATAGTGACCAACTTTGATATATGCATTTAGACATGGATTATGATGAAATATTAAAGACTACTGAAAGACATATACTGTGTAGAAGAGGTGCATGCTTGTGAAGATGAATGGATTTGAGTTTTGTACGTACTTGCTCTATTTATATTATTTTCCTATTTTTTTTCATCATATCACATTTTCCTTTTGTATTTATGTTTTTTACTTTTCATATATGGTTACATTCATTGAACTACCATGGTTCTTAAGTACAATGCTCCATGAATGTTATGATCACAATCGAAACTCTTTCGAGATTCAAAAAATAGTAATGAGATAAAATATGAGCCATAAAGAAATGATGATATACTCAATGTTTATAACATAGTGGTCTTGCAAACTTGGAAGGTCAACGTAGACTTTCAACTTGTTCTTGATAAATACATCGTTGTTAAGTAAATTGCTAAATATGCAACAAAATATGAAAAGAAATCAAAATCATTTCAAGATATGTTACTTTAGATTACAAAAATATGGGAATCAAATGACAATGTAATGAATGCATATAAAAGATTTATGATGGATATCATAGTTGATAGGGATATTGGAGTTGTGGAGGCATGTCATCTATTGTATGAGCTTTCTTTAAATGAGTGTAGTCGAAAGTTTGAGAATTTGAATTTTTCTAAAGAGGTATATAAAAAGGTCCTACCAAGTAATAATGAGGAAGATATAGTTGAAATGTATACATTGATTATTAGTGCATATTAAAGAAGACCTATACATTTGAAAGGAATATCCTTGATTAATGCTAAACGATACTATAAACCATCATGGAACCTATATGAAATACCCATTATGGTTAGAACTGATCCTTGATTTTTAATTTCTTCAAGAATGGATGAGGAAAGATGGATAGATTATTGTTGATGTCAATTTCTATTATATTATCCATTTAGAGATGTCCAAAGTGATCTTGGTAGAACTAATGAAGAAACTAAAAAAAATCGTTATCTATTCAACAGAATTATGAGGTGTATGAAGAAAATATTAATGAAGATTTTCAACATGCCCATACAAAGGAAGGTTAGTATGAAGATATACTTCCTCCAATACAAAATGATGTGAAATACAACTTCAAGATACTAAATCAAAATCTTCTATAATCTACTAACTTTCAAAGAATTGAACTTAAGATGCTTGGATTAAGAGATCAAGCTAGAGAACATGATTGATCAAGTTTCTATCATGGAGAAGATTTTGCAAAGATTGCTACATCTTTCATTCATAGTTATATATCAAATGTAATAATAACAAATTTGGAAAATGACTGTAATGTAGATGACATATCTTCCCTTAGTGTTCAACAAAGAAAATGTTGTGAAATTATCACTGTCCACCTACATTACCAGTTTGAAGATGTTAATCTTGATTCATTACTACTGATAATCCATGGAATAGTAGAAACATGAAAAGCATATCTAATTAATTCCATTTGTAAAGAATTCTTTTTGAGTTGCTTCTCAGTTGAGAATAGCTTATTAGTATGTGCTTCTATTAGTTCTGCAACATACAATATTAATGCAACAACCATGCATTCTACATTAAAATTTGAAATAAGAGAGTATAAGCCTCTTGCTGCATATACATTGGGATAACTACAAAATAAATATAAATATATCAAATACATCATAATTGATGAGATGAATTTTATAGGATAATATACTCTGTAATATTGGTAAATGGTTGATGAAACACCATATGTTGGGTAACTTCGTCTATGCATCCCCATCGACAAAGCCTCATCGATGCATCCTCGTTGATGAAGCCTCATCGACACATCCCCATCAACACATCTTAAATGCTTTGGTGCATATGTGTTAATGAGGATGCATTGATGCATCCTTGTCAACACATCTTAGATGCATTGGCACATATATGTTGACACTTTGTCACCTAAAATATATAAATATGCGAACACCTACCATGTAGTTGGCATCATTCGATTAGTAGTATAGCTAGACTCTTATAGTTTTCTCCTGTAATCATAGTAAATGGTTAGTGAGTGCCCACAATGTGGATCTGAGTTACTTGTACAACATCTTATTTAAGTGGCATTGTACCTAGACACATTCTATGCAACATGTTAACTTAGAATAGTTTTACTTTTGATGTACTTAGTTAATATTTAAATTTCCATGCACATTAATTAATTTGTGAAATGAGCATGACTAGTTTCAAGTGTAAACACATATTTGCTTAGTAATCCCAATAGTGTTATTGCTTGGTTCACCCAATAGCATAACACTTGGTAATCCCAATAGTGGGTATGTGAGTTCAAGACATGTATAGTAAGCTCAAAACGGACACTCATAATCCTTTAAATAGTTTAGGATTTATCTTCTTTTTATTAATTATATTAAATAATTAATTTTCATACTTTCATGTAGTTTAGCCTTAGTTGCATAACATCAATAATCATATGCCTCACTTTGGACTAAACCATATGTGATAAAGCTATTATTAGTCCAAGTCAGAAGACAACAACCTGCGATCAATGCTTAACAATTTGGATATCCCATTATTTCCATCCATGGAATTTGACTGAATTGCACATGAACACTTGTGATTTGTATAGTTGGATGTAAGGGATACCTGCTACTCATCATTGGTGCCATTGCTAAGGATGGTGCTAGTGATCTAGATTATTTATATTATAAATGATATTTGTTAAATCATTGATAATTTATCTTTTTGAAAATATTAATATTTTATGTCATACATGTTATTATTTAAAATTTTTCTCCTTCACATAGAGCTAATTATCCATCACATGATGAGAACACTAGTAGGAAAAATGGTAGGATCTATATTTAAGAGACTTGAAATGAATCACTAAAAACAAGGGTTTCATATGCTCATATCGAACCTTACTACATTCAAAGGCTATGTTTAGTTGATGCAGACAATCCTAGAGGGGATGGAGTAAGTCCTAGAACAAGGAAGGCCTCAAGGCCTAGGACCTCCAAACCTAAAAGAGATGAATGAAGGGACTATAGGAGAGGATATAATAGTCATGGTGATTCACCTAGTTTTTCATCTTTCTCTTCATCTTAAACGTCTAGTACTAACAAAGATGAATGTAGGTATGGAGATAGAGATACACTAAGGGGTCAAGATGAAGATAGAAATAAAGATCAAAGACAAGATGAAAGACATCAAAATAAGCATAGATGAGATCATCATAATCAGACAAATAGAAATAGATTTAAATACTATGATTGAAAAATGTCTTATCTGGTTGCCAAGTGGCCTATTTGGTGGCTAAAACATCATGGGAAATTAAAATTTAGTTGCAACCACTAAGGAAGTTACAACCTCTACTTAGGTGAATTACAACCACCATGATATAAAAATCATTGATATTAAAAATTGTAATTGGCACTTGTCCCTTTTTTCTCATATAATAATAATAATATATTTTTTTGATGACCAAAGGATTTACTTAGGAAGCATACATGCAGTATCTGCCATGAAAATTTTAGCAACCTTACATGTATAATCTCTAAGAACGATGGAAAAGGAAACTTGTAATTAGAAGCAAATTTTGACAAGATTTCCTAGTGCAGGAAACAATTCCTTTGTATTCATGATTTAGTTGAAGTAATGAAATAGGGGCTAGATGTTCTCCATCATGCTTCCCATTTTTCTTGTTCTTGATCTTGAAGTAATTAGAAGCAATTTTTGACAAGGCTTCCTAGGATTAGGGAACTTATAATCTCCAAATCCTTTATTTTCTATATTTTCCTTGAAAAATTGATGCTTCCCATTTTCTGAATATTATCATTGTCATTACTAGAATCCTAAACATTCTTTTCCTAGTTTTGATTTTGGTGGTCCTTACCTAAGTCCTGAATTTGTTCTTTGTCTTTTGTGTCTCCTTTTGAGATTTCTATTGTTGTGCTGTTCCTTGCACTTGCATGAAATTTCTAGTTTGGGGGCTAAGTGTTGATGCCAACATCGCCCATGCTAGGCACAGGGCCATGTTCAACAAGTCTAATCCCTTGGTACTAAGAACAAATAAACTTAATTTTTATAAGGACATCTTTGGGCTTGATTCATAATGATGAGCTTGTGGTGGTAGTTACATTGCCACATCATGATGGCATGGAGGTAATGGCCTAGGTGATGTTGAATGTGGGTTACGTAACAATCGTAGAGATGGCATAACTGATAGTGATGGTGTTGGGAGTTATGTGTGTTATGCAGAGACATGGGAGGTGGTTGTAACTGATAGTGGACATGGTGGAGAACATGGTGACAATGACGAAAGTTGCAAAGGTGGTGAGTGAAGTGGGATGTGATGGTAGTTACACTGGATGAGTGGTGGTAATCGTCGATGTGGAAGTCATGATTGCAGTAATTGAAACCGATGTGGGATGTGGGCATTTAAAATCACATAGGGGGGCTAGCCTCTCTCTCATCAGGGCCAACCTCTCTCACACATAGGGGGACCATCCTCTCTCTCATTGGGGCTAGCCTCTCTCTCACATAGGGGGGCTAGCCTCTCTCTAATTAGGCCTAGCCTCTCTTTCACATTGGGGGGCCAACCTCTTTCTCACTGGGACCAACCTCTCTCTCATATTGGAGGCCAACCTCTCTCTTACTAGGACTAGCCTCTTTCTCATTGGGGTGTAGCCTCTCCTCTCTTTGGTGGTGAGTGTGGCAGACAAAATGACATGTGCACTAGGAAATAGAGGTTGCGAACGATGTGTCTACAACATGTAGAGGAGATAGAAGTGGCATATCCCTCTCTCTCCTCCCTTCCCTAGTAGATGATGATAGATAGAATCACGAAATACAATGGCAGCAGCAGTGCGTAACGATGATAGGCAATGCAATCAACATTGGAGTGGATCTCTCAACCTCCCCTCACTTCTGTAGGTGTGTCAATAGATAGTGTAAGCACACAGTGGTAGTTAGTAATTGCAGCAAGTGTTCTCTCTTGGTGGTGGTAGGGTAGCATCAAAGGATAATGGATTAGTGGGTAACCTCTCTCTCTTTGCAAATCTATACCAATGATTACAGCAGGGTTCTCACTTCTTTCTCTCTTTGGAAACAATAGCATGCACATCAAGTGATTGTGTGACATGCATCAAGAGCTTCTAATGATAGCAATGTTGTAGGTATCAAAAGTAGCAGGGAGTGTGAGGTTCTATTTTTCCTTCCTCCCAATGGTGGTCAACAGGTTTGTGACTCATGGTAGTTAGCAAGCAACGTAGATAATGTGTGGCAAATGATGACACACATGACATGCTCTTGTGTAGTTGATGTCAACAACTATAGTAGGTGCTCTCTCTTCCACTAGAAAAGGCCAAGGGATAGTAGCATTCCAATAGGGGGAACAACCTCTCTCTCTCTCTCTCTCTCTTGGTGGTGACGACACATGTAGACGGTGGCAGACAGTGTAGTAGTGGTAGATGCATCAATTGTCTAGCTAGTGGTGGTGGAATAGATCTCTCTCTTTTTCCCTCTCCAATGATGGTTGGTGTTTTCCTGCCTAGTAGTGGGCACCATTGGTAGCAGTAGTGGGGACTAGGAAAAATTTCAAATTTTCTAGTTACCTACTATATTTTTATGAAGTCTTGAAGTTCAAGATAGTTATCCAATTTAAATTTCCTTAAATTTTAAAGTTTGCTTTACTTTTTGAATATTACATAGCCCTCTCCAGCTGAGACTATTCCCAGGTTTTCATACCCCTACAAAAGGTGCCTTAGGCAATAGTCTCCTCAAACAAGTCTTTTTCCCAGTGTTGGTGCATCCAAAATTTATGCATCAATAGAGAACATTTGTCCCCTATTAATTCCAAAATAGCATAAACCATGCAAAAACCCATGATACTATCTCATAATAATTGAAAAAATATCATAGCCATAATTAGTATTTGTAATAAGAAAATAGTTAATCAAAATAGTCTCCTCCAAGTGAGAGCACATGGCCACGTATCTACTTGTAACTGAATATTGTAGATTTTAATGCTAAATTACTAATGCATATCACCATTGTTATGTCATATTTTAACCATGATTTTTGGGGTCCCAACGTTGGCTCAAGCACAATTATTCAAATCTCTTCTTCTCCTCACTGAATCTAGTTCGTACAAGCTATGTGGTAAATTAAGGAGAATGTTTTGCATGCTGAGGTCTTAGAACTATTTCAAGAGCAAAGAAACAACCAGCAATAGTTGTATTGAAATCACAACAAATTCTAGTAGTTGATGTAACATGATTATTCCCAGTAATCTTTGTTTTCCCCCTCAATACATCATTTTGGACCACCCGCTACTTTTGCTGTGCCAAGTCCTAAATTAATTATGGAGTAAGCAATAATGGACATCCATGAAATGTTCTCCAAGGATGGAAACTTTTTTAGCACCCTAAATATTTTGGACAGCATCATGATAATGGTAGTTTCTTATGCACTCGATCATGTGAAAGCACATCACAATTTTGTTGGCATGTTTATGAACCTTATTTTCCATAGAGAAAATTTCCAACCTTCACATTGATTTAAATTTTTCTTAGTAATGATTTTCACTACTCCATGGAATGGAAAAAATGTGACAACACTATCATATTTAAGATGAATTGTTGTTTGAAAATAGAAGGTATGTGTTCCTAATTATGATTTTAGAAAAAATATTTTCTTTGAAAAGCATTATCGTAGCATGGTAGGTCACATGGGCAAGGATAAAACATTGGAGCTTTTGAGTAGGCACTATTTTTGGCATGTTATGGCAACTAAAGTTTCTAAACTTTTGAAGGATTTTTTAACTTATTACAAGTTCAAAGGAGGTAAAGGTATGGATGGACATTACATGCCTTTATTAATTCCTAAGGATCCATGGGAAGATGTGTCTATGGATTTTGGGAGTGGTATTCCAAAAATTAAGAGTGGATGTTGTACTTACTTTTTAAGTTCACTTCGAATCAAAAGTAAGTGTGGTTTCAATGTTGTTTCATAGGAATTTGAGCATCAAATCCCCAAAATACATCATCACAAGGCCTGCTCTTAGCTCTTGGGGACCATTAGGAACCATCTAGGTTCATAATCTAATTTATGGACTCAATTTTCTATGATCCATGAAAACTCTAGAGTCAAAATTTTTCTAAGTGTTGAAGCTGGTATGCATCAAAATTTTTCTAAGTGTTGGAGTTGGATCTTTGGCATCAAAATTTTTTTAAGTATCAAAGTTGGTAGGCATCAAAAATTTTCTAAATGTTGGAGCTATCGTGACTCAAAATTTTTCTAATTGTCAAAGTTGGTATGTGTCAAAATTTTTCTAAGTGTTAGAGCTAACATGGATCAAAATTTTTATAAGTGTTGAGGTTGAGGTGACTCAAATTTTTTATAACTGTGATTGACACTAGACATCAAAGAGTTAGCTAACTTTGAATGTCAAAAGTTAGAATTGACATTAAAAGTAAGATTGACACTAGATGCCGATACTAAAAGATTAGACTTGCTATTTTTGAACTTGATGACAATTTATGTTTGACTCCAAGTTTAGTTTTAGTACCCATAAGATAAATTTAGCAACTCTAGGGCCATAAATAAAATCTCAAAACATAATTTTTAGATCATATCTTTAGAGATTTGGTTGGATCTTTTGAGATATAAGATCATTGGTCAAATTTCAAGAGATCAAGAGCACAAGCACCTGGTACCAATGTAGCACCTATGGGCTCCTTGGCTACCTTCAATACCTTTTGCATCTTTAGCATCACTTTTAGAGATAGAATTTCAAACTTCCACATCACTTTCTAGAGTTAAAATTTCTTCAAATTTTGCATCAATAATGGAAACCTTGGTTAAAACAGCCCCCTTGGTTGGCCCCGAAATTAACTCTAGATCACACCTATAGCTTATTCATCCATGATCCAATCCTATAGAGGTTCAATTCCATCCTTTGAATCTATATTTTTCTCAAGATCTAAGCTTCTTTTATCAGTTCTATCATATTTACATTTTTTTCTCTCCCATTATTTGTAGTTTGTCCCTTTATAGAAGGCAAATAGCTTAATTCATAAATACAACATTTTATTTTCTAGAAAGGGATCTATGATCTTCCTACTATATCAATGCATTTCACTTTTATTATTTTACATTCATTTGCTTGTATTCTATACTTAGATTTGTTTTCTATCTCTTACATCGTATTCTATACTTAATAAAATATTTAATATTTTACACTTAGTTGTTTTTCAATGTAAAAATTCTATCATTTGGAGAAAAAACCAAAACCTTTTGCTGAAATCAAAACTATAGTGTTTTTAATAATTTACGATCTTTACCTATATTCTACACCTAATTTTTATTCCATCATTCATAACTTATTCTACACTTAGTTTATTTTCCAATGATCCATACTTAGTCATTTTTCCTATGATTTTACACTTAGTCATTTTAATATTAAAAACTTTCCTTTTGTATCATTTTCTATTGTTCTTGATTCATATGTGATAGGCTAAGTACATATTTTATTGGAGTATTTATATCCTTTTGTTTTATAATCGTTGATTTATCAAGGTTACATTGATTCAAAGATCATTTACGACCATGTACTAAGTATCGTGATACTTAGTTCATGGAGGTATCCTTGTAGAAATAAAAAAGAACATTTCTATAAGAACAATGGGAATGATGCAATTTTTGTTGTTGTGAACAAGTTCTCCAAGTTGGCATACTTCATTTTGTGCAAAAATGTAAGTGATGCTTCTCATGTTGGGAAATTTTTTTTTTGAGCATGTTGTGAAGTTGCATGAAATTTCTTTAAATATTGTAAAATTTTAGGAACAAAAATGAATTTTTCTAGTGCATATCATCCACAATTTGATGATGGAGCTGGTAAATAAATCCTTATTGAACATATTAAGGTGTTTTTGTGATGGATAATCAAATAGGTGGAAAAAATTATTATATCATGCTAAATTTTCATATAATAATGCTTTTCACAATGCTATTGGTAAAAGATCATTTGAGATAAACTATGATTTTTGTCTTAAGATGTGGGATACCTTGAAGAGATTTGATTATGAAGCTCAACTTAGTGCTAATTTTTTGTAAGAGATGAGGGATCTCCACACATAAGTAAAATCAAATCTTGAGAAGAAGGTTAAAGAGAAATTCTTCAAGAGGAATGAGGGCCAAAAAAAAAAAAAAAACAAAAGCCAAATTTTGCTATTGATAACTTAGTTTGTGTGCACTTGAAGAAGGGGAGGTTAAGATGTGTTAACTTCTTTAAGATGAAAGCTAAGAAGATGGGGTCTTTAGATATAAATCTAGGATTAATGATAATGTTTTTGAAATTAATCTACCAAACGATGTTGGTATGTTTTTTTTTGTTTAATGTTTTATATATTGTGTACTATTGATGAGTTAAAGGGGGCTATTGATTAGTCCAAGCCTTCAATGGAGATAAAGGCAATTGTACTCAAGTAGAGGGAAGCTTCAAGTGCTCAAGGTATGAAGAGGCATGAGTACTTGATCCATTGGGATGATCTATCCATTCATGATGCTGTATAGGTCCATGAGACCAAACTTCATGAGTGGGAGATCACTTGAACCATTGTTCCATTATTCACTTGAGTTCACTTCTTGAAGGATGGCAGAGCTAATGTAGGGGCATCTCTTCCAATCCCTTTGTTCTCTTTCCTACATGTGGCTTTTGCATGTTTTAGGCTTCATGGAGGCATCTTAAAGGTTATGGAATCATCTTGTATGAGATCTGAGCTCTTAGTAGAGATGCCTTAGAGGACAAGAGATGTCTTGACTAGGAGTTGAGAGCTTGTAGGAGATGTCCTAGGTTCAAGGAAGATGTCTTCGGATTTTTGGCAAACATCTTAGGAGAGACATCTTGTTAGAGAGTGGGACATCCTAGATTAGTGTGAGATGTCTTAGGTTGGGCTAAGATGTCCTAGTTGTAGAGGAGGCATCTTCACAACATTTCCAATTTTGGTAGAAGATGTCCTAGAAAGATTGGAGACAACCTGAATAGGTAGGGAAACTTCCAAAATTTTTGTTCCAAGTTTGGAAAAAAATGAAACATGGGAGAAAAAGAGGGAAATGGTGAAGTATCTTCAAGTTGATATTAAGAAATGTTTCCTAATTTTTTTGTCTTACTAGATTCATAAATATGGAGTGTGTTTTATGATTGTACCATAGAGAGATTTGAATGAGATGTTAAGATGGTACATGTAAAGAGTGCAAGAGTTAAATTTAAAATTCTTACATTATGTGCATTATTTAAGTTAAACATTATTACATGTAAATAATGCACATAATGTAAGAGTTAAACTTTTTTACATGTACATAATGTTTAATTTAAAATTCTTACAAAGTTAAATTTAAACTTTGAAATGAAACATAAAGTTTAAAGTTTCATTTTGTTGTGCAAGTTAAATTTAAAATTCTTACATTATGTGCATTATTTTATATCATATCTTCATTATTTTCATTTTTTGCATTACCCCCCATTTGATACTTTCTAAGTTCTTGGGTGATCTACTAAACCATCCAAGATACCTTGGATCCTATTTTTTCATGAAGATCCTTGGAATCTAAGGTTAAAGCTATTTTGCACTTGGGATTTTCAATTTTCTAGCAACCAAATTTTTTGGATGCAACATTTTTCTAGTGTTAGAAGGAAGGCCTCTACCCAAATTCTATGTTCAAACCTATTGCTTGTTTGACAATGTTGCCTGCAAACCAAAACCTTTGAAACCTTTGAAACTTTTATTAAATTTTTTTAACACCTCTTATTACTGCAAAGCTAATGCTAACACCCATGCACCCTACCACCAAAACCTAGCATGAAGGTTGTAGGTGATTTTGGTTTTAGAAAATTTCATAGTAGTTGTTGGAAATAATAAAGCCAGCTTTGGTGTCGTGTCAAAAGATCATTCCCCCCTACTATGAAAATTTTCTAGTAGGGCGAACATTGGTAGCATGTTAGCACCAATACATTTGAAAAATCAAAGTTTCCACTTTGTTCGTAGCCAAAAACCATACCTACCAAAAGTAGACCCCCTTCCTAATGTTGTGAAGAGAGGTGTAATATTTTCCAGCTTACCTCATTTCTTCTCTCCTTCTCACCCCCAATGTTGGTGTTGTTGGCAAGCCCAACGTGGTTGGTGTTTGATACCAAATATTTTTTTCTTTCTTTTATCACATCTATCAAAGGAATTTTATGTGTCATCACATCTCATCTGAAAGTTTTAAGAACATAAGACCAAGAAAAATTTTCCAAACTAATTTTTAGGAATATAAATAATTTTTTCTTGAAAAGTGAATCCTTTTTCCTTGTGAAATTTAACATCTTTAGCACCTTAGTAGATCCAAAACTTACTACTTTAAAAGCTTGCTCATTTGGATTTTGTATATCTTTTCCAATAAGCAAATTTTTGCTAAACTCATGTTCATAATCAATCACCTTTTTAGGAATGGAATTTGTCCTAAACCTTGTTGTTGTTTTAGGTATGATTTGACTTTTGAATTGTTGTTTATTCCTTCAGAATCTAAGTAATTGATCATCATCTTCAAATACTTGCAAATGCTTTATGTTATATGGTATTGATGGTTGATGTTCATTTTTTATCACTATACCTTCATAACTTTCTATTCTTCTCACATCTAATGATGAAGTTGCTATTGCTAAATCATTTGCTATATAAGTACCCTTCCTATCTATATGTTCTAGTTTATAATGATGAAATTGATCCAACATTTTGTAGACATGCTATTTATATTGTTGTAAGAATGAGCTTTTTACTACACAATTACCTTTAATTTGTTCACAAACTGATCTTGAGTCTTCTTTTATGATGATTATCTTGATTTCTTTTTTCAATGTTGTTTTAATTCCAATACTCAAAGCTTCATATTCAACCTTGTTGTTAGTATAAGGGAAAGATAGATGAATTCCCTTGAATATTTTTGTGGAATCATCTTTTACTAGAACTGCTTTAGCTCTTGCACATTTGGAGTTACAACAACCATCAAAGTATAGTTTTCACTTACTCTCATCTTAAAATTCTTCTTTTTTCAAATTATCAACTTCTTGAAGTATGCAAATTTTGGTTTCAAAAGCTCTTTTTTTGATAAGTTTTTTATTTTTATTTGAAGTAATGTTTTCACTCATCAAAGGCTCACTATATACATATATTTGATTTGGCTCTCCTTTCCAAGGTAGCCACATATGAGAGTAATTTGTTGATATGTAACCAAAGAAATGTTTTACTCCAACTTCTACTCATTAAAAGAATATGTAAATATGGTATGTCTGCCACTTGAATAGTTACTCTACTTTTGATACAGGGTTCAAAAGCAATTTCTAATAAAACATTCAGTAACTGACCCACAATCTTCATTATACTTTTATCCACTTGAAAAATCTTTTTATTGGACTTTTCAAGAGTCAAACCAAGTTTTTTGCATATAGATAATGGAATAATAGTAGAGGTGGCTCCAGAATCAACTAGACAATTGTGAAGATACTTGTCCTTTAACTTCATTGTCAAAAGAAAAGGAGGAGCTTCCATATCAAGAGTACAATCATAGCTAGTTTTTGTTTTCTTATTAATGTTTGATGGATTCTCCAACTCTCTCTTTACCTTTAATAAACTCTAAAGATTTTCTTTGTTGATCTCCTATCTATAGTAATTGATATATACTAATATTTATTATGATATGTTTAAGATCTACAATTAGATCATATTCTTCATCTTCATAAAAGCTTGGTTTCTTCATCCATTTATTAAAAGATTAATTTTGAGTGGTTTGCTCTACTTGATCTTCTTTACTTTTATTTTTCTCTCTTCTACTTGTTTCAAAAATTTTTCTCTTAGTAGATGAATTAGGAATGACATTTGGAGGCTTGGAAGTAGTTAATCTTTCTTTTGATTGCAAATTATATCCATTTTCCTCATTATTGTTACACTCCTCATTTGATGATATATCCTCTTCAGAACTTGCTAGAGAAGAAGTATCACTAGATCCATTGTTAGAATATTTGCTTACATAATGAACCCTAGATAGCTCATTATCTAATTTAATATCAAGGAAGTTAGACATAATAATATAATTTCCATCCTTATCTTCTACTAACTTAGTGTCTTGATTCAATTACTTTCTATTTTTCTTTGTGTCCTTGATCTTAACTTTTGCCAAAGCTTTTTCTAAGCTCACTACTTTGTTGGACAAGTCTCTCATTAACTATCTATTTTCAAATTCTTGCTCTACCTTAATACAAGATGGACCTAGTAATGCTTTAAGTTAAGCAAACTATTGTATAGGAATCATCATTTTCTATTCTCTTTTTTGAGTTGTGATAATCCCTTCATGATTCAAGTTCAACTACTTTTCTAATTGTATAGCTTTATTAAAGTAGTCATTCAACTTTTGCAAGTTTGGAGTTCTTCTCAACTAGATTGAATTATTGGGATTCATAGCCTTAAGATAGGTGTCTCTAAGCATTTCATTTGATGATCTATATTGTCTTTGAAAGAGCCCACAAATTCTTTGAAACTTCATGTTTAAATCTTTAATTAACTCTCTAACTCCTTGCTTAGCTTGTACTAGCCCACAATATAGTTGTTGTTGATCCAATTGATTGCCAAATTAGGCTAAGAAAAGACTTTTCATATCATCCCAACTTGTAATATTATTACTTGGCAAGTTTGAATACCAAATTTGAGCCATATCCTTTAAATTTGATATGAACAACCTACAAGCTTGATCTTGATGTTGAACATTGGCATGAGCCAAAGCTAACTCAAAAAAGTGAATGTATTCTTTAGTTAAGTAAGTTTTTCCGAGATTAAAAGGTTTAGAAAAATATTTGTAAACTACCTTAGGCATATCATTGTAGTTTTTAAATCCTAATGGTGTAATTCTTTGCCAAGGATTTGCCATCCTATTAAAATTACTTTTGAATGTTGAACTCTTATATTTCATTGACTTTCTCTTATAGCCTGTCAAACTATATAAAAGGGGGGATCTTTTTATCAATTTGGTCTTTATTCAACTACTTATTTCAAACTCAAAAACCTTTTTTTGTTCTTCTTCTAATGAATAATTAGTCTTATAACCAAGAATTTCTTTAGAACCTTTGAAATCTTCCAAACTATTAATCAATTTGGTCATGAACTAAAAATAGTATCTAATTTTTAAGCCTTACCAGTGACAAAGAACTGTTGGTGTGCTATGGTTATCAGGATTATGAATGTAGAGGATAAATTTTTAGCACTTCTTATAGTGCCAAAAGAAGAAGAAGAAGAAAACCATTGGCAACCATTTGGGACTAGACCACCAACGTGTGGGTGGCCTCTTGGTCTCGTGACTTGCATGGGGGTCATGGATTTGAGGGTATTCTTCAAACAAGGTTTAGGTGCTTATTAGTCTCTAGCAACACCAAGGCCTAGATACCTCTAAATAAACTTAGTAGTGATGAAATGTACTAGATGTCAGTATGTGTTTGTTGTTGTGAATGTTAAAATGGGTAGGTTATACATAAAATTGTAATTGGCTATCATAAAAGAGATTCAAGTAACTTTGTTAAATACTGTGAGTTGGAGATTCCTATTTTGTCCAATCATTTAGTCTATATAGTCCTTATAGCATGCTACTTGTAACAAATAAAATTTCACAAAAACATTTGAGCACAATTTTGCCAATTTACTCCTAATTTCTATCAGAGAGAAAGTTCCATAATAAAACTAGAAATAGAGCAAGATTCAATGGACTTTGAAAGAGAAAAAAAAAGAAAGAAGATTTGTGTGAAATCTCAAATATTTAAGTGAGATAAATTGACATGAGGAAACACTTTGAAATAAAGCTATTTCAATTCAATCAAACTATGAATTTTTTAAACCCTTTGAGCTCAACAAGCGATTTCATAAAGACAATCTTATTATACTATCAAAAATTGCTACATGAATGACAAAGTATGATTCTTTATTTTGGCTAGTTAATAGTTGTCAAAGATTGCATTCAATAGAGTCTTTAAAAAATTTGACAATTTTAGGGTTGTAATACCAATGTAATACACTTTAAAAACAACAAAGTTATTTCAGTTGTTCCAAAATACCAAAGATTTTCCTAGATTCTCTATGCTCAAAACAAGAAACTTCCTTAAGACATTACTATTAAATTACTCTTGAGGCTTTTCAACAACATAAGATCTTTTATGGCTAATCTTAATAAGAGTCTAATATTGCACAAAAAATAGAGCTATAAAAGAAATATAGGGTAAATCCCAAAATTAATTACCAAGCACAATACTATCTAAACCATTAGCTAAGTAACTAAAACAAAATAGAAAAGAATGAACTCATAGGATTAAAACAAAGTGGTTGAATTGATGTATTTAGCAAGCCATCTTACAAGTAATCTCCAATTACCTTTTCCAAATCTTCCATTTTTCTCAGTTTGTCCTTAAAGCCCCTTTTATAGTGACTTTAGGATAGTTACAATCATCACAAAAAGTTAAGGTGGGTTACAAATATCTAAGGGATTAATTTATATCCACCCTAGAAAGTTGTCACTTATATGAGAATTTTAAGCCATGGTTGGAAAGTGTCTCATGAGAAATCATAAATATTAAAGG
Organism: Gnetum montanum; assembly: GCA_015680685.1. Classification (NCBI taxonomy): domain Eukaryota; kingdom Viridiplantae; phylum Streptophyta; class Gnetopsida; order Gnetales; family Gnetaceae; genus Gnetum; species Gnetum montanum. The sequence goes on from MNCI01007422.1 coordinate 447,028, forward strand.
AAAATAGTTATAACTTCTTATGAAAGTTATAGATATTATGGAAAATCTTCAATTCCCAAAAAATAAAATTATATTTTTCCAATGCTCATAAATCCTTCTTTCTCAAACCATAAACCCTACCCCATTTTACATGTTTACAAGCTTTGCAATTTGTAATTTTAAAATATCATTATTAAGGGTATGTAACCTTAATACCATGTTCATCAACACATCTGCCAAATGTAGCACCACTTTATTCTCATGTTAACAAAAAAAATACTATCATTTGCCACTGGTTTCCCTTTATTTGTTAACACTTCTCAATATTTGCAGGTCCTTTGCCATCAGAGTCTACAGTTTTTGATGTTGATGATGCAAAACTCCTCAAAAACCATAGGCCCTTCTAGATCCTTCGCTATTGCCATTGTAACATCCTCTACTACCATGTGCTCCCATGACAAGCACCATTGGAGAGCAAAGAGTAATTATGAGAAATGTTAGAACCCTATGCAAAAATTCCAAAGCAAAGATCCATTGATTTTAGCAATCATTCATCATTTTTGAACCATGATGAACATTATTGGAGTAGCAGTGTTGGATAAAAATCATTCCTACCATTGCTTCTTTAATTTTTTTTTTTTGTAGATTTTGTAATTCTTTGTTGCTATGGCTCTTCTCTGGTATTATATTTTTTGTGGTCATTTTGATTACTCTAGTTTAATTTGGTTGCATGAGTAGGTTTAAATGAAGTGTGATCAGAGGGTAAAGGCCATTGCATTTGTAGGATTCCTCCCATTTCCATGTGAGGTTTAGCCCCTTTCAATATTTCTTCGGGTGTTTCTACTTCATCACATTGGGACCTAATAATAATCAATTAATGTTGTAGGTTCAGGATGAGAGCAATGTCCTTGAACTTTGAAACCCTCATGGACATAGAACTGGCAATTGTGTCTTGTGGATCTATCTCTTTGTTGTTTTGTTTTGTTATGTTTTGTTTTTACGAAAGTAGACTAGAACCCTTATGTCTTGGTTCATTTGTCGTGAATGCCTCATTAAATTAGATTGTGTTTTGCAATTGCTTCATGTAGTAGAATGAGATTGAGAAGCCATGGATGTATTCAACCCCTTTAACAAATCCGCTATTAGGTGGCATTTTCACATCCTTGAGGGCTTTGTTCAGAAAACTTTGGAGGAATATGGTAGTCTTCATAGAAACTTGATGTAGGAAAATGGATTTGAATTACTGTAGCTATAAATTCTAATTAACTATTATTTTTCTATTGGTGACCATTTGGGACATGATCACCAATGAGTGCCTCAAATAGGATTTAGGTGCTTACTAGTCTCTGGCAACACCAAGGCCTAGATATGTCCAAATAGACTTAGTAGTTAAACATGAGTATGTGTTTGTTGTTGTAAATGTTGAAATAGCTGGGTTGTGTATAAAACTGTAATTGACTATCATGAAAGAGATTCAACCAACTTTGTGAAATACTGTGAGATGTTGGAGATTCCTATTTTGTTCAATTACTTAGTCTATACAATGCTTATAATACCTACTTGTAACAAAGAAATTTTTTGCAAAAAATGTTTGATCACAACTTTGCCAATCTAATCCTAATTTTCCCTAGAGAAAGAAGGTTCCACAAAAAAAAATTGGAAATAAGTAAGATTCAATGGAAAGAGAAATAAAAGAAAGCAAATTTGTGTAAAAATATCAAATATTTAAGCAAGGTAAATTGATACAAGGAAACACTTCACAATAAAGTTAATCCTAATTCAATATCTATGAATTGTTCAAATTTTCTAGGCTCAAACAAGCAATTTCTTAAAGACAACTCTACTACACTACCAAAAATTGCTGCATAAAACAACATGTATGAGTCTCTATTTTGGCTAGATAATAGTTGTCAAAAATTGCATACAAAAAAGCTTTCAAAGATTTGACAATTTTTGATTGAAATACCAAAGGAATATGCTTTAAAAATCAAAAAGTTATTTCAATCTTATCAAAATACCAAAGATTTTCTTAAACACTCTAGACTATTGAATTGCTCATCTGGCTTGTCTATAGCAAGGGCTCTCTTACAACAATCCTAATAGTAGCCTTAAACATTGTAGAATAATAAACTTCTCTATTAAATTGTTATTGAAGCTTTCCAACATGGGCTCTTCTATGGAAAATTTTAATAGGAGTCTACTATCACATAACAAAGAACTATAAAAGAAATCTTAAGATCCCAAATTTAAATGCCAAGCATGATGCTACCTAAAACACTACCTAAGTAGCTAAAAAAAAATAGGAAAGAATGAACTCATAGGATTAAAATAAAGTAGTTAAAATGATGTCTTTAGCAAGCCATCAAACAAATAATATTCAAATTTCTTCTTTCCAAAAAGCTTCCTTCCTTCCCCTTTGAATTCTACCTTTGAAGATCCTTTTATAGTGACCTTAGGGTAATTACAATAATCATGAAAAGTTAAGGGTATTACAAATATCTAGGGGTATTAACTCATAACCATCCTAGAGGTTATAACTTCCATAGAAAGTTATTAGAAATTTGAGCTATGGTTGCCAAGTGTTTCTTTGACAACAAATATCATGGAGATCATCATAGGAAGTTACAAAAAATAGAAAATACATATCTCCTAAATCTCCTCTTCCATAAAAATAGCCCCTTTTGAAGTTAATAAAAGTAAAGGTGTTAAGGTAAAACCATGTATTTCAGCAAATTAACAGAATCGGTGCCACGTGATTAATTTGACAAATGCTAACAATAAGGTAGATATTTTTTTCATTTTAATTTAACAATCTAAACTATCAAAGTATTGTGAGGCATCCATGTATTAGAAAAAACCTTGAGATAAATGGTGGATTGGGACTATTACCTCTGCACCTGTCGTTGCCCTCAAAATACACTTGCATCTCCTCAACGGATGCCACGATGAAATCTGGCAGTGGATTCTATTGGAATCTCCACTTCACAACCAAACTACAAACAATTACAACAAACTGATTAGTATGTTAGTGTGTCCCTCTTTTTTCGACATCTCCTAAGGTAAGACCCTATAAATTTTCAAATGCTGCCTCAATAAAATTTCTAAAGATTTTGGTAAATTTTCCACATTTTTGTAAATCCTCCTCCAAAATTCTTCTAGTGATGATTCCAACACCAATGGAGAGAAAAATTGCATTTTACCAAGAGCTATATCCATCATATTTATTTATGTTCTTTTGTTTTTACTATTCTTGTAGTCACGCATTGCAAGAATCATTTAGGGTTTTTCTCTTTTTCTTTGAAAATCAAAATGATGATGTTTCCTCCCACAATTTCCACCCTCCAAAAGCTTTTAACATTGAGGTCATTGTGGTTATAACTACCACTGAAAATGACAAATTCTAGGATGCATGTGATGTGTGGCCTACATTAGTTCATGGGAATGGCACTTGTGCTTACCAGCTACTCTCATGGCTTTGTAAACCAAATTCCTAACTTGAGTGGAATTCATCCATTTTCTAGTACTCTTCTCTTTCTTCTGAAAACTCTATTTTTGAAATCATTAATCTCTATATTTTAGCTTATCTTTGATAAAAATTGTTGTGTATGTGGTAGGAATTGATCGATTTTAATGCCCCAAATGTGGTAGCATGGAGAATACATGACATGTGTTTGATGAAATGTTATTTATAGTAACATGCTTCACTATGTTTGCCGCTTGCTTGAGCCATTCGATTTGAGTCTTTCCTCAACTTGATTAGAAAAATATAATTTAAATAATTTAGTATTCCGAACTTGATTCAAGTCTACTATTGCTCTAGAGAAGATTAAACTTGCATCATTCTTTAGAATTCTTGGTTTTTGTGATTTGGATGGTTCTACAGAGATGTATATATTTTCTTCCTTTTTAAATTTTTTAGAATTTTGGTGTAGGGAATAAACTTAAGGAAATTAACTTTCCCAAAGTATAGAAGTTTAATTAATGGTGAACCTTCATAAGTTTTTGATGTTTCTAGATTTTAATCAACTGTATTATTTCTATGGGCTATTTATTTCATTAGATTAATTGCTAAGTACATAGACTCATTTTATCATTGTTTGCAAAGATATGATTGTTGGCCATATTCATAATAAAGAGTTTTGAAAAATCTCATATGCTTAACAATGTTTCATAATGGCCTCCATCTTTAATTTAGCCTTTGTCTCTTCTTTTTTTGGTTTTTTAAAAATGCTTATGCATGCAGTCGATCCCATATATCTCACTATATATATCAGGCTTGTCTTACTTTACTTCTGTTGTACTTAATTCTTATTTTTAAAATTGCACAATGTAGAGAATATAACAACTATTGTTGATAGCCCTTTGTTGCTCAATGTTTTAACATGAATGATTATAATTCACCTTTGAGAAGGTGACTAATTCTTAATATTTTATGAAAACTAATTTGTACTATGCTTTGAAAATTTTATTCCACCAATTTGACTTTATCTCATCAATTATTCAAAGAGATCTATCTTAGATATATTTTTATGGAACTTTGCAAATGACTCAATATTTCTACCATCCTTTAATCAATGAATGCCCATTCAACCATTTTAATCCAATGAATTCTTTTAAACCATAAATCACTGCTCCATGGAATGGCTAAAATGGGTAACATTTTCTTGGAGAGCTTATTTTGATTTTCTTAAATAAATCTCCTCCCTCTTTGTAGATTTATTGTTTGTTTTTCTTCTATTGTAAATGAAATCAAAGCCACTATTACATCCCTCTTGCTCATTTTTGTAATTGAAAAGCAGTAAAGCTTCTGCAATGTATTTTCTCTATAGCAAGGATTGATGTTGCAAAAAAAATTATAGATAAAACAAGCATTTTAGTTTTGCTCCTTTGTATTTTCTACAATTGTAGCATCTTTTGAAGGCTTAAGTATAGATTTTACCAAGCCATCTTAATAATGCTCAGTGATTTTCAGGGTACAGTCTAAACTTTGATGTAGAAATTAGATACAACTAATGATATTATCAACTGGTTATTATTCTCATTAAAGCTAGTAGTAAGAGAAATAATGCTTTTAATAGACCCTCTTTTCTGAACAACCTTGTTTTGATGATTTTTTTTATATCTCTTATTATTACCTTGATTGACAATTTGGACACAAGATATTGATCATGACATTGTCATATTAGAAATGTTGGTATCATTTTGAATAATGGTTTATAAATTTACCTCTATCTTCATATGTATCATTTCTACCCCATAGAGCAAAAGCAACCCAGTTAACCTTTATTCCATTAGAAATATTGGAATTACTAGGCATTACATTTTCCTTGAACATGGAAATGGTAATAGAAATTGAGAACTTTCACTTAGATTTCTTTCAATCACTCATGATAAATTAAATTAGGCAAATTCAATTCTCAACATTGTCTACTCCATCAAATGGATGAAATTTTACAACATTTCTTATCCCTCCTTTTTGCACTTTAACTAAGAAACATATACTTTATTGGAAACTTTTCTTTTTACATAGAAACAGAAATCTTTTTTGAGGAACACTTTCATCAAACTTAAGGTTTGATGAAATAAAAACCTCACTTCTTATAAAACTTAGGAAACTATACAAACATAATCTCATACAACTATTTTATAGGTGGGAAAAGAATAGTTAAAGTAATTGTTTGTGGGATTCTCATATCATGAACCCTTTCATAGGTAATTTCAATTGTGGTGAATGCTCTTCTTTCCTCTTCTTGCCTAGTTGAAGCCTCAACTTGGTCTTCACCTTTGTTTTTGACAACTATCTTTTTTTCCTTTACATCCAACTCCTTGACTGCAAAATTTTGAGGTTTTTCCCAATTAGTTGCTTCTATGTCTTAAGACATAAAAGCCTCTCTCCAATAATCATCTTTATTGGACTCTTCTTGGTATTCAACTTGAGTGTTGCATTCATGGAAGCTACCCCAAACATTGGAATGTATGGAGAGTCCACCAGTGAAACATCTAAACTCATTTGACAGCCGAAGTAAGAAAGCGCTTTCACTTGATGCTCCACAGGTGGTTTCCTTACAATAGGCTCTTAATACATGCTCTAGACAACATCCCATGACATATGGGATAAAAGGGCTTCTTGTTTTCTTTCTCCAAGAACCATTTTCTACCTCACACTTAAACAATTTTCTTTGCTTTTTCACTTAAACCTTGAATTGAAAAATGATGCATTTCTAAGTAATTCACATCTCCTTATATAGTGTAAGGTAAATTTTAAATTTCCACCAATTCTACTAACTAACTTTGCCACTTAGCCAAAATTTATTATATTTCCATCATCATATGGTTAGCTAATTGAAATTCCACTATTTGGTTGTTGAAATTAATTTACCACTAAGTAGTTATCTATCCATCACTCCCACTTACACACATGACAAGTAACGATTACTTTAGATAATATAAAGTAAGTAATTTAACTAACACTTTAAATTAAATATTATTTAAACTTGTACTCTCACATATCCATGCTTCAATAATACTATATAGACTCATCTAGACATACGCACATGATATATATTATATGATTAAATATTATATAACACNTTTTCATATTCTATAATAATACAAGATCGTCAAGGTTAAAAGCTCTTTTCAAAGCCTTTTTATTGAACCACCTTTTAACTTGAGAAGCATTCTTTAGTAAATTATCTTCAGCTCTATCCATTTTAGCTTCTCTTTTGATGAGCATGGTCATGAAACTTCTATTTTTATTGATTTTCTCACTAAATGGTTGCCCAAAATCTAAGGCTAAACTTATAATCTTGTTCATACTTCTAGTAGGGAAACCATAGACCAAGTTATAAGCTAACATTTTGATAGCCTTCTTAAATCTGATATGATTGGTCCATAATGTAGATTGTATGTAATTGATCCAATTTTATGGATTTCCATCAATAGACTTCATAATTTAAAAAATAATCTTTTTATTTGTAGATTTAGCTAATTTCCTTAAGAATAATAATTTAAGGAATAAAATAGAAAGATGGAATTTTCCACTGCCCATGTTATAAATTCTTTAGATTGAAAAGTGGGTCCATTATCAAATACCAATACTTTAGGTAGATCAAAATGACATAGAATTTGATCTTCCAAGAAATTAATTATGTCTAATGCTAAACTTTTTCTTAGAGCCTTTTCTTTATATCATTTGGTAAAGTAATCGGTATTTTTGAAAATAAACATATGTCTAGATCTCAAAGGAGTAATTGTAGTAATAAAGTCTAAGCCCCTTTGCTGAAATGGTCTATCCGCAATTACTGATTTTAAAGGAGCTCTAACATTTTTGATCTTTGGTCCATGAATTTGACATTTGTAACATCTTTGAATTTTCAAACCAATATCTTGATACATACTAGGCCAATAAAAACCATAGCAAAGTATATGTTGCATAGTAAACTTAGAAGCTTCATAGAATAAATTGGAATGATCATGGAATTGTTCTAAAATAGGACTAATTTGATCATTATGAATACATTTTAAGAAAACCCCTTTGAAATCATTTTTGCATAAAATTCCATCTTTTACCATAAATCTATTTGCCTTTTTGAAGAAAGCTCTCTTTTGACTTGCAATTAAGTTATTTGGAACCTTTCATGCATACTTCATCGTATCAATTTCCCACATGATTCTTAAGCACACATACTTCATCTTCTCTAGCCTAATCCTATTCCTTTAATGGTTTTGCATATTTCCAATGAAAATTTGAAACCTTGAAGCTTTATGACCCACTTTCCTCTCTTCAATCCAATTTTATTTTAGTTTAAGAAATGTTTAATTATAGGCTCTATTAACATTATATGAACTAATGAGCTTTCCAAGTAATATTTGAAATGCTAAAGTGCGTTAATAACGATGAATGCTTGTTTCTCTAAGTATGAATAATTTAGCTTTGCACCTTTTAATTAATACCCATAAAAACCAATTGGTTCATCTTGACCTTTATCTATTTGAGTTAAAATGACAACAACTAAATCATTTGAAGCAAAATCATATAACCAGAAGTCTTCTTTCAATTTTGGTTTTACCAAGTGTTAGCACATTTGGCCATTTCATGAAGCAGGCTTAAATTAGTTGAGAATTTTTGAAGAAGTAGCTAAATTTTCAGTTTGAGAGGAAGAGAATAAGTGCACAAAAGGCATTCTCTTATTTTAAAATATTGGAGCACCATTTCTATAGCAAGCTTACATAGCCTTGTTAATAAGTACAGAATTATCAATGTGTTGTTCTACCTTTATAATTCTCTGGGATTTACAAATGAATAACCTGATAATTGCAAGTTCAGCAGTCTGGTGCAGGGTGAAGTTATTTCTCCTGTGAAATTCAAGAATATGTTTTCTAAAATTTCAAGGCTGAGCAAGATATTTTTCTCTATAAGAAAGATGTTTTTCTCTGCAATAGAAAGGAAAAAGTGGTTTTCTGCAAAATTAAGGAGGGGCTCTGCATTATTGCAAGGGACCATGGTATGTGAATCAAATTTCACAGTACCAATTAAAAACTGAGTATAGCAATCCATTATTTCACAGCACAATTTCAAATAATGCACTTTGCAAAAAATAAACATTGATGTAGAAAGGAAGAAACAGGATTGTTCAAGGGTTGCCCCAGCACTTCACCACTGGAATCCCCATTCTCTGTGACCATTTCTGTCCAGTAAAATGTAAGAAAATAAAAACAAAATCTGCAATGATGAGAAGCCAGTGAGGGCCTCCAAAACGGCACTGTATAAAAACATAGAAACAGAAAATGAAATGCTTACATAGCAAAAAAAATATAGCCAAAAGCTGATAGCATTTCTATCATCTAGCATCATATAAATATTTTTCTAAAGTATGCTGGGCAATGGGCCAATGGTCAGTGGTACGTGGCACCGTCAGTGCAGGAAAACCGTTACTAAATTCCACAGACATTCTGTCAAACACTTGCTACACAAACTCCGTTCCTCCAGTACTCAATACTTAACGAGATTATTTAAATGATCAGATTGTTAACAGTGAATCAGCGGAGAAAATTGTTAGAGAGGTGAAAGAAATCTTGTTCTAGAAAGAGCCATCGCGCGTAATACTACTTGTAGCCTGTGGGCATTTTACAAGCCCAAAATTCCGTTAATTTCAAGGCTATTCATAGTTGCTGCTGTTGCCAGTGGTGAATCTAGGGAGGATGGATAATATACAGAAGAGAAACTATGGCGCTGGAATAGGGCCTGTGTATCCGTTGGCTCAGCTTGCTGGGTTTACTGTGTGCGTAAATACTGATTCATAACATTCATTACCACAGAGGACTGGCCCTGAGTTCCAAAAATACATAACTTTCAATGTCCTGTTTTAATGTTTTTGGGCCTTATTTTCGTTTCTAGCCAAGCAATTTCAGTGTACAGAATTGTGCTCGACGAAAAAGCGCGTGGCCTCTCCCTGCTGAATCCGATTAGAATTGATGCCGACTCTGAAGCCTGCAACTTTGGCAAAGCCGTTGCCAACTATAGAAATGGCAGCAACACAAATGGAGAAGATCTCTCAGCTACCAGCAAACCGTGCACCGAATTGGTTTTAACTGCTGCAGAATTTTTGGGAGATGCAACTTCCATTACGAATTCAACGGAGGCGTGGCCACGCATTGTAGAAGCTTGCTAAACAAAATCAGCACTTGGCCGGATAACGAAGTGCCTTTGTCACAAATGTTTCCAAGGTTCTTATTATAATAAGGTTTCTCATAAATTAAAGATGGAATGCTTCGACTTGTTTATCCAAGGACGTTATGGAGTGGATTTGAATGAAATGAGAATAATATTTTGATAAAGATCAAAGGAAACATATGAAGACTATGCACTCTTTACAGTACCAAATACAGAAATGCCTGAGGAGAAATGGTTTGGAGCTTGAGTTACGTGTTGTGGACCATTAAAAGGTAGTATTTTCATATCCTGAAGTACTCTCCAAATTATTTTATAGCATGGCCAAGGGGAGACAGATGATCAAATTTTATATTGTTTCAAAATATATATATATAAAGCTATTTATGGATATTTCCAATTATAGCTTTTATTTATATAATTGGAACTTTATGTGGAAGTTGTAACTTCCTAGCCTTAATCTATGATGTTTGTAACCACTACCAAGTACACTTGTTAGATGCAACATTTTTATCTCTTTTGTGGTTACAACCACCCAAAATTGTTGTAACTAACCTAACTTGTTGGGCAAGTAACCTCCTAGCTTGTAGGCCAAGTAATTTTTTGATTGGATAGTCCAATTACTTGGGAGAAAAGTTAGGTGAGATATTTTTGGGATATTTTTGAAAATTGTAACTTCCCTACCTACCTTGGAACCCTATAAAAAGGCTTCAAGGGGGGACTTTGGGGGAATGAGAAAAAAGGAAAAAAGGGAAATCACTTCTCACACTTGGAAGCAAAGAAGATTTGTAAAGAAGATTGTTTGCAAGATGGCTTGCTAGAATAAAGATTTCAGCCTCTTTGTCATGGTCCTGTGAGTTATGCATT
>MNCI01007422.1:457877-486587 GCA_015680685.1 Gnetum montanum
TGTCACTTTACCTTGTTTAAATATTTGAGGTCTACACAAATCTGCTTTCTTTTCTTTTCTGCTTATTTCCATCGAATCTTGCTCTATTTCTAGTTTTCTTGTGGAACTATCTCTTTCTCTAGGGAATATTAGGAGTAGATTGCGGAGTTGTGCTCAAATGTTTTTGCAAAATTTTATTTGTTACAAGTAGGTATTATAAGGACCGCGTAGACTAGGTAGTTGAACAAAACAGGAAATTTTCAAGAACTTACAATACTTGGCAAAGTTGGCTGAATCTCTTTAAAGTAAGTCATTTGTAGTTCACACACAACACAATTGTTACATTTTACACAACCGCATGCCGCAACAGCACACACACATACTCACATTAACTATTGAGTTTATTTGGAGGTATCTGGGCCTTGGTGTTGCCAGAGACCAGCAGGCACCTAAATCTTGTTCGAGGACACTCATTGTTGGTCTCGTCCCAAACGGTCGCCAACACCAAGTATGGAGCTTCTTGAATGACTTTCTTAATTTCTAATAATTCTCTTTCTGATTTTGGTGTTTTCTCTACTAGGACATCTTTCTTTAGCATATGCATAAGAGGTTTAGTAATTTTAGTGAATCCAAGGATAAATTTCTTTATGAAATTTATCATTCCAAAGAAAGATTTAAGAGACTTCTTACTTGTAGGATGCTTGATATTTTGTACTGATTGAATTTGGGAGTTATCTATAGCAATTTCTTCTTGACAGATTACATGACCTAGTGATGAGTCATGAATTTGCTGGCTATGATATCGTAGCCGTGATATTGCAATGGCCTACCTTAATTTCTATAAATAAGAGGTGTCTTTCCTTGTTCTAGGATTTAGTTCTTAGTTCCTTATGCAAACTCTTGTATTTTTCCCTTCTTAAAGTTAGAATTATTTCTCAGTGCATGCTCGCAGTGTGGTGATTGTAATTGTATGACATCCTTATTCGAGTGTGACGTACTTGGACACACACATGATTGGAAATAAAGATTGAGATTACTTCATCATTACAACATTCACTTAGTTTAATTATTTATTTAATTGTTATTTACTACTTTCTTAGTTAATATCTCTTCACCCTAAACTCTTATGAAACGCTGAATGAGTGTGAATTAATCATGAGAATTTAAGTGTGACTACTTGGCAACCCAGTAGCGTACCTAGGATCTGCGCTTGGTAACCCCAGTGATAGTCATGCACGAGGTCCAAGATGTGTATAAATGATTGAGGAATGGATGCTTATCGCACTTAGGCTAGCTTAGATTCTCTCTCACCCTCTCTCTTAGCTTAGTTAATATTATTTTCTATCATACTCAGGAGTAGTACTAGTGTAGAAACACATCATACACCTCACTTTGGACTAAACCATATGTGAGAAAGCTAATACTAGTCTAGGTGGGAAGACAACGAACTGTGACCTAAGAATAACTGTCTAGATACCAAAACTAGTACGTCTAAGGAGTTCGACCGGATCGTGCATGAAGCGCTCATATTCATATGGTTGAGTGTAGGGGTATCTCGCCACTCATCACCTAGTAAACTTAAAAATTTAATCCCAAAGATACATTTCTTAGGATCTAATGAAATACCATACTCATGACATTTGTCAAAAACTTGTTGAAGATGACCAATATGATCTTTCTTCCTTTTTGAAAAGATAGTGATATCATCCAAATAAACAAAAACAAACTCCCATATTAAACCTTTAAAGGCTAAATCCATTGCTCTTTGAAAAGTAGCTCTAGCATTTGACAATCTAAATGACATTCTATGGTAAGAAAAAGTTCCCCATTTGGTGATAAATGTTATTTTATATTTATCACCCTTATCTACCATAATCTAATTATAGCTTGAAAAATCATATAGGAAAGAATATACTTGACAACCTAATACTTTGATCAACATCTTATCGATTCTAGGAAGTATATATTTATCTTTTTTTTGAGGCTTCATTCAAGTTTCTAAAATCTACACAAAGCCTAATATCATCATTCTTCTTTCTTATTAGCATAAGGTTATCAAGCCATGTTGAATATCATGCTCGATATATGATTCAAGCATGTAATAACTTATTTATCTCAACTTCCATAGCTAGCCCAAATGATGATTAAATTTTCTTTATTTTTGTTTAACTATCTTACAATTGTCTATCAAAAGAATTTTATGTGTCATTACATCTGGTTTAAAATTTTTAAGATCATCATAAGACCAAGAAAAATTTTTCAAATTACTTTTTAGGAGTAATAATAAATTTTTCTTGAAAAGTGAATCCTTTTCCTTTGTGACATTTAACATCTTTGGTACCTTAGTAGATCCAAGGTTTACTACTTCAAAAGCTTGATCATCTAGATTCTGTATATCTTTTCTAGTAAGAAATTTTTTGCTAAACTCATGTTCATAATCAATCACCTTTTTAGGAATGAAATTTGTCTTCAACCTTGATGCTATTTTAGGTATGATTTAACTTTTAAATTCTTTTTTATTCCTTAAGAATCTAAGCAATTTATCATCATATGCAAATACTTGTAAATGTTTTATGTTATTTGGTATTGATGTTTGATGTTCATTCTTGATCATTACACCTTCATAACTTTCTATTCTTCTCACATATAATGATGAAGCTACTATTGCTAAATAATTTGCTATATAATTATCCTTTCTATCTATATGTTCTAGATTATAATGATGAAATTGATCCAACATTTTGCAGACAAGCTATGTATATGGCTGTGAGAATAAGCTTTTTACTACACAATTACCTTTAACTTGTTCAAAAACTAATCTTGAGTCTCCTTTTATGATGATTACCTTGATTTCTTTTTTCATTGCTATTTTAATTCTAATACTCAAAGCTTCATATTCGACCTTGTTGTTAGTACAAGGAAAAGTTAGATGAATTACCTCAAATATTTTTGTGAAATCATCTTTTGCTAGAACTACTCTAGCTCCTACACCTTTGGAGTTACAAGAACCATCAAAGTATACATCCCATTAGCTCTCATCTTAAAATTCTTCTTTTCCTGAATCATCAACTTCTTGAAGTGTGCAAATTTTGGTTTCAAAAGCTCTTATTTCAATAACTTTGTTATTTCCATTTGAAATAATGTTTTCACTCATCAAAGGTTCATTAGATATGTATATTTGATTCAGCTCTCCTTTCTAAGCTAGACACATATGAAAGTAACCTATTGATATGTAACCAAAGAAACTTTTACTCAAACTTCCACTCAACAAAAGACTATGTAAATCTAGTATGTTTTCCACTTGAATAGTTACTCTACTTTTGATACAAGGTTCAAAAGCAATTTCTAATAAAACAATGGGTAACTGGTCCACAATCTTCACTCTACTTTTATCCACTTGAAAATTTTCTTTATTGGACTTTTCATTAATCAAACCAAGCTTTTTGAATATATATAATGACATAATAGTAGAGGTAGCTCTAGAATCAACCAAATACTTGTGAAGATAGTTTTCCTTTAACTTTATTATCAAAAGAAAAGGAGGAGCTTCCTTATCAAGAGTACAATGATAGCTAGGTTTTATTTTCTTATCAATTTTTACATAGCTTAACTCTAACTCTCCAACTTTGTCTTTATCTCAAATAAAATCTAAAGCTTTTCTTTGTTGATCTCCTATTTGTAGTAATTGATATATACTAATATTTGGTCTGATATGTTTAAGATCTTCAATTAGATCATATTTTCCATATCTATAAAAGCTTGGTTTCTTCATCCATTTATTAAAATATTGATTATGAGTAGGTTGCTTTACTTGATCCTATTTACTTTTGTTTTTCTCTCTTCTAGTTAATTCATTTCTCTTAGTAGATGCATCAGGAATGACATTTGGAGGCTTGGAAGTAGTTAATCTTTATTTTGATTGCAGATTATATCCATTTTCCTCATTATTGTTACACTTCTCATTTGATGATATATCCTCTTCAAAACTTGCTAGAGAAGAAGTATCACTAGATCCATTGTTAGAAGATCTAGTTGCATAATAAACATTAAATAGTTCATTATCTAATTCAATATCAAGGAAGCTAGACATAATAAGATCATTTTCATCATCATCTTCTACTAACTTAGTATCTTGAAGCTTATACTTTCTATTTTTCTTTTCTTCCTTAATCTTAACTTTTGCCAAATCTTTTTCTAATTTCACTACATTGTTGGACATGTCTCTCATTAACTATCTCTTTTTAGATTCTTCTCTTTTAGATTCTTACTCTACCTTAATACAAGATGGACCTAGTAATACTTTAAGTTGAGCAAAATCTTGTACATGAATCATCATTTTATTTTTTATTTTTTGAGTTGTGATAGTCTCTCCATGCTTCAAGTTCAACTATTTTTTTAATTTTATAGCTTCACTAAAGTAGTCATTCAACATTAGCAAGTTTGGAGTTCTTCTCAACTAGATTGAAATATTGGGATTCATAGCCTTAAGATAGGTGTCTTTGAGCATTTTATCTTATGGTCTATATTGTCTTTGAAGGAGCCCACAAATTTCTTGAAACTTAATGTTGAAATCTCTAATTGACTCTCTAACTTCTTACTTAGCTTGTACTAGCCTATAGTACAGTTGTTGTTGATCCAATTGATTGCCAAATTGGGCCAAGAAAAGACTTTTCATATCATCCCAACTTGTAATACTATTGCTTGGCAAGTTTGAATACCAAATTTGAGTCATATCCTTTAAATTTTCTATGAACAACCTACAAGCTTGATCTTGATGTTGAAGATTCACATTAGCCAAATCTAACTCAAATAAGTGAATGTATTCTTTAGCTAAGTAAGCTTTTCTAGGAATAAAAGGTTTAGGAAAATATTTGTAAACTACCTTAGGGATATCATTGTAGTTTTGAAATCCTAATGGTGTAACTCTTTGTCAAAAATTTGCCATCCTATCAAATTTTTTTTATATGTTGAACTCCTTATCCTTATCCTTTTGATCTTTACTCCACTACTTGTTCCAAATTCAAATTTTTTTTTGTTCTTCTACTAATGAATAATCAATCTTATAATGAAGAATTTCTTTGGAATCTTTGAAGTCTTCCAAACTATCAGTCTTTTTTATCATGAACTGAAAATAGCATCTAATTATTAAGCCCTACTAGTGACAAAGAACTATTGGTGTGCTATGATTATTAGGCTTATGAACATAGAGGAAAAATTCTCATCCCTCCTTCTACCATCAAAAGAACTATTGGTGATCATTTGGGACTAGACTACCAATGTGGAGGTGGCCTCTTAGTCTCGTGACTTCCAAGGGGGTCACAGGATAAAAGGTGTTCTTCAAATAGGATTTAGGTGCTTGTTGGTCTCTAGCAATACTAAGGCCTAGATACCTCTAGATAAACTCAATAGGTATGAAATGTACTAGATGTGAGTATTTTCTTGTTGTTGCAAATGTTGAAATGATTGGGTTGTGTATAAAACTATAATCAACTATCATAAAAGAGATTTGGCTAACTTGTCAAATACTGTGAGTTGTTGGAGATTTCTATTTTGTTCAATCACTTAGTATATATGGACCTTATAGTATGATATTTGTAATAAATAAAATTTCACAAAAACATTTGAGCATAATTCTGCCAATCTACTCCTAATTTCCCACAAAGAGAAATTTCCATAGGAAAACTATAAATAGAGTGAGATTCAATGGACTTAGAAAGAGAAAGAAAAGAAAGTAGGTTTATGTAAAATTTGAAATATTTAGGCAAGATAAATTGACATGAGAAAACACTTCACAATAAAGCTATTGCAATTTAATCAAACTAGAAATTGTTCAAACCCTTTGAGCTTAACAAGAAATTTCGTAAAAAAATCTTATTATATTACCAAAAATTGCTACGTAAATGAAAATGTATGAGTCTTTATTTTGGCTAGTTAATAGTTGTCAAAGATTGTATTCAATAGAGTTTTTAAAATTCTTTTAAAAATTTTAGGATAGTAGTACCAAGGTGATGCACTTTAAAAACAATGAAGCTATTTCAGTTGTTCCAAAATACTAAATATTTTTCTAGATTCTCTATGATTAAAACAAGCAATTTCATTAAGACATTACTATTAAATTATACTGAGGCTTTTCAACAACATAAGACCTTCTATGGTAAATCTTAATAGGAGTCTAATATTGTGCAAAAAATAGAGCTATAAAAGTAATATAGGGAAAATCCCAAAATTAATTTCTAAGTAGAATACTATCTAAACCATTAGCTAAGTAACTAAAACAAAATGGAAAATAATGAACTCATAGGATTAAAACAAAGTGGTCCAATTGATGTCTTTAGCAAGCCATCTTACAAGTAATCTTCAATTTTATTTTCCAAATCTTCCTTCTTTCACAATCTATCCTTAAAGCCCCTTTTATAGTGAGTTTAGGGTAGTTACAATCATCATAAAAAGTTAAGGTGGATTACAAATATATAAGGGATTAATTTATAACCACCCTAGGAAGTTGTAACTTCTACAAGAATTTTAAGCCATGGTTGGCAAGTGTCTCATGAGAAATCACAAATATCAAGTGAAAATAGTTATAACTTCTAATGAAATTTATAGCTATTATGAAAAATATTCAATTCCCAAAAAAGAAAATTATATTTATCCAATGCTGATAAATCCTTCCTTCTCAAACCATAAACCATACCCCTTTTTGCATGTTTACAAGCTTTACAATTTGTAATTTAAAAATATCATTATTAAGGCTATGTAGCCTTAATATGGTGTTCATCAACATATCTTCATAAAATGTGTGAACATTTGAAGGGGTGTATAGGTTCCATGGCCATCTTGCCACATGTAGCATCACTTTATTCTTGCGTTAAAAAAAATAATACTTCCATTTGCCATTGGTTGCCTTTTTTCTACTAACACTTGCTAACATTTCCAAGTCCTTTGCCATCAAAGTCTTTATTGTTTTTGATGTTGATGATGTTAAACTCCTCAACAATTGCAGGCACTTCTAGATCCTTTGATATCACCACCACAACATCGTCCGCTGCCATGTGCTCCCATTACCAGCACCATCAAAGAGCAAAGAGTACTTATAGTAAATACAATAACCCTATGCAAACATTCCAAAGTAGAGATATGTTGATTGTAAAAATCATCTGCCATTTTTGAACCATGATGAACATCATCGGTGTAGCAGTGTTGGATAAAAATTATTCCTACTATTGCTTTTTAAATTATTTTTTCAGATTTTACAATTCTTTGTTGTTTTGGTTCTTCGATATTATATTTTTTGTGGTCATTTTGATTACTCTAGTTTAATTTAGTAGCATGAAAAGGTTTAAATGAATTGTGATGAGAGGGTAAATGTCATTGCAATTGCAAGATTCCTCCCATTTCCATGTGAGGTTTAGCCTCTTTCAATATTTTTTAGGGCCTTTCTACTTATCACATTAGGACCTAATATAATCAATTAATGTTGTAGTTTCAGGGTGAGAGCAACATGCTTAAACTTGGAAATCATCACAGACATAGAACTAGAAATCATGTTTTGTGGGTTCAACTCTTTGTTGTTTTGTTTTGTTGTGTTTCTTTTTTATGAAAGTAGACCAAAACCATCATGCCCTAGTTCATTTATCATAACCACCTCATTGAACTGGACTGTGTTCTGTAATTACTTCATGTAGTAGAATGGGATCGATAAGCCATGGATGCATTCAAGCCCTTCAACGAATCCTCTGTCAGGCAGCATTTTCACAACCTTGAGGTCTTCATTCAACACAATTTGGAGGAATACAATAGTCTTCATAGAAACTTGATGAAGGATAATGGATTTGAATTACTACAGTTGTAAATTCTAATTAATTTTTTATTTTTCTTAGAGAGCTTATTTTGATTTTCTTGAATAAATCTCCTTCCTTCCCTCTTTGTAGACTTCTTGTTTACTTGTCTTCTATTGTGAATGAAATCAAAGCTTTTGTTGCATCCCTCTTGTTCTTTTTTAGAAATAAAAAGTAGTAAAGCTTCTACAATGTATTTTCTCAGTAGCAGGGATTGATGTTGCAAAAAATAATTGTAGATAAAATAAGCATTTTATTTTTGCCCCTTTGTAGTTTTTGCAATTGTAGCATCTTCTAAAGGCTCAAGTATAGATGTTACCAAGCCATCTTGGTAATTTTCAGTGATTTTAAGAGTACAATCTAAACTATGATGTAGAAATTGGATATAACTAATGATATTATCAACTGGTTATTGCTCTCATTGAAGCCAAGAATAACAGAAATAATGCTTTTAATATACCCTCCTTTCTGAGTAGCCTTGTTTTGAAAATTGTTTATATCTCTTATTATTATCTTGATTGATGATTTGGGTAGAAGATATTGGTCATGACATTGCCATATTAGAAACAATGGCATCATTCAGAATAATGGTCTATAATTTTACCTCTATCTTCATGTTGAGGTCGACGTCACCCATGCTAGGCATGGAGCCATTATCAATGCACATGTAGAAAATTATAGTTGCAAAGTAGTCAAAATGCAAAAATCAAATTAATAGGAATTCAACAAATGCTATACTGGTTTTATGTAAAAAGAAAAATATACAAAAAAGGTCCTCAACCACACATAAATAAAATAAAATGAAAATTATGAATTGCAATTGCTAAATGAGCAAGCACTACACCAACACATGATAAATAGTGCACCACATGCTTTGCACAGACCTCTAAAAAATGACCTCAATGTAACCTATCAAACATGCTATTGGTACCAATTGTCCATTGGAGAGAGAAAGTGATACAAAGGAATTCCATTTAGAAAAGAAAAGAAATAAAATCAAGAGAAAAGATAAGCCACCTGAAAAATGCCAACAAAATAGCATATCTTTAAATTATAAAACATGGTAATGACTGCATAATTTGTGCAAGTCTAATGATTTGATTTTCATTTTTTTAAAAAATAATTATATATTTACAAATTTTTGTTAAAACATTTGTAACAGTGATGCAGCGTGTTGACAGCAAATGACAATTTAGGGTTAGGGTTTCTCTCGCAGGGCTGCTATAAAGGGGGATTGGAATTGGCAGTAGGGGTGGGGGTGGGGGTGGCTAATCTTTCTTTTTGAAACACTTAGCGGCTGGCATCGTAGGGATTTTTCGATTTTGGTAGGAGGCAACACCCACAGGCAGAGGCACAGTAAGAAACAACAATCTCTGGAATTGGAAACAGGCTTTGGTTGCCAACCTTTCTTTTGAAACGTGTAGCAGCTGGTAGTGTATGTCCATCAGTGGCCGCTGTTTTATTTTGTTCTTCTGTTTTCTTTGGCCACATGCAACCCATCTTTTAGCCTCTTGTTGCTGTGAGCAGCGCACATCTGACAGCAACGCACCTGCAGACGATGGCCTTCTCTCTAGACGCTGGGATAACAACGTCATCAGCAGGATGGTCACGAATGACGTGACGGATGCATCGATGGCTGCAACCACACCTGCATCTCAGCGACATACAGCAATATCAAAAAAATTTTGCATTTTCATTTACAGATACTTAATATTTTTAGCATTTCCAAACATGTTACCGGTACATTGTGCCGTATATCACTTTATGCACTAATTTTGAATTTTCTTTTAAATGCTTAAAATTTCATTGTTTTATAATTGAAAGTAATAGCATTTTCTTTTTCTCCGCTTTCAGATCCTCAAATCCTTAGATACTGACATATCGCATTCTTCAACTCGTAAATCGTTTTCAATCGGGAAACTCCTTATGGTCCAGTTGCGTTGTCGTGATAAGTATAGTTTTGTTGTTTGCATTTGTAGCACAGTAGGAAGTATAAGTTTCTATCTATGGTAACACTACCAAAGATGTTTCATCCTTAGTGACAACATCATTGCCATTGGCCAGTATTTAGTTTATGCTTATGTGCAATTTGCTTGTTAAAATTCGGTAACTGCATTTGCTGTTAGCGATGTGCCATTTTCTGATGTACTTAAAATTGTTCGTGTATCTAAATTCCAAATAGTTGTTGCTTTGGAGTGGCATTGTGTGTGATGAAATCAACATCTCTATTGTACTGAAGGAATGAGTTTTGGCTTGAATTTAGATATTATTGTTTAAGCTCTAAGTATTGAATTTTTATAGTAGAATCTTGAAGTTTGATATTATCATTATTATTGTCACATAGCCCTTTGCAACTGAGACTATTCCTAGGTTTCCGTACCCATATGGGAGGCACCCTAGGCAATAGTCTCCTAAAACAAGTTTTCACAAGTGTTCACGTGTCCAAAATTTATGCATCAACACTTCATATGTATCATTTCTACACCATAGAGCAAAAGCAACCCAGTTAACCTTTATTCCATTAGAAATATTGGAATTACTAGGAATTACATGTGCCATGATCATGGCAATGGCAATAGAAATTCGAAACTTTCATTTAGCATTTTTTCAATCACTCATGATGAATTAAATTGGGAAAATTTAATTCTCAACATTATCTACTCCATCAAATGGTAGAAATGTTACAAAAATTCTTACCACACTGCACCCCCTTGCCCTACATTTTTGCACTTTAACTGAGAAATATATACTTTATTGGAAACTTTTCTTTTTACATAGAAATAGAAATATTTTTTGAGAAAAACTTTCATCAAATTGAAGGGTTGATAAAATAAAAACCTCCCTCCTAATAAAACTTAGAAAAATATACAAATACAATCTCATACAACTATTCTATAGGTGGGAAATGAATAGTTAAAGTAACTCTTTTAGGGATTCTCACATCATGAACCCTTTCATAGGTAATTTCAGTTGTGATGAATGCTCTTCTTTCCTCTTCTTGCCTAGTTGAAGCCTCAACTTGGTCTTCATCTTTATCTTCAACAACTATCTTTGTTTCCTTTGCATCCAACTCCTTGACAACTAATTTTTAAGTTTTTCCCCCACTAGTTGCTTCTGTGTCTTGAGACATATAAGCATCTTCCCATGAACCATCTTTTTTGGACTCTTCTTGCTATTTAGCTTGAGTGCTACATTCACAGAATCTACCCCAAACATTGGAATGTATGGAGAGTCCACCAGTGAGAAATCTAAACTCATCTAAAAGCCAAAGTAAGAAAGCACTTTCACTTGATGTTCCATGGGCGGGTGCCTTACAATAGGCTCTCAATACATGCTCTGGACAACATCCCATGATATATGGGATAAAAGGCCTTCTTGTTTCCCTTTCTCTAAGAACCATTTTCTACCTCACACGTAAACAGTTTTCTTTTCTTTTTCACGTAAACCTTGAATTAAAAAATGATGCATTTATAAGCAACTCACATCTCCTTATATAGTGTGAGGTAGGTTTGAAATTCCCACCAATTCTACTAACTAAGTTTACCACTTAGCCAAAATTTATTATATTTCCATCATCATATAGTTGGCTAATTCAAATTTCACTATTTGGTTATTGAAATTAGTTTACCACTAAGTAGTTATCTATCCATCACTCCCACTTACACACATGATAAGTAATGATTACTTGAGATAATATAAATTAAATAATTTAATTAACACTTTAAATTAAATATTATGTAAGATTATATATATGTTATTTATTATATATGTTACCACTAAGCATATGTATACATAAGTTTATTATTTAATACTATGTATACTAAATATTATATATTACTATATTATATACATATATTAATTTATACATATAGATTCAAGTTGTGGATAGTTTTCCAAAATAATGTTTTATGTGTAAAACATTATATGGAAATTACAACTCTATCCCATCTAGCATTGACAATTTGTAAGTGTCTCTAGATAATTATTTTTTTAATCTAAAATGAACTAGTTCATATTGTTGAAAAGTTATTTGAATTTTTCATATTCCATAATAATACAAGATCACTAAGCTTAAAAGTCCTTTTTAGAGCTTTTCTATCAAGCCACCTTTTAACTTGAGAAGCATTCTTTAGTAAATTATCTTTAGCTCTATCCATTTTGGCTTCTCTTTTGATGAGCAAGATCATGAAACATCTATTTTTATTGGTTTTCTTACTATATTTTTGCACAAAATCTAAGGCTAGACTTATAATCTTGTTGGTAATTCTAGTAGGAAAACCATAAACAAAGTTATACGCTAATGTTCTAATAGCCTTCTTAAATCTAATATGATAGACCCATAATGTAGATTGTACAGAATCAATCTAATTTACTAGATTTCCATCCATAAACTTTTTAATGTAGGAAATAATATTTTTATTTGTAGAGTCAGCTAAGCCATTTCCTTGAGGATAATAATTTGAGAAAAAAAAATAGAAAGATGGAATTTTCTAATGCCCATGTTATAAATTCTTTAGATTGAAAAGTAGGTCCATTATCAGATACCAATACTTCAAGTAGATCAAAATGACATAGAATTTGATCTTCTAAGAACTTAATTATGTCTAATGCTAAACTTTTTCTTAGAGCCTTTTCTTCAGATTATTTGGTAAAGTAATCAATAGCTGTGAGAATAAACATATGTCTAGATCTCAAAGGAGTAATTGTAGTAATAAATTCTAAGTCTTGTTACTAAAATGATCTATCTACAATGACTAGTTTTAAAGGAGCACTAGCCTTTTTGATCTTTGGTCCATGAATTTAACATTTGTAACATCTTTGAATTTTCAAGCTAATATGTTAATACATACTAGGCCACTAAAAACCATAGCAAAGTATATGTTACATAGTAGACTTAGAAGATTTATAGAATAAATTGGAATGATCGTGGAATTGTTCTAAAATAGGACTAATTTAATCATTATGAACACATTTAAAAAAACCCCTCTGAAATCCATTCTATATAAAATTCCATCTTTCATTACAAATCTATTTAACCTTTTGAAGAAAGTTCTCTCTTGACTTGTAGTTAAGTTATTTGGAACCTTTTGTGCATCAAGGAATTCTAGAATTTCATCAAACCAATTTCCCTCATGAGTCTTAAGCACACATACTTCATCTTCTCTAGTCATTATCTTGGCTAATCCTATTTCTTTAAAGATTTTGCATATTTCCAATGAAAATATGAAATCTTGAAGCTTTATGAGCCACTTTCCTTCTTCAATCCAATTTCATTTTGGGCTAAGAATTGTTTGACCATGGGCTCTATTAACTTAATATGAACTAATGAACTTTCCAAGTAATATTTGAAATGTTGAAGTGCTTTAATAACCATGAATGCCTATTTCTCTAAGTCTGAATAATTTAGCTTTGAATCTTTTAATTGATATCCAAAAAATCCAATTAGTTCATCTTGACCTTTATCTTTTTGAGTTAAAACGATAACAATTGAATCATTTGAAGCAAAAGCATATAACTAGAAGTCTTCTTTCAATTTTGGTTTTACTATGTAAAGAGCTTCTTTAATGGCTGTCTTAATTTCTGATAATGCTTTTTATGATTTTTGTGTTTTCTCTACTAGCACATCTTTCTTTAGCATATGCATCAAAGGTTTAGTAATTTCAGTGAATCTAGGGATAAATTTCTTAACAAAATTTATCTTTATGAAGAAAGATCTAAGAGACCTCTTACTTGTAGGATGCTTGATATTTTATATCACTTGAATTTGGGAGTTATCTATACCAATTTCTTCTTAATAGATTACATGACCTAGTAAACTTTTAGATTTAACCCTAAAGTTACATTTCTTAGGATTTTATAAAATATCATACTCACATCATCTGTCAAAAATTTGGTGTAGATGACCAATATGATCTTCCTTCCTTATTTAAAAGATGGTGATATCATCCAAATAAACAACAAACTCCCCTATCAAACCTTTAAAGGATAAATCCATTACTCTTTGAAAAGTAGCTCCAACATTTGACAACTGAAATAGCATTCTTTGGTAAGCAAAAATTCCCAATTTTTTAATAAATGTTATTTTACATCTATTATCCTTATCTACCATTGATGAGTAGTGGAGTAGTCCAACACCCAATCATACAAGATACGAGTGTTCATGCATAGCTTGGTTGAATTCCATGGACAAGGTAATGCAATTATGCTAGTAATTGGTTTGTTCACGATCATTATCTTCCCATGTGAGCTAGTAAAATCTATGCATACAATTTATCTCATAGTGAGGCATATGATAATTAATGTTGGGTAGGCCATTTTACTCCTTGTAAGCATAAGGTAAATGAAAAGTGATTTTTGAATCTAAGTAATAGTAACTAAATCTAATCTTGCTTAATGCAATGGACATCCATTCCTAATTCTAAGGACATGTCTTGCACTCATGCAATCATTATTGGGATTGCCAAGTATTCTGCTACTATGCAAACCAAGCAATAATACTATTGGGTTACCAAACAATCACACTTAATGCTCGAGATTAGTTGTATCCATTTCACTTAATAACAAAAAAAATAAAGTTCATGTGAAAGTAAATAACAACTAAGAAAGTAGTAATCAATAAGCTAAGTGAAAATAGTAAGCATTATTCTAAATAAATAGTAAAGAAACTAAGTGATGCTACAATGATGAAAAGAATCTTAATCTTTATTTCCAATTGTGAAACATGTCCAAGTACATTCCACTTGAATAAAGACTCCATTCAATCACTTAACATTACACTATGGACATACACTCCTAAGTGCTAAGTGCTAAAATCATAAAAACAAATTGATAAAATTTTTCTAAGTTGAAATGAAAATTGTATGTGAATTGTATGCCTAAGTGTTGTATTTGTAGGGCCACATACATCTGCAATATTCGATATCAGACATCATAGCTTATGCCTTGATATCAGGGATTTGATATCACATCTCTAATATTCAATGCCCAATACTGTTGTTGATAGAATTTCAATTTTTCATACCCCCATGATTGATTAAAAACTTGTCTTTAAGTTAAAACAAAATGAAGATGGAGTTTCTTAAAAAATTGGGAGGTAGATTTACATGACACTGACTACTAGATACATGACACACTAGAGTTTACAAAAACTAATACATTTCATGACAATACAACTTTAACAAAAAAAAAATTTGGTGAAGCTTTATGTAGCCTTATGTGGTTCCAGGTGGCAATGGCTCTCCCATTGGTTGCTTGCCCTTATCATTAGGCTTTTGAAATTTGTATTTATTTAAGAGCGTTTGAAGCTTTTCTTCTTTAGTTCTAGGATTGTGAACTATTTATGAGGATGAACCAATGTTTGATGGAACTGGCATGTCCCATGGGCATGGTAGCTATGGAAACATTTGATTTTCTTTGACATACCAAACTATGTACTAACTTCTCTCCTCCTCAAATGCTCTAGCCTTCTCATGGAGTTCATGATAATTATTTAATCTTTTGGCTAGGTTTTTTGCTACATCTTTTTGCCCATGGTAGCCATCCTTCACTAGTTTCAATTCAGAGTTTACGACTTGAATTTTTTTCAAGCCCTATTTTTGATCCACAAACTCTTTCTCATACAGTGCATACATGGCTACTACTTGCTATTCTAGATCATTTCTAGGCCTCCCTACTATTAACATGGCCAAGATAACATAACAAAAGTTAGCTAACCCCATGTACTCTTTTAGGTACTTAATTTGTAGGTCTTTGTTTTTCACTTCTACTTGGTGGACAAGGGCATAACTATCCAAAATGGAATGCCACTCAAGATTCTATGCTAAAGTTAAGCTGATTCTAGCCTTCACCATCTGGTTCTCTTTTTTTTTATTTGCTTGTACATACCCACTTGATCATGAAAGTGTTCCTTAATCCTCTCATGTTTCTTTATCTTGTTTTTCCATGCAATGATTTCAATGGCTAACTTCTGATGGATGGCACATACCTCCTTCATTGAGAGGATTCTATTTTCTCTTATGAGGTAGTTCATTTCCTGGTTAACCCTCACTAGTTGTTCCCTTAATTGGTGGATGCTTTCCTCTAAGATGTTTTCCTACTTCTTTACAGTGGTCAACCTCATGTTATCAGTAGTGAGTCGTTTTTTTTCCTCATGTACTACAATAAGTGCCTTAACATGTGCATGTGTTTATGCTTCAGTTATAGAGGCATTCCATACTGCTTTCTCCTTTTTAGTTACCAACTGTTTATTCTACCAAATCAGGTTGCTGATATGCTCTATTTTGAATTGCTTGATTTGGTCAAGTGTAATGAATTGCATAGGATCTCTTCATTCAGCTCTTAGTGTTGCAAGATCTTCTTGTAGTTTTAGAATTTCTACTTTTGCATGCTCTGCCCTAGTTTCTACCATGACCATTTTTTCTTTTGGAGTGATGAGCTTAGACTATATTATAGTGACATCATTGCGAATGTCAAAACGTGTACTCATGACTTCTTCAATTTGTAGTAGTCTATCGAGCACATCCTCATGATCAATAGGAGTCATCAAGGTTCTAGCTAGCATCTGAGCATCTTTAGCTCTAGTTAGATTTGCTAGTGTTACAACAGGTACATTGAAAGACTCTTTGATATGATTTATGATCACATCTGCTACTCCTACTACATCTTGGTGTTGCATTACCACTACTATGGCTTCCGCTCTGGTTTCTTACACCACTTGAAATGATGTAGTGTTCCCAGAGATTTGTTGTGACCATTGTACCTCTCTTTCTAACTATAATGAATTATCTCCACTTGTTGGATTGACTAAAACTATGGGTTGGATGATTCTATCAATAAATTTGTAAAGATTAGACTCCTCTCTAGTTCCCCAATTAATTGTTTCTAAAATCTATTGCAAATGACTCATCAATGGTTGATAATCTTGTAATGGTGATGATGGAACTTGTTGTTGTTATTGCTATTATGATTGTTGTTGTTATTATTGCTTATACTATTGCTCTTGCTCTTTTTCTTATTCCTACTCCTCACCATGGTCTTTCCTTAGTTATGCTGATTTGAGCAACTTAGTGTATGAAGCATTTTGGGCCCTTCTAGAAATGTCATTAGTGTATCCTAGGATTTTGGCTTACTTGCATAGCTTCTTGATAAGATAAGGAAATAGAAGTGTTGGCTTTCATACCTTTCTTTCTTCAAATTGCCTCTGGATTTCCATAAAGTAGAGTTGTGTAAGGTTGACATTGTGTTTGCCCATTAGAATCACACTTCCTCTAGCCACATAAGTTGATATTTGATTAGTCCTTTTGTTGGGAATAGATGATAAGTGCCAATTTTGAAATAAATTTTTTTATTCTAGAGTTAATTCACTATAGCCCTTATCCTCCTTGTCATATGCTTGTTTTAGCCATAGCTTTCTAGTTTTAGGATCTGATCAGGTGGACAAATGTGCTAACCTTGATCCTTCATTAGGTATATTCAAAGCTTTAGTAATTACCTTGATCGAAAATGAAATTGAAACTCCTTTAATATTAATTTTAGTTCTCTCTTCCTTATTATGCCAAAAGTAATATGTCTCTCCAGGGTATCATTCACCATTCTATGACAATATAGGCCATAGTAGTGACATTTGGAGTTGCATCTTTACTCCTTTAGGAACAAATTATATGAATGGGCCAAATTTCATCTCCATAATGACTATGGTTAGGATGGATCTTTCGTGGATAGCATGGAGGTAGTCCTATGACAACATGAGGCATTTTCTTGGCACTTGTGATTCCTCTGCCTCTCCTTAGTTGATTATCCTATAGCAAAAGTGTCTTGATGAATACTAAAAAATTGGGCTTCATGGTCCTCATATTCTGGTTCTCTTCCTTCAATTCTACCTTTGGCTTGGCTTCTTGGTCATTTGCTTGCTCCTTGTGAGGGTCCTCCTTGTGCTCCTCCTCTTCTTGGGGCCATTTGTAATCATTAAGGATTCAATATTTCTAAGGTATTTCCATGTATTCTTAATGGTTTCATACATTACCCATATCCTTATTTTCATTAAGTTCTTAGGTCATGATTGCAAAGTAACTCCATAGGTGTTAATCTCTTTATAACCCTTCATAATTATCTAATTTGTTCTTATGTATGGCTCATGATGATGGTTATAACTTCCTTAAGAACATTATTTAAGTATTTTGGCATTAATATGTGAGATTATTTCTTGAACATTCAATTTTTATTTCATACTTACCCTTAAAATACCTTTCAAGTGTTAGAATTTTTCAAAAAATCAATTCAGATTTTCCTCACTAGTACCTCTCCATGACTAAATTGAGCACTTTGTGATCAAATAGGTTCAAAAAGCACAAAAATTAGAGTGATAATGATCAAGTTATGGCTTGGGAAAGCTAGGAGGTTAAAGCTTAGATCAGAGAAGAAAATTAAAAAAATCTCTCTTAGCTCAAATGAAAAATGGTGAAAATTTTTCTTTGTCTACCAATATATATAGGTTTTGTGGGACCTCATATTAGGGACCTGACATTGGGGATCCAATATCGATGCAAACCCAATATTAATGACCCAATATTTAAGTCCTATAAATTCCATTTTTCATGAGGGTTTGATGGAATAAATTGATTCTTTTAGATATTTAGAAGGTTTTAAGGTTACTCAATAGGTTTGGGTGATGAATATATGCTTATTTTTGTTAAATGTTTGTTAGTTGATGTTCATAAAGAAGGAATCTTAGGCTACGAAAGTTCATAAGATGGATAAGGGTAATGGTTTCTTATTTTTAGAATGGATAGTGTAAATGATATGGAAAGTGTTTATTAATGTTTATTGATGCTTGAAAGGTTCAAGATGATGTGGAATTACTTGGTAGGTATAAGAAACAATAGTTATACAAGTGGATCCTTCCCAAAGTTGGCTTCAGCCCTTAATGCCCTTGTATAACCACACCTAGAAGTGTCCTTAGCCGCTTAAGTAGTTGAACGTAATGCATACCTGTTTAGCAAAACACACATGTTAGTACCACCAAATTGGGAAAATAACACTATGTTACACAAAATCATAAGTTATGACTATTCAAATAGTGAGATGAGATGGATTGAAAAGGGATTGTAGAAATTAGGATGTGAGGTGTCTTGCCATAGTCATAATGAATTCTTGGTTTTATTAGTGGTTAAAGTAATCACTAGCCTTTCTGTCCAAGATTCAAACCAAGTCTAGACCACACTCTAGTGACATTGCATTGTTTCATCTCTTGGAACTACAACTATAAGACTATCAATTTATCAAGAAGTATTATCACTTGGAATATTATCCAAGGGAGGATTTTTATTCATGGTACTTTATTTTTATTTTTATATTTTTGAGAAGCCATATACCTTTAGGCATAGGTAACATGTCTTTCCAATGGAACTCCCAAGATTTTATTTTATGCTGTTTTATTTTTATTTGTGTCAACCCTTTTAAGGTAGCACTTATTTTACTCTTACATCCATTTTTTGTTAGATATACAAGGATATAATACAACCTTAGCAACATGATAGAACTCACAATAGTAATCCAAAAAGAAACCAAAAATCCCCTTGATGTCAGACCCTTTGCATTCCCACATGGTTCTTCACTTTTTGATTTAGGCATAATGATCATAAGTTTGTTCTTAGTTGTATGATGAAAAAGAATATCATTATGGTCATGATAAGAACCTCTTATTAATGGAATGGGTGGATGTATGGTGTGCTCTCGCTATTCAAATAATCAATCCCTTATGACTTGATGACATAAAGATTTTCACCTTATTAGACTACATCTTGCCTTTATTTGTAATGTATCTTATTAGTAATCAAAATTATTTACAAAGGGTTTGAAAACAAAGTATGAAAGGAATAAAAAATATAGTAAGAATTGTGCAAAAGTATAAAGAATGAAAATGTTAAAAGAATGGAAAGATATCAAAGAATTGTTAAAAATTTAAGAAATGAAAAGTATAAAAGAATGGAAGAATTGTATCAAAGAATGTAAAAGAGTAAAAAGAATTGTAAAACAAAAAATAAAAAATCACTTATTAATTTCAAAATCAAAGTTAAGCATCTCCCCCATCACTAAACTCATGGATGAGTGTTCAAAAAATTCTTTCTAGATCTCCTAGATCATACACTCGAGGTGGTTTGCTTACCATCTTTATTAACCTAATTGTTTTGTTATTATCCCACATGATCTTGATGGTAGTTGAGTTTTGATCATTTAAGTTCCTATTTTTTCCCTTTTTGTGTATGATTATGAGTTATTAATTTCATTGTTGGATCATTATTTGGAGTCATCTTCTTAAAATGGGAGTTAATAAGTGGATTAGATTGTTCCATGCATTGTTTGGATAATTTTTGGTTCTCAGTTGGTGACCATAGGGTGTTTCCTAAATTTTTTGGGTTTTGCTCTTCCTTTTGCAGACAAGTGTTTTTCACTTTTGTGAATTGCTATGGTAACTATGTTAACATTTTGAAGTGTTAGTCCACAACTGCATCCTTTACTTTCAGTAGAAATGCATGGAATTCGTTGCATTTGTATGGCTCCGTGCATGTCTTCCTTAGAGATGTTAACAAATAGATCCCTTATACTTAGCTTAGCATCATCTATGCTAAGCCATGTTCTCCTCACAATTGATGTGAAAGATATTGAAATTCCTTATCAATATCTTTTACATCAATTACTAAAAAATCTGTTAAATAGGACCACACATTGATAGCAGTCACTACATCATCAATATGTCCCAAAGGGATGGTGAAAAATAAATTCGCAAGCTCCAACCTAATGTTGCACACTTTCAATGGTGATAGGTTTCATTCTTGATATGTTCCATAAGAGATTATATTTACCCTAAAACCTGAGTCTAACAGAGCTTTGCATGGTAGATTTCTAGCTACTTGTAGATAAATCAAAGGAATCCCTGGATTGATTCTTTTCTTAGGAAGTGGCTCTTCCTTGATCTAGTCTATGATGATTTTAGTAAGCATGATAGTCTATATGTTTTGGCTAGATGATGATGGAAGATTACTGATTGTAAGAGAATCTATGGTAGAGGAAGTTAATCTTGATGAAGCTCTAATTCTAGTAGCCTTTTCAGAACTTGTCCTAAAGAAAGGACATTTCTTCATTTGGCCCTTAGTGTTGCTAGTAGGATATTCTATCTAAATGTTCACCACCTATGCAACTTCTATGATTGTGATGGAACTTCCCCTTGCATTTTTGGTGGTAGCACTAGTGGCAAAGGATTTGTATGTTGATTTGAAAAATTATTTGCTTGTGGATGCGTGTACAAGTTTGAGTTGGTCCTTGGTGGTGTCAATTTGTGGTATTCTAGCAGATAATACTATGGAGCCTAGATAGTTGCATTCATCAATGAGATTGGACATTGGACATAGTATCCATAATGATCAAGTTTTCGATATAGATATTTTTTCCTTGGTAGTGGCATTGCCCATGTTTGCAATTGCTACCACTACTGCTAATATTGCTCCTATGGTTGAGGGTAGGCTTCGCTTGGGTAATAGGTTGGTAGGAAAGGTTGCCTGATATTACCTTGAGGATAAGAAAGCTTTCTAGTCCTCTTCCTCTTGAAGAAGCTTGGATTGAGTGCATATAACCTAGATTCTTGCAAGTGGGCCATAATAGGAAAACATCCCTTTAGATGTTCATACTAGCATACCTTGCATCATTTTGCTTCTTCTGAATTAGAGTTAGTACACCATTTAATAGCAACAACTTTTCCTCTTTTACTTATAATTGTCTCATTCATAATATCTTTTCTTCTTCTTTTCCTTGTTCCTATTCAGTGCTTGTTTAGTCTTTTCCTCCATAATTTTTAGGGTTGTAGCAACTATCTCATCCATTGAATCCTAGACTTTGTCTACCTTAGCTATTATGTCATTGACTAATTATTGAATGGGTAGAGTCTTTTGCTAAATGGCATGGTCTATACATCTCTCTTTCTGATTGATGGATCTCTATTATATTCTTCAATTGATTCCCTCTTTTGTAGTTCACCTTGTTCTTTTGCCACTTGATTGATTAGTTTTTGAATGTAGTGGATAGTCATTTTTGATAATATTCCTTGGGCATAAACCCTAAGGATCTCTCTAGTTTTACTTTGTAGCCCATCTACAATGTGTCTAAGCTATTCTTTTGATAAAAATTCAAGGCCTAGGCATTTGTGTAATAGTGAATAGTATATGCCCAATGTCGCATCAAGGATCTTATGAATTCCTTTCTTCCATCCCTAGAATGTTTTCTTAAACTTGATACCTGTGAATGGGTCTGGTACTTCTTGTTAAATATTTTGAGCATGGTACTCTGGTGTCTAATGGATTCAAGTTCTAGTGACCTATACTAGCTTTCCATGTCCTTCACAAGTGTTCTAGGAAACAACTTCAACTTTTGCTAGTTACTCTCTATGTTTTGGTGGGCATAGGCACCATGGAAAGCTTGAAGGTAATGTTGTGAATAAATGTTATAGCCACATTCAAATCTTGGCATATTGTTCATGCCTAGCCATTTGATTTAGCTATTCCTCACATGCCTAGTTGATATGTAGATAGCTTCCTAGATATTTATCATGCTTCAGGTTGCCATAACGGATTCATCATCATGGTTAGGTTTGTATCCTCTATTATAGTAGTGACCCCTTCTATGTTCATATATCTCTTAATCCTCTCTTTTATCTCTTTGTCTCCTTCATTCATGTTCTTCATCTTCTATATTAGAGTGCCTTAAATATTGATCATGATGACCATGAGTCCTCCTTTCTTTCATAGCATAATCTTGATACTTGTGTCATATTCTATCAGAGTCCTCCAATGATCATGATGAGGCAAATGAAGTAGCAGGAGAATGATGTTGGCTTATTTTCCTTTCATAAATCTTGTATGATTCTTTGTAGGATTTGATAGGAACCCTTGGCTTTGAGTCTCGTTTATACCTTGAGTTGGTAGCCTCCCCCTTAGGTGTATCTACTATAGTGGAATGAAGTTGGGCTTTGATAGGTTCTTAAAGTCTAATGATAGGTGTTTTTGAAGGATCCTCATGTTTTTTGATGGAGTTGCTTTGAAATGAACACATCAGCATCAAGTTCTTCTTAGACAAGTATTGGCTTGCTTCCCTTTACTATATACATGTTTGATCTCCATGGCAACATCTCTTCTCATCTACTCTTTTGTGGGTTCATAGGGTCTTTTCATGTGTTGAGTCACATGATGCCCTTCTAATTCATTTTCCTTAGGACAGTTTGAAGCATGTTAAGTAATGCATGTTCTAGACGTAGGACTATGTTGCATTGCATGTTCCTCCACCTCATTTAATTATCTTGATGGAAAATGAAAGTGAAGTCTAGATGATAAGGATCATTGTGAGAATAAGTGATTCTTGTCTGCATTGGCATCCCCCATTCTTCTTCATACATGATTTTATCATTTCTTCTTCTTGTATCCTTGGTAGGTGATGGTTGATCTTTGTTTGAAGCCATATTTTATATTTTTAGATGTTATATGTTAACTATTCTTTTCTTATGATTGTAAGGTTTGACTTCATGTTTCAAATATAATGAGCTTTGGGAAATCAATTGCTTAGCATACATTGATGTATCCTTGGCAATGACACCAATGATGAGTGGTGGAGTAGTACAACACCCAACCATAGGAGATACGAGTGTTCATGCATAGCTTGATCAAATTTCATGGATAAGGCAATGTAATTATGCTAGTAATTGGTTTAATTTCACAATCATTATCTTCCCATGTGAGCTAATAAAATGCATATGGTTTAACTCACAGTGCGGCATATGCTAATTGATGTTGGGTAGGCCATTTTACTTCTAGTGAGCATAAGTTAAATGGAAAGTGGTTTCTAAATCTAAGTAACTATAAACAAATCTAATTTAGCCTAACATGATGGACATTCATTTGTGATTCTCTAGACACATCTTGGACTTATGCAATTGTTATTGGGATTACCACATAGTCCACTACTAGGCGAACCAAGCGATAATACTACTAGGTTACCAAATAATCACACTTAATGCTTAGAATTAGCTGTATCCATTATACTTAATAATAGAAAGAGTAAAGTTCATGTGAAACTAAATATTAACTAAGAAATTAGTAATCAATAAGCTAAGTAAAAATAGTCAACATTATTCTATGTAAATAGTAAAGAAACTAAGTGATGCTATAATGATCCAAAGTAATGTTGATCTTTATTTTTGGTCATGAAACATGTCCAAGTACATTCCACTCAAATAAAGACTCCATTCAATTACTTAACATCACACTACAAGCATACACTCCTAAGTGGTAAGTGCTAAAATCATGAAAACAAACTAACAAAATTTCACTAAGTTGACATGAAAACTATATGTGAACTATGTGCCTAAGTGTTATATTTATAATCTTGCACACATATGTGATATTGGATATCCAACATCATAGCTTGTGCCTTGATATTAAGGATTTGAAATCATAGCTCTGATATCAGATGTCCGATATTGTTGGTATCAAAATTTCAATTTATCAACTATGATCTGACCATAGCCTGAAAAACCATCTATGAAAGCATATACTTGATAACTTGATACTTTGATCAATATCTCATCAATTCTAGGAAGTGGGTATTTATCTTTTTCTAAGGCTTCATTCAGATTTTTGAAATCTACACAAAGCCTAATACCACCATTCTTCTTTCTTACTAGAACAAGGTTAGCAAGCCATGTCGTATATCAAACTAGATATATGATTTGGGCTAGTGATAACTTCTTGATCTTAGCTTCCATAGCTGGCTCAAATCATGAATTAAATTTCCTTTATGTTTGTTTAACTTTCTTATAATCGTCTATCAAAGAAATTTTATGTATCATCACATTTGGTCTAAAAGCTTTAAGGTCATCATAAGACTAAGAAAAATTTTCCAAATTACTTTTCAAGAGTAATAACAATTTTTTCTTGAAAAGTGAATCATTTTTCTTTGTGACATTTAACATCTTTGTATCTTAGTAGATCCAAGATTTACAACTTTAAAAGCTTGATCATTTGGATTTTTTATATCTTTTCTAGTAAGAAATTTTTTGCTAAACTCATGTTCATAATTAATCATCTTTTTGGGAATGGAATTTGTCTTAAACCTTGATGCCGTTTTAGGTATGATTTAAATTTTGAATTCTTGTTTATTTCTTAAGAATCTAAGAAATTGATCATTGTCTTCAAATATTTGTAAATGCTTTATGTTATTTGGTACTAATGGTTGATGTTCATTCTCGATCATTACACCTTCATAACTTTCTATTCTTCTCACATCTCATGATGAAGCTACTTTTCCTAAATCATCTACTATATAATTATCATTTTTATTTATATGTTCTAGTTTATAATGATGAAATTGATCCAGCATTTTGTAGACAAGTTTTTTTTATGGTCACAAGATTGATTTTTTTACTACAAAATTACCTTTAATCTATTTAGAAATTAATCTTGAGTCTCTTTTTATGGTGATCACCTTGATTCATTTTTTCAATGTTGTTTTAATTCCAATAATCAATGCTTCATATTTGGCCTTGTTATTAATATAAGAAAATGATAGATAAATTTTTTAAAATATTTTTGTGGAATCATCATTTACTAGAACCACTCCAACTTTTGCACCTTTGGATTTATAAGAACC
Source organism: Gnetum montanum (assembly GCA_015680685.1). Lineage (NCBI taxonomy): Eukaryota > Viridiplantae > Streptophyta > Gnetopsida > Gnetales > Gnetaceae > Gnetum > Gnetum montanum. The sequence goes on from MNCI01007422.1 coordinate 483,380, forward strand.
ATCAAAGTATAGTTGTCACTTTCTCTCATCTTAAAATTCTTCTCTTTTTGAATTATCAACTTCTTAAAGTGTGTAAATTTTGATTTCTAAAGCTCTTGTTTTAATAAGTTTGTTCTTTCCATTTGAAGTAATGTTTTCACTCATCAAAGGCTCACTGTATTTGTATATTTTATTTGACTCTGTTTTGCAAGGTAGCCACATATGAGAGTAATCTGTTGATATGTAACCAGAGAAATTTTTACTCCAGCTTCTACTCAACAAAAGACTGTGAATTCGGTATGTCTACCACTTGAATAGTTCCTCTACTTTTGATATGGGGTTCAGAAGAAATTTCTAATAAAACATTGGGTAATTGACCCACAATCTTCACTATACTTTTATCCACTTGAATAATACTATTATTGGACTTTTCAAGAGTCAAACCAAGTTTTTTACATATAGATAATGACATATTAGTAGAGGTAACTCTAAATTCAATTAAAAAATTATGAAGATACTTGTCCTTTAACTTCATTTTCAAAAGCAAAGGAGGAGCTTCCTTATTAGAAATACAATCATAGTTAGTTTTTGTTGCCTTATCAATTTTTGATACATAGCTTAACTCTAACTCTCAAACTCTTTCTTTACCTTTAATAAACTCTAAATATTTTCTTTGTTGATATCCAACCTATAGTAATTGATATATACTAATATTTTCTCTAATATGTTTAAGATCTTCAATTAGATCATATTGTCCATCTCCATAAAAGCTTAGTTTCTTCATCCATTTATTAAAAGATTGATTTTGAGTAGTTTGCTCTACTTGATCTTCTTTACTTTGATTTTTCTCTCTTCTACTTGGTTCAAAAATCTTTCTATTAGTAGATGGATCAAGAATGACATTTGGAGGCTTGGAAGTAGCTAATCTTACTTTTGAGTGTAGATTATATTCATTTTTTTCATTATTGTTACACTCCTCATTTAATGATATATCCTCTTTGATGAGATGCAGATTGCACAAGTCGCGATATCGCGTACGACGCAATATCGCATCCCCTGCGATATTGCGTACGCGATATCACATCCTTCCTTGCGATATTGCGTACGCAATATCGCAGTTCACCTCCATATCTATAAATAAGAGGCGACACTCCCCTCATTCGAGATCCTAGGCAAAAAGTAGCGAAGCTTTGGCAGATTGATCATCCCAAAGATAGAATATTTTCCATGTGCCCGCAGTAGGAATCCCCCAAGTGAACGGTTCTTTATTTGAGTAGCTTTGTACCTGAACACAAGTTGTGTATGGCAATAAAGACAAGCTTTGTGGATAAACCTTGTAGTGCATGGATAGGTTTAATTAATGTTATTTATCGCTTTCCTAGTAACGTGGCATGAGTACGACTTGGTTACGAGCGTTGACGAACGTGTACGGCTAGCCAAGGAATCGGCTACTCATCACGAGTAGATTCTCTCATCCTTTCCTACTAGAACATGGGACAAGTACGACTTGATTACGAGCATCTAAAGATGTGTACGGCTAGTCAAGGAATTAGCTGCTTGTCACACTTAGGTTAGTTAAGTGCCTTAGTATGACTGCTTCGAGCACGTGCATTACATGTGGTAATCCCAGTAACGATTAGCATTTGGTAGCCACAGTTGCACAATTCAGGGTGTGTACGACAAGTGGGAACGGATGCTGACGCTAGGACTTAGTGCTATAGTTAGAGTTAGTTTTAGTTTCTCAACCCTTTACCTCTTAGCATAGGAGATAAATTGGAAAAATACCAAAAAAATCATATACCTCAGACTTGCTTAACCATACACCGTGACACATACAAGCAAGCCTGGGAAGACAACGAACGATTAACCCCAAGTGTTCCTTGTGGCGTTTAGCCATTTAGTCTGCGGAGTTTGACAGGATCGCGCGTGCTATGCTCATTTCGTATGGTTGAGTGTAGGGGTACCTTGCCACTCATCATTTGCACCATTGTCGGGGATTAAGTGTTTTTACGCCAATTAGAACATAAGGGATATCAATCACATCGTTGTGAGCTTTAATGAACCTTTGGGTTAATCAGTTAATCAAGAACACAAATAATGGTAAAAACCACACACCATTAGAATGGCTTCTTCTCACGAAATTAACTCACCTAAGGATAACACAGAAGACAGTCAGCATCACACGCATAACTGAGACCAGCCATGTCCTAAACAATCTAAGGTCACATATACTCATCCTGATGAGTATGTCCCTGACTTTACTTTTATTCTCCACCAAGAAGAACAATTGCGATGGAGAGATTTGCAAGGTAACATCATGTTACCCCCAGATTGATCAGTCCCTAACATGCTTTTCCATGCCTTAGCATAGATTGACATGCAAGAGCAGTTTGCGGAATACGTTTTGGATAACTTTGACACAAGGGATTATCATCCCACAAATTCCCAACGTATTCGGGACAAAAGGCAAGAGAGCCAACATTCATTGTTGAAGGGCAAGGTCCCCCATTTCCTTAGTGAAATAGGAGACGAGGAACCCCTCACAATGGGTTTCTTAGAAAATGATGTTCCTCCTCCTCACAATGGTGAAAAGGTTAGCCATCAAAGCCTTCGATCAACTGTACATGCTACAGGCTCTGATCCCCGTGAGCACCAACTGTTCACGGTAGGAACAACCACTCACACTAAGGACAGACACTTGGATCATTACAACGATCGGGGCCGAAGCAGTCGAAGAGAAGGTAAGAAACATCGCCATGATGATGGATCCCCTTCGTCTTCTCCTTCATCTCATCATTCACACTCTCCTTCCACATCTGGGCGCAACCATCATGAGCATAACGGAGAGGGTAAAAGTAAAAAGGAAGATGAAATACCTCGACAAGAAGGTCGAGAGGAGTTAGGACAAGGGCAAGGACATAGGGAAAGTAGGGAACCACCACGAAGACATCATAGACATCATGAAAGAGTGATCATGATGAAACCCTACTCACAACCCGAAGCATGCTAAATATCACAGAGGCAGTTAGGATCCCCAAAAGGCACTTAAAAGATAGCAGGATCAAGCGTTTGGACATAAATAATATCCCACGTTTTAAAGGGGGATACAACGCTGATCCTCAACATCATTTACAGGCATTCCACGATGCCTATGCCTTACAAAATATAGATAATGAGTGGCAGAAGCTCAAGTTGTTCCCAAGGACACTCATCAAAGAAGTAGAGAGCT
>MNCI01007422.1:490450-565935 GCA_015680685.1 Gnetum montanum
CTCAGCTGCCAAATGTGGCCTGATGTCATTGTAATAAGGTGTTCACCCTTGTTGTCATGAACACCAGTCTTGTCAAGTCTTGTAATAATGAACCGTTCACATGTCATTCCATTAGTTCCATTCCCCTCAATAATCCCATACCTACCTGATATCATTGTAAGGAACTCAAGGACGAGTTTTCATTCAGTCATGGAGGTATGATGAGACGTGGATTGCACAAGCCACGATATCACGTATGCGATATCACGGTTCACCACCATATCTATAAATAAGAGGCAGCACTCTCCTCATTCGAGATCCTAGGCAAAAAGTAGCGAAGCTCTGGTGGATTGATCACCCCATAGATAGAATATTTTCCATGTGCTTGCAGTAGGAGTCCCCCAAGTGAACGATTCTTTATTCGAGCAGCTTTGTACCTAAACGCAAGTTGTGTACAGCAATAAAGACGAGCTTTGTGGATAAACCTTGCAGTGCATGGATAGGTTTAATTAATGTTATTTATTGCTTTCCTAGTAACGCGGCATGAGTATGACTTGGTTACGAGCGTTGACGAATGTGCACGGCTAGCCAAGGAATCAGCTACTCATCGTGAGTAGATTCTCTCACCCTTTCCTCCTAGAATGTGGGACAAGTACGACTTGATTATGAGCATCTACGGATGTGTACAGCTAGTCAAGGAATCGGCTGCTTGTCACACTTAGGTTAGTTAAGTGCCTTAGTACGACCACTTCGAGCACGTGCATTACGTGTGGTAATCCCAGTAACGATTAGCGTTTGGTAGCCACAGTTGCACAGTTCAGGGTGTGTACGACAAGTGGGAACGGATGCTGACACTAGGACTTAGTGTTGTAGTTAGAGTTAGTTTTAGTTTCTCAACCCTTTACCTCTTAGCATAGGAGATAAATTGGAAAAATACCAAAAAAATCATATACCTCAGACTTGCTTAACCATACACCGTGACACATACAAGCAAGCCTAGGAAGGCAACGAACAATTAGCCCCAAGTGTTCCTTGTGGCGTTTAGGCATTTAGTCTACGGAGTTCGACCAGATCATGCGTGCTACGCTCGTTTCATATGGTTGAGTGTAGGGATACCTCACTCATCACTCTTCAAAATGTTCTAGAGAAGAAGTATCACTAGATCCATTATTAGAAGATCTGCTTACATAATGAGCACTAAATAGCTCATTATCTGCTTCATTATTGAGAAAGTTAGACATAATAAGATCATTTTCATCCTCATCTTCCACTAACTTAGTATTTTGATGCTTATCCTTTCTATTTTTATTTTCTTCCTTGATCTTAACTTTTTCCAAAGCGTTTTCTAATTTGACTACTTTGTTGGACAAGTCTCTCATTGATTGTCCCTTTTTAGATTCTTTTCTTTCATATTTTTGGTCTACCTTAATATGATATGGACTTGGTAATGCTTTAAGTTGAGAAAAATATTGTACAAGAATAATCATTTTCTCTTCTCTTTTTTGAGTTGTGATAATCTCTTCATGATTCAAGTTCAAATTTTTTTCTAATTGTATAGCTTCACTAAAGTAGTTATTCAACATTAGCAAGTTTGGAGTTCTTCTCAACTAGATTGAAATATTGGGATTCATAGCCTTAAGATAGGTGTCTCTAAGCATTTTATCTAATGGTCTATATTATCTTTAAAAAAAGCCCACAAATTCTTTGAAACTTAATGTTGAAATCTCTAATTGCCTCTCTAACTCCTTGCTTAACTTGTACTAGCCCATAATACAGATATTGTTGATTTAATTAATTGCCAAATTGGGCCAAGAAAATACTTTTCATATCATCCCAACTTGTAATACTATTGCTTGGCAAGTTTGAATACCAAATTTAAGTCATATCTTTTAAATCTCCCATGAACAACCTACAAGCTTGATCTTGATGTTGAACATTCACATGAGCCAAAGCTAACTAAAATAAGTAAATGTATTGTTCAACTAAGTAAGATTTTCCAAGAATAAAAGGTTTAGAAAAATATTTGTAAACTACCTTAGGAATATTGTTGTAGTTTTGAAATCCTAATGATGTAACTCTTTGGCAAGGATTTGCCATCCTATTAAAATTTCTTTTGATTGTTAAACTCTTATATTTCTTTGACTTTCTCTTATAGAATAATAAACCAGACATAAGGGGTGATATCCTTATCCTTTTGGTCTTTACTCAACTAGTTCAAAATTCAAAAACATTTTTTTTTCTTCTTCTAATTATTAATCAGTCTTATAATTAATAATTTCTTTGGAACCTTTGAAATCTTCCAAGCTATCAATATTTTTAGTTATGAATTGAAAATAGTATCTAATTTTTAAGCCTTACTAGCAATAAAGAACTGTTACTATGCTATGATTATTAGGCTTATGAACATAGATGACAAAATTTTAGCCCTCCTTCTAGAGCCAAAAGTACTATTGACAACCATTTGGTATCATCCTGCCAATATGGGGATGAACTCCTAGTCTTGTTACCTCCAAGGATGTCATAAGATCAAAGGTGTTCTTCAAATAGGGTTTAGGTGCTTGTTGGTCTTTGGGAACTCCAAGGCCCAGGTACCTCCAAATAAACTTTGTAGTTATGGAATGTATTAGATGTGAGTATGTGTTTGTTGTTGTGAATGTTAAAATGGTTAGGTTATGTATAAAACTATAATTGGCTATCATAAAAGAGATTTGGCTAACTTTGTCAAATACTATGAGCTGTTGGAGATTCCTATTTTGTTCAATCACTTAGTCTATATGGTCCTTATATTATGCTACTTGTAAAAAATAAAATTTCATAAAAACATGTGAGCATAATTCTACTAATATACCTCTAATTTTCCCTAGAGAGAAAGTTCTACAAGAAAAATAGAAATAGAGTGATATTCAATGGACTTAGAAAGAGAAAGAAAAGAAAGAAGATTTGTGTGAAATCCCAAATTTTTAAGATAAATTGACACGAAAAAACATTTTGCAATAAAGCTATTTCAATTCAATCAAACTATGGATTGTTCAAACCCTCTGAGCTCATAAAGTAATTTCATAAAAATAATCTTATTATACTACCAAAAATTACTGTGTAAATGACAAAGTATGAGTCTCTATTTTGGCTAGTTAATAGTTGTCAAAGATTGCATTCAACTGAGTCTTGAAAAAAATTTGACAATTTTAAGATTGTAATACCAAGAAAATACACTTTAAAAAGAATGAAGCTATTTTAGTCACCCCAAAATACCAAAGATTTTCCTAGATTCTCTATGCTCAAAATAGATAATTTTGTTAAGACATTACTATTAAATTGCTCTTAAGGATTTTCAAAAACATAAGCTCTTCTATGGCTAATCTTAATGGTAGTCTATGGAAAAAAAATAGAGCTATAAAAGAAATCTAGGGCAAATCCCAAAATTAATTTTCAAGCACGATAGTATCTAAACCATTAGCTAAGTAACAAAAACAAAATGGGAAAGAATTAACTCACAAGATTAAAAAAAAGTGTTTGAATTGATGTCATTAGCAAGCCTTCATACAAGAAATCTTCAATTGTCTTTTCCAAATCTTCCTTTTTTCTCAATCTACCCTTAAAGCCTGTTTTATAGTGACTTTATGGTAGTTACAATTATCATGAAAAGTTAAGATGGTTACAAATATCTAAGGGATTAATTTATAATCACCCTAGGAAGTTGTAACTTCTATGAGAATTTTAAGCCATGGTTGGCAAGTGTCTCATGAGAAATAACAAATATCAAGGGTGACTAGTTATAACTTCTTATGAAAGTTATAGCTATTATGAAAAATCTTCAATTTCCAAAAACTAAAATTATATTTATCCAATGCTCATAAATCCTTCTTTCTCAAACCATAAATCTTACCCCTTTTTACATGTTTACAAGCTTTGAAATTTGTAATTTAAAAATAGCATTATTAAGGCTGCATAGCCTTAATACCATGTTCATCAACATGTCTACATAAAATGTATGAACATTTGAAGGGGTGTGTCGGTCTTGTGGCCATCTTGCCGCATGTAGCACCACTTTATTCTCACGTTAATAAAAATAATATTTCCATTTTCCACTAGTTGTCCTTTCTCTACCAACACTTGCCAACATTTCTAGGTCCTTCTTCATTGAAGTCTTTACCATTTTTGAAGTTTCTGATGTTGAACTCCTCAGCAATTGTAGGTGCTTCTAGATTCTTCACAGCTACCACCATAGCATTATCTGTTGCCATGTGCTCCCATCACCAACACTATTAGAGAGAAAAGAGTAATTACAATGAATGCTAGAACCCTATGCAAACATTCCAGATTAGAGATCCATTGATTATAGAAATCATCCACTATTTTTGAACCACAAAAGAAATCATCGAAGTAGCAGTGTTAGATAAAAATTATTCCTACCATTGCTTCTCTAATTTTTTTTGTAGATTTTGCAATTCTTTATTGCTCTGGTTCTTCTCCAATATTATATTTTTTGTGGTCATTTCGATTGCTCTGGTTTAATTTAGTAGCATGAGTAGGTTTAAGTGAAGTGTGATTAGAGGGTAATGGTCGTTGTAGTTGTAGGATTCTTCCCATTTCCATGTGAGGTTTAGTCCCTTTCAATATTTCTTAGGGTCTTTTTATTTCATCATGTCAAGACTTAATAATAATCGATTAATGTTGTAGGTTTAGGGTGAGAGCAACGTGCTTGAACTTGGAAACCCTCATGGACATAGAACTGGCAATCATGTTTTGTGGGTCTATCTCTTTGTTGTTTTGTTTTGTTATGTTTGTTTTTTATGAAATCAAACTGAAACCCTTATGCCTTGGTTCATTTTCCATGACTACCTCATTGAATTGGACTACATTTTTCAATTGCTTCATGAAGTAAAATGAAATTGAGAAGTCATGGATGCATTCAACCCCTTTAAAAACCCCTCTATCAGGCAACATTTTCACAACCATGAGGTCTTCTTTTGGCAAACTTTGGAGGAATACATGAGTCTTCATAGAAACTTGATGTAGGATAATGGATTTGAATTACTGCAACTGTAAATTCTAATTAATTATTTCTTTTTCTTGGAGAGCTTATTTTGATTTTCTTTAATAAATCTCCTTCCTACCCTCTCTATAGATTTGTTGTTTTTTTTTCTTCTATTGTAAATGAAATCAAATCCATTATTGCATCTCTTTTGTTTTTCTTTTCTTTTCTTGGAAATGAAATGCAGTAAAGCATCTCTAATGTATTTTCTTTGTAGTAGGGATCGATGTTGTAAAAAATAATTGTAGATAAAACAAGCATTATATTTTTGCCCCTTTTTATTTTCTGCAATTGTAGCATCTTCTGAAGCCTCAAGTATAGATGTTACCAAGCCATCTTGATAATTTTTAGTAATTTTGAGAGTATATTCTAAACTTTGATGTAGAAATTGGATACAACTAATGATATTACCAATTGGTTATTTCTCTTATTGAAGCCAATAGTAAGAGAAATAGTGCTTTTAACAGACCCTCCTTTTTGAACAACCTTGTTTTGATAATCATTTATATTTCTTATTATTATCTTGATTGATGATTTGGGCAAGAGATATTGCTCATGATATTGTTATATTAGAAACATTGGCATCATTCTAAATAATGGTCTATAATTTTACCTCTATCTTCATATGTATCATTTCTACATCATAGAGTAAAAGAAGCCTAGTTAAACTTTATCTCATTAGACATATTGGAATTACTAGGCATTACATTTTCCATGATCATGGCAATGGCAATAGACATTGACTGCTTTCATTTAGCTTTCTTTCAGTCACTCATGATGAATTAAATTGGAAAAATCCAATTATCAACATTATCTACTCCATCAAATGGTAGAAATGTTACAACATATACCCCTTACCAAAATCTATGTGAGCATCCTATCTCAATTAATTAAGATGGATGAGGAGGATGAAAAGCCTAGCTCAAATGAGCAATAAAAGAAAGAGGATGAGTTTTGGGTTAAGTTTAAACATAAGAACATCGTAGGTTGGCTTTTCCAACAAGAAACTCTTAAAGCCACCTTGCCCACCTCAACCTCCATCACATTGTCCATGAGGTATGCCCCTCAACTGTCATCTCCCCCTTACCCAACCATGTTTTGGGCCCACACCCATCATCATAGCACACCAAACACGTTCAATGTCATAGTCTACAACATTCCATTCCTCCATGTCATTCACCACCCAACCTTGGTCTATGCGGCCATCATTAGTGGTTGTTATTGCCACTAGCCCCTTACCTACCCAAATGGGATCCACCATGGAACCTCAAGTAACCCAAGGGTCACATACCCCTTTTATCCTATTTCTGACCTAAATACCAGCACAAACTTCTTTTTCATTGTTTACCCCACTTGCTACCTTGATGGCCCAACATCTCCCATCATTGCCGCAATGTATTGTGAGGTCACAAGCCTTCCAAAATATGCCACAAACTTTCATGCAGATTCCATAATCGACATGGGCACCCCATGGCTTGAATCAAGCCTTTCAAATGATCTAGGACCTAACCAAAGATTTAAAGAGGCTCGAGGCTTCTACATCCCAAAACCTCAAAATCATGAATTTCTATCAAGATGATCCCTTCAGTCGTGTAGTCCCACCTCTAACTCTTTCCTCTGGTATCCCCATACTCTAGTTCACCAAGTACACCGATGAAATTGATCCCATATCTTACCTCAAAACCTTTTACTTCGAGTGCTTGTTACTATAAGCCTAGTTGCACACAATAATAAGAATATTCCCTATTTCCCTTACGGGAAAGGCCATAAATTAGTACCATGCCTTGCCAAGAGAATCCATATCCTCTTTGGAAGATTTGATTTCACAATTCATTAACCTCTTCAAGTATGTTGCAATGGAAAAATTGATCACTAGAAAATTGATGGATCCAATGCAATAGCCTCAACCCTGAATACTCAAGGCCTCTAAGCAATAAAAATGGAATTCAAGGTGCCTTGGTTAGTTTGGTAGATTAACTAGGGACTTGGAGGGTTGCAAAATACTATAATAAAATTGGAATGTGAAAACTAATAACAAATTTGAATAATGCATAGAAAATAAACAAATATATTTTGCACACAAAACCCAAAACTTAAAAATTTATTGGAAAAAAATAAAGAGTGAGTTAGAGATATGTATGGAAATGATGCCTTAATGGGTAGCAAGGGTGTTCACTTGAATGGGGGTTCAGGGTCCTTTGAAGTCAATGCAATCAACTCCATGATCTAGATTTCCTACCACTCCCAATGCTATTAAACCTCCTATGCTACTACCTCAAATTTGCAACTTGGGTTATTACTAGGGTATGAGAAAAGTGAGAAACTTGGTTGCCAGATTGCTTCACACTAAGGGTTGGAAGCCCTAGAAATGCAAAATTGACACCAAAAGTTCACAAGTCTTAGGATGATAGAATTACGATGCTTACACGTTGGGGTTCAAGAGAATGCAAGTATGGGAATTTACAAGAGCTCTTGAGTGCTTGAGAATGCCCAAGTGTGGAATTGTGTATTAAGAATTGCTTACTAAGAATTACTAAACAGTAGCCAAAAAATTATTGAAATCATAAATGGTGTTCGAGGTTCACTTTTATAAGTTTTAGGCCATGAATGGGGCTACAAATTGGCTATAATTTTTTTGCAAATTTCTACCTCATACAAGTGAGATGGGTGTTCAAATTTGGAGGGTTACCATATATAGTAAGTACCTTCCCTCATGGTCATTCCTTTTACTATAAATAGTAATGGAGGCACACCTTCTATGCTAGAGGTAGATCTTCCTCACTAAGTTTTTTGCCATCCTTGCTGAAGTGGTTGGTCAACATTAGAGTGCACAAAGTATTGAAATTTGGTTTTTGTGGCTTCCATGCTAGGGGCATGCAGTTTCCACACTAGGGGAAAAGTTTCCAAGCTAAGGGGAAACCCCCCATGTCTCCACACTGGGGGTAGGTGAGATTTATCCCTTGCAAGTGTTTCTAGTGTAGAAAAATGTATACCCCCATAAAACCCATCAAATTTCCATTTCTAGCATTCTAAAATGCATTTTTAAACCCTCCCCCAAGCCCAAATATAGATACTAGATGACTTTTTTTCACTTGGGGAATGAGGCTTTAACCACTTATTCAGCCCCAAAAGCATAGAATATGTGAGATTTCCCCTCATAGATTACAATCTTTACATTTACAATGAAGTTTTTTCTCAGGTTTCATGGGGTGGAAGCTACATGATGAAAATTGGCTATAACATAAAAAATTTTGTGGTGTTTTAATGGCCCCTCTTTATTGGTGTCTAGAGGATTGAATCGAGAGGCATTGACAAAGAATAAAAACACCACTACATATTATGATGCTATAATGCATGCAAGCCACATGAGATGATAAAATGAAGCTATACATGTTACCAATGTTGCTAGTTTAAGGCCATGGTTGGCCATGGTACTAGTTTAAGGCCTTGGCAGGCCCTATTGCTAATTTTGGATTGTAGTAGACCATTGAAAGAAAGCTCACTTGCTAATGATTATTAGCTACATGTAGTATGGATTTAGATAGGAATGATTGATTGGATTGGCTAGCTCATTCCCATTCATGTCGGCTATTTTGAATGCATCATTATTGTAGGCTCTAGTGACAAGGAAGGGTCCTTCCAAGTTGGTTGAGAATTTGTCTACATGCTTGCAAAAAACATTGAGGACCAAGTCACCTTCTTTGATCTTGTGCATGGTTAAGTTATTATGATGTTGTCACTTCTACCTCTCTTAATAGTGTTAAATGTGAGCAAGTTCTTGCATACGTTGCTCCTCCACCAAGTCTAAGGTTGTTGTCTACAACTCCTTGTTCTACTCATCATTGATGAAGTCAGTCAAGGCCACTTGGAGTGATGGAACCTATAATTCAGGAGGTGAAATAGCTTCAAAAACATAAACTAGGCTATAAGGGGTTAGACCAGTTATCATGCAATTCATTGTCTTATATGCCCATAATGCATGCACAAGCTACTTATGCTATTTACACTTGCTATTATTGAGCATCTTCTTAAGCAAGTTGATGATGGCTTTATTACTAGCCTCTACTTATCCATTGGCTTGAGGGTAATAAGGCAATGAGAAAGAATGCTTAATGCCTAGGTTGTGATAGAACTATTTCATTTTGTGGCTACTAAATTATGATCCATTATCTATAACTATGTTTATGGGTATGCCAAAATGGGCTACAATGTTATCTAGGATGAATTTGCAAACTTGTTAAGATGTAGTCTTCCTTAGAGAAATAGCTTCAACCCACTTTGTAAATTATTCACTTGCAGTGATGATGAAGCTATGTCTTGCTAAAGACCTAGGCAATATACGCCCAATGATATTTAATCCCCAGTGTTGAAATGACGAAGTGATCTAAGAGGTGTACAAATCAATTGGTGATACATGTATGAGGTTGCTATATTTTTGAAATGTGTCACATCGCTTAACCTTTTGCAGGTAGCCATTTTGCATATGGGGCCAATAGTAGCCTAAGTGTCTGATCTTAGTAGCCATGGAAGTAGGTCCTATGTGTCCCCCACAAACATCCTTGTGAACCTTCTCTAGGACTATTTTGACTTCAGTCTTACCTAAGCACTTTAGGAGCATGCCATCATAGGATTTTTGACATAATGTGTTATTACCTATGATGGAATACTACTTCAATTGCTTAAGTACAACATCCTTTTGAGTAGTAGTTAGGCCTTTTGAAGATTCACAATGTATAAGGTAAAATTTGAGATCATCATACCATTCCCTAGAAGGAGCAGTATGAACAATGGCTACAAAGGTATCTTCAATGTTCAATGTGATGGGAATAGTATAGTTCATGGTTAAGGTGAGTAACTTACTAAACACATCTAGCGTGACATTGATGGCTAACATTGTGATGGCATCAACTATGACATTCTTGTTTCAGGATATGTGTTGGATATAAACATCTATAAATTGTTGTAACAATTGCTTCCCTAGGTCATAATAAGGCTATAGGTGTTTGGATTTACATGCATATACTTCAGTTACTTAGTTAATCACAAGTTGTGAATTGCCTTTGATCAATAAGCATCTAATTCCTAGGTCACGAGCTACCATCATTCCTTTGATCAAACCTTCATATTTTGCTATGCTGTTGGTACATGGGAACTTAGAAAAATAGGTGAAGGGTTGGATTATCACCAGATGGAAACATAATAATGGTAAAAACATTGGCCTCATGGGCAGTTGAAGCTCCATCAAAGTGCATGATCACTTCATAACCCTCAAGCACTTAATTAATGATGTTAATGTGATCATTAGGGAATTCAGGATCTATGGCTACTTGGTCATCAATAGGTAAAACTGTAAGTTGTACTACTATAGCTTGACCTTTTGTTGAGGATTGGGAAATGTAATGAAGGTAAAACTCTACAGTTATGACTTTCCATCAAGCTATACAGCTACTTTCATAGATGTTGGTTGTTATGGCTCTAAGCACATTGTCTTTGCAAATGATGTTGACTTAGCTTCTAAAGAGGTTGTATCTCCACTTCTTTAATGAGAAGACTAGTGCTAAACAATACTTCTCAACTTTGATGTATCAAGTCCCATAGGTAACTAATGCATGGCTAAGATAGTTTACAAGCATTTCTACTCCATCATCACATTTCTAACAGAGTAGAGAAGTAATGGATATGTCAGAGATGACAAGGCAGATATAAAATGGTTTACCCTCTTGTGAAGGATATACTATTGGTAGTTGTTCCAAATCTTGCTTAAGGTTTTCAAATACTTCTTAACATTGAGCCATCCACTCATAGTGAACTCCTTTCTTAAGTAAGTGTTGCATGGGTTGTAACTTATCCGTAAGCATAGCGATGAACCTATGAATAAACTATAATTTGCCTTATAATCCCCAAAGCTTCTTAAGGCTGGGAGGCACTACTAATTTGGATATCGTCTTAACCTTGTCAAGATTGACACATATCCCCACTTCAAAAAATACAAAGCCAAGCATCTTACCAGTCTTGATACTAAAGATGCATTTCTTAGGATTAAGCCTAAGCTCGTACTTGAGGCATTGTTGCAATCAAAAAAATCAATCATTAGAAAAATCAATGAATCTTATGCATGATAGTCCTTAACCAAGGAATCCCTAAGACCTCTAGAAAAATGGGATTCAGTGTGGCCTAGCTACTATGGTAGATCAACCAGGGACTTACGAAATACAAAATGAAATAAATAATATAATTTTGGATCAAAGTAATATAAATGCACTAAAATAAATGAAAAATTTAATCTAAATACAAACCAAAACTATAAACTTTATTTTATAAGGAATAAAATAAAGGAGAGTTAAGAGATTATGTACAAAGTATGCCTAAGATGACAACATGGTGGTTCACTTGAGCAAGGATTTAGGATCTATTGAAGCCAATGTGTTTAACTACATGATCTAGATCTCTTATTACTCCTAATGCTATTGAACCTTCTTTGCTGCTACTCTAGATCTACATTGTTGGTCACTATTGGGGGTTGAGAAAAGTGAAAAATTTGAATGCTAGATTGCTTCGTGCTAGGGTTTGTAAATGCTAGAAGTGCAACGTTAAAATAAAAAGTTTACAAGTCTTGGGGTGATAATGCTTCCATGTTGGGGTTCAAGAGAATGCAAACATGGGAGATTGTAAGAGCCCTTGAGTGCTTGAAAATGCCTAAGTATGGAATTATTACTTGGAAAAATATATGTATGCTCAATGTATTTAAGTGCCAAAAGAAGTGGAACCTATCAATGTTTTTTGAGGTTGGTTTTTTATAGGTCTTGGGCTATGAATGGGGCTACAAAATGGCTATGATTTGCCTATAATTTGGCTACATAATGGCTGCAAATTAGCTATCAAATTGTTGCAAATTTTTGCCTTGTTTAGGTAAGATGGATGCCCAAATTTAGGGGGTTACCATATATAGTAAGTGTTCCTTAATCATGGCCATTCCATTTTTTATAAATAGTAACAAGGGTGCACCTTCTATGCTAGAGATAAATCTTCCATGTTGAGCCTTCTGCCATGCTTGTTAAAGTGGTTGGTCAACATTGAAGTGCATGGAGTGATGAAATCTGGCTATTATGACTTCCACATTGGGGGAAAACTTCCACGTTGAGGGGGAAAGGTTTCCAAGCTAAACATGTAGTCTCCACACTTGGGGCATGTGGGGTGGGGGGGTGGGGTAGAGAAGGGGTGGGGGGAAGGGGAGGGGAGGAGTTTCCAAGCATAGGGGAAACCCTCCACCTCTCCATGCTAAGAGTAAGTGAAATCTACCCCCTATAAGTGTTTCTAGCATAAAAAAATGTATGCCCACCATAAAACCCATCAAATTACCATTTTTGACATTCCAAAAGGCATTTTTGATTCCCCCAAGCTTAAATATAGATACTAGGTGGCATTTTTCACTTGGAGAATAAGGCTTTGATCACTTATGAGGCATTTTTAGCATCAAAAGTCTAGGATATGTGAGATTACCCTCCACAGGTTACAATCTTCACATTTATAATGAAGTTTTACCTTGGATTTCATGGGGTGAAAGCTACATGATGAAAATTAGCTATAACATCCAAATTTTTTTGGTGTTTCAATGACCCATCTTTATTGGTGCCTATAGGAGTGACTGAAGAGGCACCAACAAAGAATATAAATACCACTACATATTATGATGCTACAATGCATATAGGAGACATGAGATGATAAAAAATAAGCTATCCATGTCACCAATGCTACTAGTTTAAGGCCATGGTACTAGTTTAAGGACCTATGGACCATGTTGCTAGTTTAAGGTCATAGTAGACCATTGAAAGCAGGCTTGCTTGTTGATGATTGTTGGCTACATGTAGTATGGCTTTTGATAGGAATGATTAGCTAGATTGGCCAACTCATTCCCATCCTTGTCAACTATTCTGAATGCACCATTCCCATAGGCTCTAGTGATAAGGAACAAACCTTTCTAGTTGGCTAAGAATTTGTCTACATGCTCACAGATGGCATTGAGGACCAAGTCACCTTCTTTGATCTTACACATGGTCAAGTTATGGTGATGTTATCGCTTATACCTCTCTTGATATTATTCGATGTGAGTAAGCACTTGCATACATTGCTCCTCCACCAAGTCCAAGGCTACTATCCATATCTCCTTATTCTGCTCATCATTGCTGAAGTTAGTCAAGGCTACTCAAAGTGATGGAATCTACAATTCAAGAGGTAAAATAGCTTCAAAATCATAAACCAGGCTATAAGGGGTTACATTGGTTGTCATGCAATAGGTTGTCCTGTATGCCCATAGTTCATAGACAAGTCTCTCATGCCATTTGCACTTATTTTTATTGAGCATATTTTTGATTAAGTTGATGTTGTCCTTGTTTCTTGCTTCTGCTTGTCCATTGGCTTGAGGGTAATAAGGTGATGAGAAAGAATGCTTAATGCCTAAGTTATGATAGAAATCTTTTGTTTCTTAGCTACTAAATTTTGGTCCATTGTCTATAACTATGGTCATGGGTATGTCAAAATGAGCTTTAATGTTATCTAGGATGAATTTGCAAACTTGCTCGAATGTAGTCTTCATTAGGGGAATAGCCTCAACCCACTTTGTAAAGTATTCAATTGTGGTGATGATGATATTATGCTCTACAGAAGACTTAGGCATTATGGGTCCAATGATATCCAATCCCCATCATTAAAATGGTCATGTTATTTGAGTGGTATGTAAGTTAGTTGGTGGTACATGTATAAGGTTGATATATGGTTAGCATGTGTCACACCACTTAACCTTCTACAAGTAGTCATTTTCCATATGAGGCCAATAGTAGCCTAACCATATAATCTTAGTGATCATAGCTCTTGATCCTATATGTCCTTCACAAATACCCTCATGAACCTCTTCTAGGACTGTTTTGGCTTTAGTTTTACCTAAGCACTTTAGGATTATCCATCATAGGATCGTCGACATAATGTGTTATCACCTATGATGACATACTGCTTCGCTCACTTGTGTATAACATCCTGTTGAGTAATAGTCAGGCATTGTGAGGATTCACCATGTATAAGATAAAAATTGATATCATCATACCACTCCTTGGGAGGAATAGTATGACCGATAGCCACAAAGATGTCTTCTGTGTGATGGAAGTAGCATAGTCCACGGTTAAGGTGGACAACTTACTAAGCACATATAACATCATAGTAAAGGCTAACATTGCAATTGCATTAGCTATGGTGTTCTCATTTTAGGGTATGTGTTGGATATCAATGTCTATGAATTGTTGTAACAATTACTTCCCTAGGTCACAATAAGGTTGTAAGTGTTTATCCTTACACTCATATGCTTTGGTTACTTGGTTAACCACAAGTTGTAAATCACCTTTGATTGCTAAGCATCTAATTCCTAGGTTACAAGCTATCATAATCTCTCTAATCAAACCTTCATATTTCGCTATGTTGTTGGTACATGGGAACTCAAAATAGTAGATAAAGGATTGGATTTCACTAGATGAAAATGTTATGATAGCAGTGGCATTAGCCCCATGGGTAGTTGAAGCTCCATCAAAGTGCATGATCACCTCATAACCCTTGGGTAGTTGGCTAACAATTTTAGTGTGTTCATCATAAAACTCAAGATCTATGGCTACTTAATCATCAATAGGTGAAACTGTAAGCTTCAAAACTATAGCTTGATCTTTCGTTAAGGATTGAGAAATGTAACGAAGGTCAAACTCCATAGTTATGGCTTTCCATCAAGCTATATGACTACTTTCATAGATGTTGGTTATTATGGCTCTAAGTACATTGCCTTTACAAATGAAATTGACTTATCTTCTGAAGAGGTAGTGTCTCCACTTCTTCAAGTAGAAGACTAGTGCTAGACAATACTTCTCCACTTCAATGTATTAGGTCTCATGAGCAACTAATGCATGGCTAAGGTAGTATATAGGCATTTCTACTCCATCATCATATTTTTGATTGAGTAAAGAGGTAATGGTTATATTAGAGATGCCTAGGTAGATGTAAGATGGTTTACCCTCTTGTGGAGGATATACTATCAGTAGTTGTGCCAACTCTTGCTTGAGGTTTTGAAAGGCCTCTTGACATTGAGCTATTCACTCATAGTGAAATCCTTTCTTAAGCAAGTGTTGCATGGGTTGTAACTTATCCATAAGCCTAATGATAAACCTATGAATAAAGTGTAATTTGCCAAAGCTCTTTAAGGTTAGTAGGCACTGCTAATTTAGACATGGCCTTAACCTTATCAAGATCAACACTGTAATGAACCACTTCTCCTTGAGTTTTAGTGTTAATGATTATAATAGTTTTTGTGTGTGTTTGTGTGCATGTTTTGTTGAAAAATTGTGTGTGTGCTTAAATGTTTAAATACTTTATGCATAAGAAATATGATTTAAAATACATGCTAGGAATGTTTTAAAATAATAATAATAAATAATATATGGAAAAAAAAAAAAATTTGTTCTATTTCAACAGAGATGTTGAGAAAAAAAAGAGAAAAAAAGGACAATACTCTAAGGTGTGCCTGAAGAGCTAAAACATGTATGTTAAGATGCAAAAGAATACTCATATTGAGGAACTTGACCTATGAATCAAGTTGGAGGAACCTAACCCATGAATTAGGGATATTGTGTGCAAATACTATAGCTTTATATTTTATTTTTTTATATTTTACCTAAATGTGATGCATTGCTATTTTTAGTTTCAAATGGTAAAGTATAAGTACCCTCTCCATGGTTGTAGAAAGGTCATTTGATGACCTTTCAAGACACGTAAGATGATGGGAAAATTCACATTACTGATGACTTGAAAAATAAGATGCCTTATTTGATTATGTATCCTGAACTACTGTTATCATGAATCTATTTTAAAAACCTTTTCCTTGCATCTTATGACAATTTTGAATGATAAAGAGATACATATTATGCTAGAATGTTTTGTAATTATCAAGAGGAATTGAACCTGAGATCTAGCAAAATTTGAATTTTGAAATATCAAAAATTGTTTATTTAGGAATTGAACCTGCAACCTGTGAAAATACATATTTTATTGATTTTTTAATAGTGATCATGAAGAGAATTGAACTCATTACTCATTGCTGAAAAAAAAAGAAAGAAAGGACTTGTAAAAGAAAGAAAAGAATACAAACAGTCCCCAAGAAGTCAGTTACAATAAGTCATCCATTATCTCTTATTCCACCTACAAATAGGGAGAGGAGGATAGGAAAAAAACACATGAGGAAAAAGTAGCTGAGTAGAACAAAAGAAAGGGATATAGCAATAGGGAGTGTGGCTAGGAAGGGAGAGAAGACTCTGGTTCCTATTGGAGATAGCAAGAAGAAAGAAAAGAAGTGTTGCAAAACAATCCAATATTCTAATAATTCTTCCTAGTAAGCAAGATATCTAAGCAAGGAGGTAAAATGATCCATTTCTTTTATGTTTAATAATGGCCAAAAGGTTTGATTTTCTCAAACTTCTCTCTTCTTTCTCACCTAACCATCTTCATAATGCTTGTATGAAATTATCAAGATTGTTGTTTTGAGCTTAGATTGTTGAAACCTTTATAATTTTTTTTTGATCTCTCCATCCATCTTTTGCACTCTCACACCCAAATAACTTGGATGAGAGTTATTTTTGTAATGATTCAGAAACACCCATAATGATTTAGGGCATTTTTGGCAAAAGCTTGCCAATAAGGGCCAAGGATCTCTTATAGGAGGATTAGTACCACTTGCAGAAAGTAAGAGTATCCTTGGGCCCATGGATAATTGTCAATGTTTTAAAATTGTTGAATTCTTTGGTTTTGGTTGAAATCTGGTTAATGAACCCTTCCCCTTTGAATGCATAATCTGGGATTTGAATCTTGAATTATACTTTTTTTTTTCCTATACCTTCTCAAGTCTGATTTTGATATTTTTCTATAAGTTAATGGAGTGGGGAAAAACCTAGGATGTTAATTTGTGGTTGTGATCTATCAATTCTCTAATGTTGAACATATGAATTTTCTAATTAAATGATTAATGGTAAAATTTTTACAAGAGTTAAATTCAGATGATCTCAGTTTGTGTGTTGATGGAAGTTATAAAATATTACTATGTGATTGAACAAATTTGATATTATTAATTTATCTACTTTTGTGGTTATTTTTTTGGTTTACAAATGTGTAAATGATCATAATTAGATATTTATTTTTAGGTTGAATAAAAAAAAGTTTGATTTTTTTAATATGATGAATCTTGCACTAATATCTTACTATGACTATTTTTTACAAGTATGTATTAGTTCTTAAAATTAATATTGAATGACCTATTTTAGAGTTAGATCTAGTCTTTGTTTATTTTTTTTAATTTTATAGGTTAATGTTAGTTCAATTATTGTAGAAAGAAAGCCACATGGGAATTTTCTTCTTTTAACTAGCTTTCTTGGGGGCTTCGAGTGTTAGCTCTTGATCCCTATGAATGGGTATTACAAACAAGTATCCCTACTTCAAAGACTACAAAGCCAAGCATCTTACTAGTCTTGACACCGAAGATACATTTCTTAGGATTGAGCCTAAGCTTGTACTTGAGGCACTATTTGAGCATAATATCTAGGTCATTCACATGGTTACTAGCTACTTTGGACTTAATGAATATATCATCTATGTAATCGTTGAGCAAACCTAACATGTAATTGCTAAATATATAGGTCATGGCTCATTGATAGGCAACTCTAGTATTCTTAAGATGAAATGACATCATAGTATAGTAGAAGGTACCCCATGGGTTAATAAAGGTCATGCTAATTTGGAGCTTTGGGTTGATCCTAATTTGGTTATATCTCGAGAATCCATTCATAAAGGAAAACAAGGCATGTTCGACCGTAGGATCGATAAGTTGATCAATACTAGGCAAAAGGAAGTCATCCTTGATAGTCACTTTATTTAGGTCTCAAAAATCAATGCAAATATGGATACTCCCATTTTTCTTAGGGACTACCACTATGTTGGACACCCATTTTATGTAGTCAATAGCCCTAATGAAACCTACTTGGTAGTGCTTTGAGATCTCACCATGAACTTCCAAGGTCAAATCAAGTCTAAATTTGTGCATTGTTTATGTAACCGGTCTAATGCTAGGGTTTAGTGTGATGTTGTGATAGCCTAAATATGGGTCTAGGCCTGGCATATCTTCATATGACCAGGAAAAGACCTTAATGTTGCTTTGTAGAACCTTGGTGATGTCTTGAGCATATTGAGGTTCTAGTGATGAACTTAGTTTAAGGGTTTTGTCCCCACCACTATGTGTTGTGATAGGAACCTCAACTAGAGAGCCTTCAGTTATGTTGCTTGCCTAAGTCAAGGGTTTTTACTAGGTTTTCAAGCCATTCTAAAGGTTTCTCTATTGAGGCTATGTGGTCTACAAGACTCTCAGGCTCAAGATCTAGGTAATCAAGGTCAATACACCGTTCAACATCACCATGAGGTCCATGTAGATAAGGCTCTAATAATTGTTAACAAGGTTCTAGAGTGCATGTACGGTCATTTGATGCTATTATGAGGTATTTGCGGGATCCAAAGAAGTCCCCCCTTGTGTTTCCATGCTACGCATCATGAAGAAATGAATCCCCAACATGGAAGAACCATAAATCCCAAATCTAGACTAATTTTGACCTCAACTAATTGTGCATGTGTGTTTCCAAGGCTGCTAGGGTTAAGGACTAGGGTTTAGGATCAAAACTAGTTAGCTTGAAGGTTTCCTAAATGGTTTTTGAGATTCCCCATATTTTTCACATTAGGGATATTATGCTCAATGTTAAATACTAGGGGGAGTAGCTTTTCACTTTCTATAATAACTTTTGCAAGGTTTGAGGGCTCTAGAAGGTGTAAAACTGGTATTAGGGCTCATGCAAGGCTGTAGGATGTTTGTTTTAGGTTTCTGAAGGTCATTTTAGAGTCTCCCTAAAGTTCCTCCTTTTCTTCCACATTAGGCTATGTGGAGGAGGTGGCTTTCAACATGGAAGAACTAAGGGGCCTTGATTTTTATCATTTTCTATTGTTTCTAGTTATGCATGTAGGCTTCTAAGGTTGCAAGTATTAATTGCTGATACCTGATGTCAAAATTTGGTTATTTCGAAGGTTGTTAAATTGATTTTGGTGTTTGCCCCATTTTTCCACATTAGGATTTCCATGCTTAGCATGGAAGATTAAAGGAAAAAGGTTTTTTGGGTACTTATGATCAATCTTGGAGTTTGAGGTCCTCGGAAGAGTAGACAAGGTCCTAGGACATACATAAGACTTTCCAGTGTTTGTTTAAGGTCTCTACAAGCTATTTTGAAATATGCCCAAAGTTTTCCTCTTACTTCCACATTGGCAAACATGGAAAAGGGAGCTCTCAACATGGAAGAATTAGAAGACCCTCATTTTTGCTAATTTTTAACAATTTGACTATGCATGCATGTCCATAAGGTTGCTAGTGTTAACCATTAATGTCTAGGGTAGATATTTGGCCATTTCGAGGGTTGTGAGAGGGTTTTAAGACTTTCCTCTTTCATCCATGCTAGGGATAGGATGCTCAACATGGATGGGATTCTTATCAACATGGAGAAACCAATGGGGACAAGTTTTGATCATTTTAGGTGACTTCCAAAAGTTTGGTGGCTTCCAAAAGTCAAACCACATGCAAATGTTAATATAGTTTTGACTTCCTTCCTTCTATCCATACTAAGAATAGAATTCTTAGTGCAAAGGAGGTCCTCTTAAATATGGAAGAACCTTAGGAGATTAATTTTTACTCATTTTTGTAGTCTAATGATATTTAGAAGGGCTGTGAAGGTTCTAGTGTTAGGTATAAAGTAATTTGAGGTTGTTTTCTCATTTATGGAAACCCCACTAACTTTCCTAGCTACTCCCCTTGGTTTTTCACACTAGGCAACATGGAAGAGGTCTCCTTTAATGTGAAATAATTAATAAATTCATATTTAGGCCAGTTCAATAGCCAATCAACCATGCATGTTAGTCTCCTAGGTTGCTGGTGTCAACAATAAATACTGGGTGTCAAGATCTAGTAGTTTGGAGGCTCCTAAGTATCTCATGTAGTTTCCCCTATTTCTTCTAAGCTAGACATGAAGGTCCCAGCATGGATGAGAGAGATATGGTATTTTTGTACCATATTTAACTACTTTTGAAGCATTCCGAACCTCTAGAGGGTTCTAGTAGGGTCTAGGGATCACCAGGCTTTGAGAAATAGCTACTAGGTAGTTAATTTAGGTCATTTTTGGCTTTCTCCCATTCATCCATATTGGGGATAAGATGCTCAAGATGGATGAAGCCTCCCCCAACATGGAAACATCGAATCCAAAGGTTTTCACTAATTTTAACTAGGTTTGGTGAGGTCTCGATGTTGCTAGAGATGGTTGGAGGGGTTCTAAGTCATGTGGGATCCACTTCAAGGTCAAAATTGGGCTAGATGATTGTTGGGGATAAGGATGAGTGTTACCCCCACCTCTTTTCCCATGTTGGGTGTTGTTTCCATAGCATGGAAACCTAACTTGCCCAGATTTATTGATGTCTAACCTCCTTTTGGAAGCCTAGGGTTGAAACAAGATAAGTTAAAGTTACTAAAAATAGTAAAAAGAAAAAAAAAACTATGTTTTAATGGTATGATATCCCCAACATGGATGCATGGGAATTAAGGCTTTGTTATTTTTCTAAGTGCCAAAAGTTCTTAAAACTTAACATTGATGTAATTTTTGGCTAAGAGGGAAGGTGTATGGTGGGGCCCACAATCCAAAAATTTTTAAAATTTGAAAAGTGAAGATATTCCCCACCAATCTCAACATTGAAGAAAGTTTTCCCCCTTTTGTACTTTAGTGCACTTGAATCAGCTGGGGTTTAGAGGTGGGCACTTAGGTTTAGATGTAGTTTATATTGTTAAATTTTGTAAGTTTTCAATCACAGTTATGATCCTTGCAAACTACACATTGGTGGAGATATTTGGTAAATATGTTTGTAGTAGAAGCAACCTATTCTTAGTTTGGAAGCCTCCCATCTTCATTCCACAAAGCGTAGAACCTCCATCCTTCTCATCTTCAAACTCTCCCAATGTTGAGCTTGCCATGGTGCCAGAAAAACATGGATGAAAAAGCTGGAATATAAGAATCTAGAAGATAGATAAGCATGCCAGAGAGCTATCAGAGGTTCCTAGGCCCATCTCCATCTAGGCCTCATTTGCTACCACTCTAAGGTAGGTAGTTCTACCTATTCTTGCTTTCATTTCTAACTATTTTTCATGGGTTCTTTTTTGCATTTTCTTGCCACATGTGGGGTCATTTTCATTCGATCTACATTGATAGAGGAGGTAAAATAAAATTATAAAGAAATAAAATCTCTTATTTTTGCCATTATTACATATGTCCATAGTTATTTCATTATTTTTCTATTAGTAGATTTGAATTTTAAAATCAAGCTTCCTGTTTTCATGATTTTTTCCCAGAATTTGGGGGTATGGCCATTTTTTTTTAGATCTAGGCTAAAGCATTCATCAAAATTAAATTTTAATAAAATCCTACCCCCTTATTTTGGTATTTTTTCTAATGGGTATTGATTGTTTTAGCTATTTTGGGTATGTTGTGTATTTTTTCTTACAAAAATAGCCACATATTTTTCAAATCTGATGTTATGAATTTGTAGTCCTATGTTTAATATTTCCAACAACTATTTTCTTGTTCGATTTGACTTTGAAATGATTAATTTATGGTTATTTTCCTAAGGTCATGCAGTTAGGTCTTTTATGCCATTTTTAGAAAATCATAATTTTTTTCTAAGAAAAGAGTAATGGTTTTGGCTATTTTTTTGTTGTGGTTAGATCAATCTTGTCTTTAGCTTTCTAGCATAGGTGGAATCACTCTAATTGAACTTAAAACAAATTTTTTACATATTTTTGATTAAGCCTATGTCAAAAGGAGGCTTGTGTCATTTTCAGATTTTCATCCAAATTGACAAAATTTTTCTAAATAAGTGACAATGGGTTTGAATTTTCATCAACTATGGGTACACAGGGCTTGGTTTAAGCTTTCAAATAGTATAGAATCACTCTATTTGGAGCTCAAATGAATTTTTTGTGAATTTTTTGCTAACCTTGTGTGAAAAGGGGTTAATGGGAATTACAATTTTTGCTAGATTTGGCTATTTTTCATGTAAGAAATGGTTATTTTGGCCCAGAGACCAATACGTTTGGTGCGATGGAGGGTGAGAAGGGAGTGAAATTTGTCACCCTGCTACCTCACATCACCTACCACATCACACTACCTATTTACTTCTAAAAATTAAAACCAAATACTGAAGAAAAAATGTGGTTTCAAGAATGGTTCCTCATTTCATCTAGAATTTTCTCAAATCTAGGAATCGATCAATCAAGAAAGAAATTCCCAACGAAGATATATCCCAGTTAATCCGACAACCCAAACAAACAAATAAAGAGACACACTATCTATGATGGCACAACTATGAAAGAAAAATCGATTTCACCCACTGCAACATCAAAACAAAATAACTTTACATCAAACAACCCAATTCTAAAAAAAAAAAAAACAAGAAATCGAGCGACACATCTTAATGATTCAAAATTCCATAAAATCACTCATTTATTCACAGTGGGCATGATTGATGTAGAATGATTATCAAAATTTGGGTGTAGAGAGAAAGCATGAGTTGCATTTTTCTTGTAGTAACCTAGCAGCAAACACAAACCACTACAACAAGGCCACTCTACTAAGAATCCACAACAATAACAGATTTGAATTTGGTGTAATTAATTTTTTGGCGAAACTATGAAAATAATGTTAAACTTTGGATGGATGTGATGATGTAAAAATTATGTTTTAAATATGTTTCTTAAGAAAAACAAAGGCTTTACTAATTTTAAAAATATTTTTACTATGGCTATATTATTTTTCTAAGTTTTAATGCATTTTCTAAATTTATTCATGGCTTAAACTAAGACTTAATTTTGGCTATGAAATTTTGGCTATAATATTTTGGGCTATGAAGTAAAGGTTGTGGAAGGATATAATAATGCATTTATGAAATTTCTTAAGTCAACTAAAATAGACACCTTAGAGCTCTTTACATAGGCTAATTCCACCTCTGACTAGGATATATTTTTTAAAAATTTGTTAAGTAATTCCAATTGATCATAATGTAAGGCTATGAAAGGTTGTAGTAATGCTTTTTTGTGGAATTTCTCAAGCTAACTTAGATAAACACCTTAGAGATTTCTACAGAGGCTAACTTCACCTTTGACTAGGATGTTTTTTCCAAATTTGTTAAGTACTTCCAATTTGTCATAATGTAAGGCTATGAAAGGTTGTAATAATGCTTTTTTGTGGAATTTCTTAAGCCAATTTAGATAAACACCTTAGAGCTTTTTACAAAGGATAATTTCACCTCTGAGTAGGATGTTTTTTTCCAAATTTTTAAAGTAAATCCAATTGGTCATAATGTAAGATTATGAAAGGTCGTAATAATTCTTTTTTGTGGAATTTCTTAAACTAACTTAGATAAACAACTTAGAGCATTTTATAGAGGCTAATTTCACCTCCAAATAGGATGTTTTTTCCAAATTTGTTAAGTAATTCCAATTGGTCATAATTTAAGGCTATGAAAGGTTGTAATGATGCTTTTTTGTGGAATTTCTTAAGCCAATTTAGATAAACACTTTAGAACTTTTTGTAGAGGATAATTCCACCTCTAACTAGGATGTTTTTTCTATATTTTTAAAGTAATTTCAATTGGTCATAATGTTTTTGCTTTATCCATGTAGGGTTTACGTGCAGCCCATCCTCATCATTGTAAAGTTTTTGGGCATTTTGTAATGCACTGGTCATCCCAAGACCAATACCCCTCTCTCCAATATGCCTTTGGGAAAGATATCACTATGGTTTTGGCCTTGGGTAAGGAAATTCCTTGCCTACATTCTACAAAACTTCAGTGTGATGTTGTGGTCATACTTGTCTACAGATGTGGCTAGGGCTATAGTGGAGACTTTATTGCCTCAAGCAACTAGCTTGATTGTTAAGTTTATCACTAAATATCTACCTCCTAGGACATCAAGGGGAATAGTAGATTGCATTAACCCATGTTACCTTATATAGATCTATATGATGCCAAAGTATAGCCAGTATAATGCTGACAATACTTTGATGGTGGCTCATAGAGCCCATACATTATTCTAGAACTCACCCAACATTATGTATCATCTATCAAAGTAAGCATAGTTGTTATAGTGTTTTCATGTTTTTCTAGCTTTGCTGACTAAGCTACCTTTTCTAACTTTGGTCTTATGATATTCTTATAGGTACAAGGTCAATGATCAAGGCTTGATCATTAACGATCAATTCTTGGTAGTGGCTCAAACTACCCTAGATGAATTCACCAAAGCCCCCCAAATTAGAACTATTGTGTATCAATAGGTAAGATGGGACTTCGATCGCTATGCTACAAGGTTCAACCTTGTATACAAGAAGTGTAAGGATGATGAGACAATGCACAACTAGTGGGCAAACTTTGACAATTCCATGGATTAGACCCTTGCAGCTGGGACCTTCACTTAAACCACATCGAAGAAGAAGAGGAAAGGTAAACATAAAGGCTACAACTTCTAATGTTTTATGGTTATGAAAACTCTAATTTTTCTATTTCTCTAAATACTTATTATACTTATGTTGATGCCAAACTTTGGTTGTCACTTTGCAGGACCTACGACCTTTGTTGATTCACCATACCACTTTCAGGGACATGTCATGAGGATACCCTCATCCTAAATTTTAGTGAGGTGATACTAGCATAGGAGTGATTAAGGGGATAGGAACCTAGGTACATCAAAGCAAACATTCAATGTGTATTTTTGCTTGATGTATTTATGGCACCTATCCCTTCCATCCCTGCAACGAAGATGTTGCATGTCATTGACTCCTTCCATGAGAAGGTTGGTCATTTCAACACCATCATCTAGAGTGTGAAGGTTAACATGGATATTAATGAGGTCCTCTTTGACTACTTTTTTGGTGTCCCTGCTAATAGGACAAAGGTTCCCACCAAGATAGTAATGGAATCAAGCCATCATAAGAAAGTTTTGGAGTGGGTTGGTGCTAACATGGGCTACTCTAAAATTTCCATGGATGGCTCCATGAATCCTGATGCAAAGGAATTGTATCCTTTGTTCAAGTCTCATGTGTTTCCTAAATTACTATCACAAAAGAAGGTAATTAACATTGCATAAGGGTGGACCTTTAAGAAGGTCTTGATGGATGGTACCAAGTTTAATTGGGCAGTTGCTTTGGCTATTAGTCTTTAGGAGGAGATCCTTGGACTCCATGTAGACATCTCTACAATAATCCACATGCACTTTACATTTTTTATGAATTATTTGAAGAGGTTTATAGAGTTTCTAGTGGTGTATAGGAATGGGTGATGGGTTCCCCAAGATCCAAGTTAACTTTCTAAGCCTTGGATAAAGGGCATGTATCCAATGGTGTAGGCCCAAAACCCACTAGAGGAGGTGGATGATACGTTGTTTATTACCATGAAGGAACTTAATGTTAGTCAATGTGAGTCCCCCAATAGGATAGATGATGAGAAGCCTCTCACATTTCTAGTGATCATCTTGAAAGTCAAACAACTACATAGGAAGGACAAAGGGATAGCCAAAGAGAAACTTAAGAGGCCTATGGAGGAAGCACCACTAGCATCAAACCAACCTATCCCAAAGAAGCTTAAGTTTAATCTTAGGCCATTGTAGCAAGCAATTACAAGTATGATTCATTTAATTTTTGTTGTTTTATGTTTTAAGGTTCATGGCTATGTGTTGATTTCATGTGTTAATCAATTTTCTATGTGCTATGATTGTAGACAAGCATTAGGTAATGGAAGCCCAAGCTACTAATGGGCAAAACAAAAGCATGTAAATGAGGTACTCCTAAAGCAAACTAAGATTTAAGGATTTGTCAATGTAGATATAAGTCATCTAGATGCCTTGTTTGGTGAGGTGGTATCAAGTACATCCCCCAACATCATCCTAGAGGAGGAAGAGGAGGAGGAGCTAGGTATGAACATGCCTCAATGTTTTCATTTTATCTTATTCATTAACCTTGGTTTTCATCCTAACCTTTCAATCATTGTTATGCTAACTTTAATGGTTTTTAGGAAACTTCTAATATTTCCCTCATTTTCCATGCTAGGGTCTCTATGCTCAATATTGAAGAGTCTGAGGCTCCTAGGGTGAGTCAATAAGATCCTAGAACACACACAAGGCTTTCTAGCATTTTTTTAAGGTCTCTAAGGGGTATTTTGGTGCCTCCCCAAAGTTCCCCCCTTTCTACCACATTAGCCAACATGGAAGAGATGGCTCCTAGCATGGAGTAACCAAAGAACTCTATGTTTTGCTAATTTTTTTAACAATTTTGACTATTTATGAGTGTATATAGGGTTGTTGTTGTTGGCTATCAATGTCTATGGTTGAAATCTAGTCATTTTGAAAGCTGTGAGAGGATTTTCAAACTCTTGTCCCCCCTTCATTCATGTTGAGGATGAGATGCTTAGTGTGGATAGGATCCCCCTTAGCATGAAGAACTAAGAGGAGGAAATTTTGATCATTTTAGGTAACTTTTGGAAGTTTATTAACTTCTAGAAGGGTTGGGTTGCTTCTAAAAGTTAAATTACATATAAACTTTTACAATTTTGGCTTCCCCCCTTCCATTCATACTAGGATTGGTATGCTCAACATGGAAGAGGTATTCCCAAATGTGGAAGAACCAAGAAAGTTAGATCTAGCTAGTTCAACACCCAATTGACCATGCATGTCAACCTCCAGGGTGGTTGTTGTCGACAGTCAGTACTAGGTGTCACGATCCATCAGCTTGGAAGCTCCTAGATGCCTCATGTAGTCTTCCCCTTTTATTCCACACTAAGCATGATGGCCCTAGTGTGGATGAGAGGGGGATGATATTTTTATACCATTTTAAGTATTTTTGAGATATTTGGAAGCTTTAGAGGGTTCCAACAGGGTCTAGGGGTCTTCAAGCTTTAAGAAATGGTTACTAGATAGTTAATTTAGGTCATTGTTGGCTTCCCCCATCAATCCACATTAAGGGTGGGATGCTAAAAATGGATGAGGCTTCCCCCAGTGTGAAACTACCAAATCCCAAGGTTTTGACTAGTTTCAACTAGGTTTGATGAGGTTCTAAGGTTTTCAAGGTGCTTGGAGGGGTTCTAGGTCATGCAAGCCTACTTCGGGGATCAAACTTGGGCTAGATGGGTGTTGGGGAGTAAGAATGCATGTTACCCCCTTTGTTCCACATTGGTCAATGTTGCCTTACTAAGAAAACCCAACTTGTCCAATTTTTTCCATGTCCAACCCCCTTTTGCAAGCCCAAGTGATGAGCATGAAAGCATCACATTAACGGGCCCCTATTTACACAGCCTCATTGATGAGCCCCCATCGATGGGGCCCTATTTACATGGTGTTACCCCATCGATGTGGTTGCATCAAAGTAGTACTATAGCAAAAGCTATAAATATAAGCTCCCAACCATGTTTATGCATTATTCAAGTTATAATAGTAGCAAAGTTCTTCTAGTTTGTTCATTTCAAAGTTAGAATATTTTTGTGAGTGCCTATAGTAGGAGTCATTAAGTGCACGGATAAACATTATAGCATTATGGATAGTTTAAATGTTTTATTTCTACATTTAATTTTTTTAGTTATTTGTTTAATGCTTCTCAATAATTAAGCTAATTAAGTGATTAAGTAAGATAAGCTAAATATATTAAATACATAAGTATGACCACTTTGAGCTTAAACATGTATTCACTTGGTAATCCTAGTAGCATTATTGCTTGGTGTGCCCAGTAGCATAGCACTTGGTAACCTAGTAATGGATATGTGGGTTTAGGATGTGTCTAGAAAGTGGGACTGGATGCTTATGTTAGGACTAGTTAGAGATTAGTTAGTTAGTTAGTTGAATTAAATTAGTTATTAAATTACTTCATCTCTCTCTTTAAGCATCAAAGAACATAAAACATAAAACAATAAAAATCATATGCCTCAATTACTCTCAACCATACCATGGGCATCACAAGTATAATTAGAAAGACAATGAATGACCTTAGGGTAAGGTTCAATTCCTAGAAGACTAGTGTACCAGAAACTATAGAGTCCATGAAATTTAATCGAATCACGCATGAAAACTTTGTGATTCATATGGTTGGGCATAGGGGTACCTCAATCGCTCATCATTGACACCATTGTCGAGGACTCTATTGGTTGAAACGTGCACTATCTATGATTAGTAAATATCATTAATATCATTGGATGAACCCCAATGTCAAAATCATTCTCAATTATATAATTACAAAAGCATACTGATCATTTTTTTTGTTGCAAAATGTCTTATTCTTCTTACAAGTGTGATGATGTCAAACCACTAGTCCCACAAGAGTGCAAGGTGGTATGTACTCATCCAAATGAGTATGTGCTTAACTTCACCTTCATCCTACATTAGGATAAGTAATTGCAATGGTGTGATATGGAAGGCAATATTGTATTTCCTCTTGATTGATCTATTCTTATGATGCTACTTTGAACTCTCAAGAAGTTAGGCATCCACAATCTTCAAGAAGAGTATGTGATGCATGACTACAACTACTAGACTACCATCCCACTGTAACACAATGCAAGCAAGATCAACACTAGGAGAACCATCATGAGGTTGTGAAGAGGAAATGGTTTTTCCTATTAAACCAAGATGACAATGAGGATCCTCCCTCTGAGGGCTCTCAACATGAAAATTCTTCACCCATTGTTACTAATGATAGGGATGTGACCTTGAACTTGTGATCTACAATCAACAATCTAGGTTCAAGAAAAGATGGCAATCAAGGCAAGGAATTAGATAAGCATAAAGATAATAAGAAATATAATGATCATGGCCATGCCAACCAAAAGGAAATTTGTAGACACCATGATGGTGGTAGTCCTCCTCCCTCTTTGTCCTCTTCATCTGCATCCTCTTCTTCCTCTTCTTTTGATTCTAAAAGATGCTATTGAAAGAATAAGCATAATGGAGGTTCTCAACAAGACAACAATACTAATCACCAAGCTCATAATGAACAAAGGGGTAAGAGAGGACATCATCAATGAAAAAAAAGTCAAGATGATGGCGAGCCTTTATTGGCAACTCAAAGCATGCTTAAAATTGTAGAGGTATTAAAGTTTTCAACTAGGCATATGAGAGATAGTCGAATCAAGCACTTAGACATGAACAATATCCCAAGATTTGCGGGGGCTATAACTCTGATCTGTAGACACATCTACAAGATTTTCATGATACTTGTGCCTTGCAAAACATTGAAAATAATTGGCAAAAACTCAAGCTATTCCTCAGGACACTCATTAAGGAAGCTAAAAGCTAGTATTGGTCATTGGAACTAGAGTCCATTAGTAGATGGAGTACCATGTTGGAACTATTTAATGATAAATATCAAATGTACTCCAAAGTGTCCAATTTGAGAAGGCAAATCAAAGGTTGAAAATAGGGAACACATGAACCCTTGGATGCTACCATGGATAAATATTATTCTCTCTTACATCGATCCCTTGGCCATGGTTATTCTCAGAGGGAACAACTGTGCAATATCATAGATGGGCTCAGAGTAGAAACCAGAAGAACTCTTGGGGACTATGCCCAAGGGAGACTATCCAAACTGAGAGCCCATTAGATACAAAGGTCAATAGAGTAGGTTGCAAAAGAAAATGTGAAATACCACCAAATTTAGGCCACTAGGTCTCGACTACAAATTTGGCTAAGTGTTAGAACTAGGCAATTTTTTTCTAAGTGTTGGCCCTATGCTCCCCACTACTAGGACTACATTCTAGAGCATAGTCAGCATATTCTACAACACATGACCATATTTGCAAGATTTTTCTAAATGTTGAAAATGACTAAAAAATTTTCTAAGAGTTGGACTATGCTCTCCCTACCAGGATTATGCTCTAGAGCATAGTCAACATAGTTAGCATACCAATGACTAGTTTTGTAGATTTACCTAAGTGTCATGCCAAGAGCCATTGAGCTTGGTTGGGATGAAAAAAAAAATAGTTTGGTAGAATTTTAGCTAAAAGCTATCAAGCTAGCTTGGCATGGAAGAAATAGTTCAGCAAACATTCTAACTTCTGAGGCTACACATTCTACTATGCTCTAGAGCGTAGTCTGCATAGTTTGCATAAAGGCATCAATTTTTGCCAGATTTATCTAAGTGTTAGGGCTACGCTCCAGAGCATAGTCAATGCAGTCTTCACTAGATCTCATTTTTTGGCAAAATTTGTCTAACTATTAGACTACGCTCCAAAGCATAGTCATGTAGAACTACCTCCAAGAGCATCTAGAACTTAGCATTGGCCTTCATCTCAACTCCAACATTCCTTCAGAAAGCAAGATTAACAATTTGCATTCCTTTTGCATCCCCCATTTGCCTCCATATTGTACCTATGCTCAACACCACTTGAGAGAGTGGATAGTGTAGTCTCAAAGCATAGTCTCCCAAAACTACACTATTTTGCATTATTTTCAAGTACATTGTAGTCTATTTGGCACTCACACATGTAGTCTTGGTAGCGTAGTCACAGTTTGGAAATCTCATGGGCTCCATTGGAGCACACGAGCAGAACACCATTTGCTTTAGTGGGAACATAGTTCGGACAAGCATAGTCTCAGCTACCCCTCTACCATGTGGTGTCTGATCCACAATTCACACTAACCTTAGGCCTATAAATACCCCCAATATTCCATGTTATAGGGATTGGCAATTCTTGCATTCAATTGGGCATTTTGCCATTTGGCATCCAAGTGCACTTGGCATTTTGGCAAACTTTGGGACAACACTTAGCACTGTTGCAGATCACCACAGCACCGTTGTAGATCACCACAACACCGTTACACCTTGCAGACCATCACAACCCTTAGGACACCATGGTAGCCAACCTGGTAGGCCTAGGCTTCATATCAAATGTCAATGTTTGTAGCTCAAATTCCCTAAGACTATGACTACATTGCCTATTGTGCTTGTATGTACATCATGTACCTCCTTACCTTTTCTTTGTATTTAACTATGCTCCCCCATTTGGGATGGTGTTGCTTTCTCTCTCACTCACTCTCTGTGCATTTTTAGCATTTTTACTAGCATTCTATAATTTTACTCACATTTCTCATTATTTTTCTACACATATTCATGTGTTTGCATCCTTACTTTGCATCGAAAACTTTAACTATGATCACCCTAGTTGACATCGTGGATGTTGTAAACACCATGCAAACCCTTACCATTTATTTTGGCATAACACCTCATAAGTTCCAATTCGATCAACAAGATTGTTCTGGGCATCTTGCTTCTACTTCCAGCAAGCCCTTGTGTGGACATAGGGTCAAAGTTGTACAACCGTGAGCCTCTTGGTGTACCATTCTAGCCTCCAATGTTTTCAATCACTATAGTTTTCTAACACTAGAGGGAGGGCCTCCACCATTTCCTTCTACTATCTTCCTTACTTGTTGGCCTACATGTTCTCTCCACCACTATTGCTATCTCTAGGCTAGTGTAGACCTTACATCCTTGTGGACCTGCTTTGGCAATAGCTAGATCTTAGGCCAACATAGGAGTTTTCTATAGACTGTTGGTGTGGATTAGACCCTATTGTCAATTCCCTTGGAACCTTGCTTGACAACATGAGAGCATATACCTTACACTTAGCCAAATTATGGGTGCTCAAGAGAGTGTAGTTGACCTTGAGCGTAGGGAGCATAGTTGACTCTAAGCATAGTCCTAGAGTTAGCCATTTTTTTAGTAGTTTACACTCGGTCATTTTTTTTCTACATTTTCCTACACTTAGCCATTTCTTTAGCAATTTTATACTTAGCCATTTTTTTCCATTTTTTACTTAATTATTTTTAAAATTTTTTCTCTCCCTATTGCATCCAACAACTCTTGCATCTTTCTTTTGCATCATGAATCTCAAGTAGCCTTCGACCTCTGATTCAAGTGTATTTTTTGTCTAGCCTATTCACCAAGAAATCTTGATTGACCATCCTATTAAACCTATCATAGAATAGAGGCAATCTTTTAGGTTGTGCAACCTACCTCCCAAGTACATGGTACTCAATAACGAGTAGTATAACTTTGTTTACATGAAGCTCTAGGTGGGTTTGTACATAAATTGTCAAGAAATGGATGTCAAATATAGTTTTCAACTCATACATCAAAATGGGAAGGAGTACTTTCCCTCTTTTGTGGACTTCATTCCACTCATGGAGCCATTCTAGTGGATGCTGGACAACCTCTTTTAAAACATCAGCCATGAGGTAGGGAAAAATTATGAGGAACCCCTGCAAGAGGAGCAAGGTGAATTTAAAACTCAATTTGAGCATGAAGACTCCTTTCACACCTCGTTCTAGTAGACTACCTCCACTTTTGTCCCTCCACAGTCTTGCCAATTTTTCTTTTTGGAGACAATCATGGGCTTGGTGTTATCACCTGGGTCCATGCCCATGGTGGTAACCCACCAAACATAGTAGACACACTAGGATGCTACACATCCTTTTAGCCTACTCTTTGTCATACCTTCATAGCCTATTCAGCCTTCCATCCTACCATCTATTCCAATTGTGTAGCCTTATGTCCATACCATGCATGTGCCTCCATCGCATACGACTTAGGCATCATACATCCCACCTATCGTTTCAACACCCTTCACACTAGCTCAATCCACAAACACATGGTGGGGCCTAGTTGTTGTTCCTATGTCATAGCCCACATAGTAAGCATTGCATGTGGTTGCACAACCTATAGCTATGTCATGGGCCATCCAAATAGCACAATAGGTAGCACAATTAATGCAGCCCACTGCAACCTCCTTAGGCCTAGATCAAGCATTCTAGCTTATCCAGACTCTCACTGAAAAGGTCAAGCAACTTAAAGCCACCTCCTTTGAAATGGCCCATATGATGGAATTTTACCAAGATGATCTAATCAGTCTTGTAGTTCCACCACTAGCACTACCCACTAGGGTCCCACTATCCCAGTTCACCAAATACAATGATGAAGGGGATCCCAATGCCCATTTGGTAATCTTCTAGTCTGAATGCCTCATACTACAGGCATGGTTGCATACAATCATTTGTATGTTCACCATGTCCCTAACCATCAAGGTAATGGATTGGTATTGTGCACTCCCTAGGGCCTCCATTACTTCTTTAGAGGAGTTGCTCACCCAAAATTTCACATGCTTCAAGTATAACTTGAAGCCTAAGGCAACCTTGGATCAATTGATGTAAGTTAAGCAAGGACACTTAGAGCCCGTGCAAAAAATCATTCAACATTGAAGCACATCACTCAACGAAATCTATGAGTCCATCACTAAAACACACCTGCTAGCCTTTTTAAGGACATAGTGAATGACTTCATTAAGTTAAAGTTGTATTAACTTGGCCCACAGTCCTTGAGCCAAGCATTCACTCAAACTAAGTGCATTCTGGATGTAGTAGAGGCTAGTAAGGATATGACCTACATGACCTAAAAAAACTTGCACATAAAGAAAGGAAAAAACAAAGACAAGGGCAAGTAGGAAACCACAACTATAGCAATAACGGCCAACGAGGCTAAACCAAACCATTCAAGACCCTAGCCAATAACAACAAGGTAACTAGCTCTAGAACTATGGTGAATAACTATCCTACATCATCAACAACCATGGGGCAAGCTGCCTTATGGCCAAACTTTGAGCACAAGGATCACTCAAAATACATGTCATTGCCCATCAAGCTATCAGACCTCTTGGACCAACTACTTCACATTGGATGCATCTAGTATAAGCAAATGTCTAAGGATGCTCACAAGTGGCATGACCAATATTGTGAGCTCCTTAAGAATCCCTTAGCTACACTACCAAATGAGCCTCTAGTCCCTAAGCATTTAAGACTGGACCAATTTTTCCAATATCATCAATTGTCTAGTCACAATACAAACTTTTGCATGGCTTTACAAGATGATATACAACACATGATTAATAGAGCAAAATTGGTCCTTGATGCAACCAACCCAATTCACCTCCAAAACCAATCAATGAGGGTTTACAAAGACCCTCTCAACACAAGTGATGTAGGGTACATCATCAATGCTATCAGTGTTAACAACTCAAAACTGGCACACAAGCCATTTGTGGTTCATGTGCCCTTTGGCAACGCTAGGGCCACCTCGACCTTGACTAGTTTAAGGACCCTTTTTGTTATTAGGGAACCACCTTGGATACCCATAATGCCCTTTCTGGTCAAGGTCCTACAACATGTTATAGCAGCAACTACTAAGTTATCCTTTGTCATAAGGATGTTGCAACGTGTAGACTCCCCACTTGTCAAGAGTTCAATGGTGGAAAATGCATTCGTCCCTACTCGCCCAAGGCCTCATCCTACAAGTGATACTAACAATAAATCAACATGGTAACTTGGGAAGCCCAATGAGCACCTCGCCAATCAAATGTTTAGGTAAAACTGAGAGCAAAGGGCATTAGGCCCACCAAAGCCTCTCCCCTTATCCTCTATCCCCATGGTCCAATCAACTGAGAAGGCCATGACAAGAAACCAACAATGGAGCACCAAGGCCCCCCAACAAGTAAGGTAAACAAAGCCTAAATCCTCTTCATAAGAGATTTTCCTCTTAGGCCACATGGAGGATATGAAGGTCAACAACAGGTAGTAGATAGTGGAAAGGACTTCCTTGATGCATTGGCACAAGTCAAATAGGCCTTGAAATAAAAAAAATACAACACAAAGTCTGTATGACTTGATCATGACCTTCTTCACCCATTGAAAAATGTTAGTTCACATGTTGACCTCCATTCTTATTACAGAGGACATCCTAGTAGATGAATAGTCCATCCATGCTGTGACATTATCCCCTACACCACAAGAATTAAGCTCAGCACCCTTGGTGTTCTACGATGAGGTAATCATTGTGGACCTAGAGAAGGGTCAGGTCATTACTAAACCAATATTTATCATGATCCACATGGGGCAATGCAGAATTCGTAGGGTGCATGTTAATAATGGGATGGCAATCAATGTCATCCCATACACAGTCATTAATAAGCTAGGTCTTGTTGATCAAATCAAATCAACAAAGACAATGTGCCTAAAATCCTCTAATGGTTCACACATTGTCATAAGGGGAATAGTCATGATAGCCTTTGTGGTAGGGGAACAATTCCCCACCACCATGGAATTCATTGTTATCAAGGAGATGCTGAGTTTCAACCTGATCTTGGGTAGGCCTTGGTTGGCTCAGCAGCAAACTGTCTTCTTTTCAATTCACCAAGAAATCCACCTTCCATACAAAGGTGGTGAGGTATCATATATGGTGACAATGCAGCCCCTCTAACTATTAGCAACATTGATACTAAACAAGGGTTAGAGTTGGAGCTTCCCCAATGATGCACCTCTTGTGAAGAACAAAGGTAAAACATGTGAGGTAGACTAACCTAAGGAGCTGAAGGGAGTTAACAATCTTCCAGAGGATGCTTTGTAGGTAGAATTTCCCTTCAACATAGTTGATGAAGATCAAGGTGAGTACCACATAGTACTGTCTAGGCCCTATGTGCCTCCTAACCCACACTAGATTAGGAAATAATTGTGCAACTAAGGCATCCCCTTAGTCCAACATGTGCTAGGTGCTTGCTTGCCCCTCACCTTTGTGTATCCTACTTGCTTGCTTTTTTTCTTATGCATTTATATTTAGCATGATTACTTGCATTTTGCATTGTTTGCTTTGTTATGCATATATTTCTTTCATTTGTGCATTTCCGTTTAGTTTATGTTTTTGCTTGTTTACTTTTTAGAAATTACTATTTTATGCATGAAAAACATCGAAATACATAAAAATTATAAAATTCAAAATTACAAAAAAATAATGGACTGCTATGGCCTTAAATTGGCATCGCATGGCCCAAAAAGACATTAAACTATATCATGACCCACCATGGCCTAAAACTAGCAGCTTTTTCCCTTACATCGGATGGCCTGATATGGCTTAAACTATCACTAGGGCTTGGAATGGCTTAAAACTATCAACACATGCTTTCTAAATACACAACCCAAAATGGCCTAAAACTAGCAATCACTATATCCTAGTCATATTAATTCATCGCATCAGTAGCATCAAACACATTGCAAATAAATGCAAAAGTCTACTCATCATACACTCCATATAGCAAAAAAATATACTACATCTCATATCAAAAATAATACATGGCATGATCATCAATGCCATACACAAAAAATCCAAAAATTTCCAACAATAGGGCTACATTACGATGTGTTCAACTAGTGGTACTAGGTGGGTGTGGAGGTCTATCTTCATCTATTGTGCCATTGGGACCTGCAGCATCACCTGGTGCCTGTAAACAACAACAACAAAATAGAAAACCTGTAAGCAAATATACAGTACAAAAATTAATGAAAAAAGCATAAAAAAAATACAAAATACTAACCTAAGAGGGTGTCACATTGATCATGTCTAGAGGAAAATTATCAAGGCCCTCCTCCAAATGCCAAAGGATCTTGGCCTTAGATAACCATGTCCAGTCCTCCTAGCCAAAGTTAACTCTCATGAGGGTCTTTCCTTTGTCCATGGAGGTCCATGTAGGTGGCCTCATGGAAAATGTGGTAGATGAAGCCTCTCCTAGCGGCATAATAATCTCTTCCTCTGGGAAACCACTAACCACTATATGATGAGCAAATATCTCGAAGGTCAATCTCCTACCAATCACCACAACAAACTAGCTCAAGGCAACAATGATCGATGGAATCTTCCTTAAGCTACTGAAGATATGCATCTCGCTTGTGCTTATAGTGGTATTTTTGGTTCTTTTTAGTATGCTCCCACTTGCACACCTTAGCACTAAAATTCTTCCAATCTTGATTTTTGTAAGCAAGTAAATCCATCTGTCACCATTGCTCAATGATCTTTTGGATGGCCTCATTTTTGCCTTGAATGGCCAACTAGTACTTGGCATAGTCAATTTTTTCCATCCACCAGGTACTATCTCCTTGTGACTAAGTGACCAACAAGTCATATTGGGACTGAAGATCCTTGATCTTCATGTCTAGGCTCATCACTCTCTCCTAAAGTTCATGCATGTGTTTTCACAAGTGCTCATTTGAACACCTATAGATTCATAACACTTTTGCATAGGAAAGCATGAACTTATTGGCTACCTTGTACACACAATAAGGTACTTACTCCACTTTAGAAGGGTACTTAGGGATAACATCTACCTTAGCCACCTGGTTCGGATTTCAGCGAAGCTTAGAACCTATTGGCATGCAACAGGCAAATCAACATTAGCCAAAAATTAAGCATTAGATTGGTAAAGCAAAAAAAAAAAGCAAAGCAACATCACATGCATACCAAGCTTAGGATCTACCTACTATAGGTGTTCTACCATGTCCTTTACGATGCCTTCCATAAATGCAAACTTGTCTGATGTTTCTACTCATTGCTTCATGCAGTAGGTAGGCACGAACGGTGGACAGCTAGTAGGAACATATGAGGCTACATAACAAAAACTCACTTAGCAAAAACTAAATAGCCAAATATGTAAGAGAAAAAAAGCAACAAAAAATGGAAATTTAAGGCAATTACCTAGCAAGCCCTTAGGTGTGAGAGCAAGGGGATCTCCCAACTGCACACCATCAAAGAGGCTAGCAAAATCACCCTCATCAAGGTTGAACAACCCCTCCACCTCAAACTACTGGAGGATCTGTACAACCTCTTGCAACTCCTCCCTATGTGCTTCCCCCTCCTCATCTTGAAGAGGGGCTACCTCTACTACTATTATCGTTGTTACTTCAATAGCACTCTCACCTAATTTTCAAACATATCATCTTAGCATTAGCATAGCATAACAAAAAACATTAAAAATATAAATATAAAAAATACAAAAACCAATGCATCTAGCGATACACGTATACTAACTTGCAACATTTGTGTGCAAACTTGGGATCTTGAGGTAGATCTTCTTAATACTTGCTTGTCCAACTACAGAAGTAACCTCCTCTACTAGGTGTGGCCTCTTGATCTTTTCTTTGAATGGCCCCATCATTTCTTCGATATAGCGATTAGACTAGTTCACATCCCCAATAACAACTAGGGGACACTCGTCGATGTTATCATGAGAATAATGTGGCTATCCCAAGTGACCTTTGGTCGTCACTAAGTATGAATCATCGATCCCCTCTCGGGAGTCCTATGAAAGAGTGGTTGCAAACATGTGCTTCACCCATAGGTTAGATAACTGCTCATAGTCCTATACTACCAATTGTCCACTATCTTGAACCACCAAGAGCTTCATGAACCTTCATAGATATATTGTGAAGAATGTGAAGTGCACATGAGACCTCACTTAGAGGTTGCAATGTAGCTAGGTGATCTCTACATATAGTCTAGTGGAGATGTAGGAGGCCTAGTTAAACCTCATGCCATCTTGTAGCATCTCCTTCATCATCCATGCCTACTCCACCCCAAGGACTTTTCCTGAGAAGAGCAACTTTGGGAAGGCATGAGCATGAAAGAAAGGATAGAGCTCCCAAACCTCAAACACACACATGTATTTGATTAGGATGCCTTTGTGAGATCAAATGGCTCCCAACTAGTCCTCGATCTCTCCTTTACAGTCCACCTTCCTATTGGCCTTGTCAACAACCAAAAAGCCATCAGTGGTGAGGCCAAAGAGGTTAGCAAAGAAGGCCTCATTGAGGTCTAGGACTACCCTCACATCACACACACAAGTGATGAAGTGGCAAATGTCATTGCTGAAGGATTCAATGACTGGAATGCTTAAGCTAAGGGCCAATAAAAGGTCCATCAGCCTAGCCCATGTAAGCTAACTAGTCAATGGCTCTGAGGCCTAATGGCACAACCAATGTTTTGTACCCTCTATATCACCATATTTCATGATGAGGTTGGCCTCAATGTAGCCTGTGATGACCACCATCACCTTTGCTAAAGAAATTGTAGCTATAATAAAGGCAAAACAACATTAATGTTGTGCAAGGGTACATCAATAGGCATATGTGAGCAAGCATAAGAGTCAAAATGATAAACATCTACATGGAATAAATGATGTGTGAGATGGAGGTGGTGGTACAAGTAGCTCCTCAAGGTTGAGCTCACCACTAGCCCACTCCTCATCAAGCTAATCATAGGTCCTACATCACTCAAACGCCTTCATGTACCTAGTAGGGTAATCCTTTAAATTACCTCCCAACTACCCAAGGATAGCCTCCCAAATGTTTGAACTATAGGAGAACACATCTAGGACTATGCAAGTCAAGGCAAGAACCTCATCTTCATTGTGGAGACCTTGCACATCAACTTTGAATTTGGCACTAAGCATGAGTAGTTAGTAGTTAGCAAATTTAGCATGAGCCAATAGCAAAGAATATAATGCAAAAATAATAGTAACACTTACCCTTCAGTGTAGTACACCATTTTAAGTGGGTTTTGGAATAATGTGTGCATGCGTAGAGCAACAAAGAGGGTGTTGCTCTTGTTGTAGCAAGAGAACTCTAGCATATGCTAGATCCTAGATAAGCGATGAGTGCCCTTGGGTGCTCAACCCAAACCACTTGCTTTGTCATCACTGGTAGTGGGCTCATTGGACATAAATCTTAGTATGTCTTGGTTGACCCTAGGTAGTAATGTCTCAATGATGACACTCATAGCCTTCACCACTAAGTCTGACCACATCATCACACTGAAGTGTTGTAGTAGGGAGGCCAAGAAATCACTTAACCCTAGCTAAAACCACACTGCCTAATAACCCACCTGCATATCTAGCACAACCATGTTGGGCATAGGCTTGCTTATGCAACAAAGAATTCCAAAGAGCTCCACAACAACTAGGATGGGCTTCAGCAA
This sequence comes from Gnetum montanum, assembly GCA_015680685.1. NCBI lineage: Eukaryota > Viridiplantae > Streptophyta > Gnetopsida > Gnetales > Gnetaceae > Gnetum > Gnetum montanum. Next base: position 530,486 of record MNCI01007422.1, read on the forward strand.
CACTCTGTAACTACAAAACCAATGAACAAAGCATTAGTATACACTTGATGTAAAAATACATTAAATTAAACCTAGCAAAAATTAGCATAAAATAACATAGGTTTAGCAAAAATATCTTAGGGCCCTTGGAGGCCCATAGGTATAGGACATCAGCATATACATTTGATGTGCCAAGTACTCATTGGGGTATAGCACATTTCACATAGAATTACTATTTTGTTTTGCATGTTTGCACATCTATCATTACAGTTTGTATGCTTTGGCAATTTCACATTAGCATTTTACATTTCACAAGTTTAGCATTTTTTACAAAATTTTTCAAACCTTTTCTAACTCCGGGTAGCATAGTCTAAACAATTGTAAAAAATTCTAACGTTGGGTTACCTCTGGGGAGCGTAGTCTAGAAAAACATGTAAATTTTTCTAACTCTAGGATCCTAAGCTATGCTTTAGGTAATTGCAGAGCATAGTCACAAATATCAAAAATTTTAACTACCAACTACACTCCCTAGAGACTGTAGTCTAAGAAAAACTAACTGATGAGTAGAGGAAATTTCAACGAACACTTGGCATCAACTATGCCTCCAAGATGGGAACGTAGTACTGGATATGGCTAGTGAACTGAGGTTCAACTATTGCCCCAACACTCTCCTCTCCACTACCTAGCACCCCACTATGGTGTAATACACTACCCTACTAGCTGCTCTCACTACACCCCATGCACCTAGCACTAGCCATGGCTCACCACATCCCACGCACTGAGCACCAACAATGGTCGTAGTCCTCATGGCCACATCAACAGTGCTACCATGCACCACACCACTTGCCTTGCCTAGCTAAGAAATAGAGGGTGAAAAAAACATGCCCTTGAGCACTATGTCTCCCCTCATCCCCTACTATGCTAGGGCACAACGCATTCATAGCCCCCATGCCACCAAAACATGCCTAGCCCTTACACTTTCCATAAAAATAATAATAGAAAAAATGATAGAAACCCTCTACTGCACCCTTGCCCTATGGCATGCTTTCTTGGTTGCCATTAATGCCTTCATTTTTACCCATTTCCCACACTTAAAATTTAAGAAAAGAATTGCATAAACTTGTCGCATCTCAACCCTATAAGCGGTAGCCCTAGTTCCATTGCCAAGCCCCTGCCATGCATTCTTAAAAAATAAAAAGAATAAAAAAAAATGAAAAAAAAAATTGAAAAATGGAGTGTAGTCACTAGACTTAGAAAACTTTTTGATTTTCCTAGTCACCCTTGAACTTAGAAAAATTTTAAATTTTTCAAGTTTCCTAGTGAATGCCTAGGCCACTTTCACTTTTTCGATGCACCAAGCCTTGCTCAAATGAATTATCTAGCACATACCAAGGTCTGCTAAGACCTTAAACTGGCACCCCATAATACACTAAGACCGTAGACTGACACCTCATGGTTTTTTGAGGCCTAAAATCAGCCCATACATTACTTGCTTTTTAACATCACATCTACATACTTAGGTGTGACTTGATGTTTTGTTTTGTTGATTTTGTAGGATTATTGTAGAAAAATAACATGGCTATGTTCAAGCATATTCACTCACCTCTAGTCCTCACCAAGCCTCAGGGTGACCTCATGTGATGCATTGATCCACAGTACCTAAACCTTGATCTCATACCCTATGTTGAATACATAACATTTGTAGAGGCACTGCTAGACTAGCTAGACCATCTAATTAAGGTTCTAGATCTAGAGGCATGTGACATCACCAAGGATCCTCTCATTGAAATCCCTATAGCAAAACCTAATGGCAAGGCAAAACATTGAAACTTAGTTCTTTGTTAGAGCCTTAACATGCCCAAGACATTGCAAAAGTACTCAATGATAACATCAAGGCATTTGCATGGTCATACGAAGATATGCCAAGCCTAGATCCTCATGTAGTGCAACACAACATAATCTTTGATCTTAGCATGAAACCAATTAAGCAGAAAGCCTACAAGGTTAGGCCTAAGGTGGCATTAGCAGTTCACGATGAAATCACCAAGCTCTACAAAACTGGTTTCATTCAAGCCATCAACTACATAGACTGGGTCTCCAACATCATGGTTGTACCCAAGAAAAATGGAAGTATATGCATTTGCATAGAATTCCAGGACTTGAACAAGACAACCATTAAAGATGATTTTCCATTGCCAAGTATTGACCAATTGGTCAATACCATAGCTGGTCATGCCTTGTTGCTTTTATGGATGGGTTCTCAAGCTACAACTAAATTTGGATCAACCTAGAGCATCAGCTCAGTACTACCTTTATGAACCCTTGGGGTACATTTTGTTACATGGTGATGCCCTTTGGGCTTAAAAATGTAGAAGCAACTTATTAACGAGCCATGATGTACATTTTTAGTGATTATCTATTAGGTTTGCTCAATAATTACATTGATGATATAATGGTTAAGTCCAAAGCAACACACAACCACATAGCTAACTTGGACCTTGTACTCAAATGTTGCCTAAAGCATGAACTTAGGTTGAATCCTAAGAAATGTATCTTTGGTATTAAGTCGGGCCACATGCTAGGTTTCATAGTATCCAAAGTAGGTATATGTGTAGACCCTAATAAGGTTAAGGCCATTATCAACTTAGCACCACTAGCTAACCTTAGGTAGCTACGAGGATTACAAGGTAGATTATAATTCATATGAAGGTTTATCGCATAGTTGACCAACAAGTTGTAGCTAATGCAACACTTAAAAAAGGAGTGCACTTTGAGTGTATGGTTCAATGCTAAGATGCATTTGATGACCTTAAATAGGAGCTAGCTCAAGTTCCAATGGTCTACCCTCTACAAGAAGATAAATCATTTTACATCTACCTTGCTACATTTAACATGTCAATCAGTTCTTTACTTTCTTAAAAGTTAGATGATGGCACAGAGGTCCTGGTATACTACCTAAGCCATGCATTAGTTGCCTATGAAGCAAAATACAACACTATGGAAAAGAATTACCTTACCTTAGTCTTTTCACTTAAGAAGTGGAGGCATTATCTTTTCTGTAGCCAAGTCAACATCATCTGCAAGAGCAATGTACTCTAAGCAATTACCACAAATATCTATGAGAGCAGTCACATTACATGCTAGAAATTAATAACTATGGAGTTTCACCTACACTACATTACACAAGAATCAACAAAAGGTCAAGAAATAGCCGCACAACTTATAGCTTCACCAATCAATGATCAAGCAACGATAAACCTAGAATTTCCAAATGAGCATGTCACTAGCATAAGTCAAGTGCCTGATAACTTCATGGCACTCTTACACTTTGATGGTGCTTCAACATCCCAAGGGGGTAGAATCGCTACAGTAATCATGTTCCCCTCCAGGGAGATCTAACCCTTCACATATCATTTTGCATTTCCATGCACTAACAACATCATGGAGTATGAAGGTCTCCTCTAAGGTATCCTAGCAGCTCATAACCTAGGAATACAAAACGTAGCAATTCAAAGGTGACTCACAATTGGTTGTCAACCAAGTCATAGAGGTTTATGCTTGTAAAGCCCAACACTTGCAACCTTATTTTGACCTGGTGAAGCACATGCTCAAATAATTTGCAATCATTAATGTTCAGCATATCCCCCATAATGAAAATGCTATTGCTGATGCATTAGCAATGTTAACCTTAAGAATTACATTTGAAATGTTTCATCCCTTACCCACCTCAGTGGTGGATTGTGCTATGCCTATTACACAAACAACAGATATTACATCCATAGCCACCAGTAAGCATAACCCACATAGTAGAATGATATGATAACATTAAGGCATATCTTCTATAGGGTGACCCTCCACAGCAGCTAACCACTACTCAAAAGGATACAATGCGAAATCGATTGTGGAAGTATGTCATTGTGGGTGATAGCACATTGTGCTATAGATCCTACAATGGCATACTGTTCACCTACATAAGTGACAAAGAAGTGCAAATGGTCATTGACCAAGTCCACGAGGGACTTTACAAAGGCCACATAGCATCCAAGATAATGGTGATGAAGATCAAACGCTTAGGCTACTATTGGCCTTACATGGAGCACAACTGGGTTTCCAAGGTCAAGACTTACAACACATGTCAACAACATGACAACTTAATGCATGTGCCACCCACTGAGTTGCACACAACACAAATCACATGGGCATTCCAACATTGGGGGTTGGACATCATAGGGCCTATAATTCCTAAGTCCTCTACAAGGCATAGCTTCATTATAATTACAATTGAGTATTCTATGAAGTAGGTTGAGGCTATTCTCCTTTAAAATATGACATCATAGTAGGTCTGCAAATTCATATTTGATAACATAGTAACTTGTTTTGGTCTACCCATGACCATAGTCATAGATAAAAGGCCATAGTTTAGCATTGCTGAGACCAAAGCCTTTTGTGAGTGCTTCAGAAACAAACATTCCTTTTCATTTCCCTACTACCCATAGGTGAATGACCAAGTGGAGGCCACAAACAAAGTCATTTTCAACCTTCTAAAGAATATGCTTAGTAGTAGCAAATGATGATGGCGCAAGTAACTAATCTATGCACTCTAGGCCTACCACACAACACAAAGAACTTCAATGAGTAAGACATTGTATAGCTTCGTTTATAGATCTAAAGAAATCTTGCCTCTTGAATTGCAAGTTCCATTGCTCTATGTAATTCTCTTAAACTTCATCAATGAGGTTCAAAATGATGGGTTGAGAATCATGAACCTCGATTCCATAGAGGAGGAGTGCATGCAGACACTTGATCATATCCAGTGGTACCAACAAATGCAACAATAGAAGCACCATCACAATTAGCATGAACACCCAATCAAGAAAGGGGATCTAGTCCTCAAGGCCATTCATGAACCTACAAAAAAATTCTTAGAAAATTGGGAAGGGCCTTTCTTGGTTTTCAAGATGTATGACAATAGAGCATTCAAGTTTTCTGACCACAATGATAATGAATTTTCCAATCCAATGAACCACTCGTATCTGAAGATGTACTATGCCTAGAACACAACACCACATCATGACAAAGTAAGGTAAGGAAAGTACGCTACAACTATAAACTAGCAAAGCATTCATCCACTATGATGTTAAACTAGCAACCAAACTTTAAGTTCGCTATGGCTATAAACTAGCATGACAAGTTTGCTATGATTATAAACTAGCATAGCAAGTCCACTACAACTATAAACTAGCATAGCAAATCCACTATGACTATAAATTGGCACAAAAAGTCTACTATGATTGTAAACTGACAAAAATAGTCTACTAAGACTATAAATTAGCATAGTAATTCTACTACAACTATAAACTAACACATACCATCCACTATGATGCTAAACTAGCATAGCTCATCCTTGCATCATGACATTAAACTAGCACAACATCCATCATCCGCTATGACATTAAACTAGCACTCAATATGCTAGGACTATAAACTAGCATACCATGGTCTACTAGGTCCTTAAACTTAGTTCACAATTTAACACACATAGTTCTGCGGACTAGCGAGTGACAATACTTCTAACTCCACACCATGTTCCCACAATCATGTGGGTAGGGCAAGGACACCACAATTTCAAAATGGATTTTTTGTCATCGGGAGAGGCCTATGGAACATTTCTAGTGTTACCACCCCTGAATTTTTCTTAATCTTCTAGAGTTTCCCTTGGACATTTTGCTAATCTTCTGAAGCTCCTATCATCATCACCAACACTACTAGCTCTAGGTCGCACCTGCAACAGTACTAGCTTTGGATGTCACTTGCAGCAATACTAGCCCTAGGCATTTTGTTGGTACCTTGAGATTTTGGTGGGAGAGACCTTTGGAACATTTGCACATTATAAGTCCCCCACCATTTTTCTGATTTTTCCTTAGGCTCTCGCCATTACTCAGGCTCTCAGGGACTTGTAGCATCACCACCTCAGCACCTGTACTAGCTTTTCAAGCACTTACCACTAGTCCAGCTATTGTAGCACTTGCAGTGCCCTTGCATCTAGTAGTTTACTCTCATCTCACATTGTGTGGCTATTTTCTTGTTTTCTCTAAGTTGTGTTTATAGGATGAAGCCCCGAAGGTGGTTGTGTAGAGATGCATCTCATCATACCAACAAGCCAACACACCTCTTTGACTTGCATGATTGGGTTTTCCAAGTCACTCAAAGGTGCACATTCCTTTTTACCCCACTATAGCCTACTTTTATTTACCCCTTTTACTTTGCATTTCCATACCTTCCCCTACATCACCAAGCTTTCAAATCCCTCCAATGCACATGCCACCTTTTCTAGGTCAACTATAGAACCCATGGTAAATGTAATGCAACTCATCCCATGGGGAGCCTCTATGGGCTGGTCAAAGCATAAGTGGATGTAAAAAACCTCATATCGAGGAGGAAACACTTGTCCTATAGACACGATGTAGTTGCACTAATGTAAAGTCCATTAGGTGGCATGAAGTTCACCTAATGGAAAGCATCTTGCAGCTAGCATTTTGCAATGTGCAGAACCCAAAGCAAGTTCACCTCATAGCCATAAAAGTAAAAAACACAAAAAAAAAGAAGGGATGAAACATGTCCCTAAGAAAAGATTAGCAAAGTTGTAATTTCACAACGATTCAAACCCTGAATCCTCACTAACCCTCTCATAAGCACTTTGACGAGAGATCACAATTTCATGGGCAAGCTATTTTGGTGCCATGGATGTTGACCTTCTCATAAGCACTCTAATGAGAGATCATAATTTCAGGGGTATGCCATTTCAGTGCCATGGATGCTAACTCTCTCACAAGAATTTTGATGAGAGGTCACTATTTTGGTGACAAGTCACCCTCGTGCCACACCATGCAGTATCACACTATTTGAATTTTGATTAATCATGGTTTGTCAGGTGCTGATATCATATCCTTGACACTGGACCCTTGATATTGGGTACATGATATAGCAGCCTGGCTAGTGATATCGGATACAAAATATTGTGACTCCTGTGAAAGTTTATAAATACACATTTGGATGCATAGGAAAGAAGGTAGTAAGTTAAAGTAGGTCATAGAAGTAGATTCTTTTTATTCATTTTTTCCTCTCAACTCCTTCCCCCAATGCATGCCCGCAATGTGATGATTCTAATTATACGACATCTTTATTCAAGTGTGAGATACTTGGATGTGCACATGACTGGAAATAAAGATTGAGATTACTTCATCACTGCAGCATCCACTTAATTCTTAATTTCTTTAATTTTTATTTACTATTTTCTTTAGTTAATATTTACTTTCTTGACATTTACATTTCATGTTGTTAATGCGGAATGAGTACAACTTAATCACGAGCATTTTAAGTGTGACTACTTAGTATCCGAATAGCATATTTAGGACATGAGCTTGGTAATCCCAAAAATAGTACACAAGGTCCAAGATGTGTATGAATGATTAAGGAACGGATGCTCATTGCACTTAGGCTAGCTTAGACTCTCTTCACCCTTTCCCTAATAGCTTAGACAAAGTTATTTTCATTGTTCCTAGGAGTAGCACTAGTTAGGACCACATCATACACCTCACTCTGGACTAAACCACATGTGACAAAGAAAATACTAGTTCAAGTGGGAAGATAGTGAACTACAATCAACATGTAACTATCTAGATACCACAACTAGCCCATCTGCAAAGTATGACCAGATCATGCATGAATGCTTGTATTCATATGGTTAAATGTAGGGGTACCTCACCACTCATCATTGACACTGTTGCTAAGGATAGTGCTAGTTATCTAGATTAGTTATATCATATAAGATCATTGTAACAAAATATTAATGATATATATTTTATAAGGAAATAATTGCAAATAAGTCACAAACAATTTCACAACAATGTCTCTCTCACAAGACTATGATAATGCAACAACTAGTAAGGAAATTCATTGGAGAACCAATGAATTATATGATGATGAAGATGAAGTTTTGGGTACTCAACCTGATACAGGGGTCTCCTATGTACATCAACAAAGAAAACATTGTTTCATCTTACAAACTCATAATCTACCGAGTGATGATGAACCCCTGCTAGCCACTAAGAGCCTAACGCATATACAAGAGGTTGTTCGAATATCCTGCAGGCATTGTAAAGAAAGCCATCTACCCAAGCTTGATTTAAAGAACTTTCCCAAATTTTCAGGAGGCTATGATTTAGATCCACAACATCATTTACAGGCCTTCCATGATGCCTATGTATGGAACAATATTGATAATGGATGGAAAAAACTTAATCTCTTTCCTTTGACACTCATTAGCCAAGCAAAAGTATGGTATAGGTCTTTAAAACCAAAATCAATTCAACATTCGCCAACAATGGTGGAACTATTTAATGAAAGATATCAAACCTATGTAAGAGTGTCAACCTTGAGGAGACAAATCCAAGAATGGAAACAGGGATAACATGAACACTTGGATATGGCCTTAGAAAGATACTATGCATTGTTAAACAACTGCCTAGGCCATGGGTTCTTTGAGGAAAGGCTAATGTACCATATCATAGATGGGCTCTATAATGAAACAAGAAAGACCCTAGCAATGTATGCCCTATGTGAACTATATGAGCTATGGATCCACCAATTCCAAGAGCTTATTAAGCAAGCAATAAAAGAAGGAGAGATCCCTAAATGGGAGAATGTTGAAAAATCTCAACGAGACAAAAATCTCAATTTAACAAAGGTCCATAACCAAGAAGAGAATAAATCAACTCAACTCAAGGAGCTAGAATCATCTTTACCAATACTACAATCACTAGATGAAATTAAGGTAAAGATCAATAAGATGATAGAATGAATGCGTGAAAAATGTGAAGAATATACCAACACTATCAGAGGTAGAACAATGAAGAACCAAGAAGCAGGACATAACACCCTTAGACAATCGAAAAGAAGGGTTGAAGAGAATAAAAAATCAACTCTAATCATATGTATCAATGTAATGTTTGCTTGTATGATCATCCCAAAGGTCAATGCCCAATCTTGTCACATTTACATGAGTATTGGGGAAGAATGTTACATCTAGAGTTCATACAAAAATACTGTGTTCAATCACAGTGGCAAAAATCCCAATCATGGGGGAGGCCACCCTCAAACTGGTCACACCCTTCATATCATCCAAACGCAAGTGCTTATCAGGTTCAGCATCTTGTTTCCCCATCTAGGTCAACATCCTCTATCTCACCACATTGTTATCATTCTCCTAAATACTATCAACCCATATCTTATCCAACACAATTACCACCTCATGTGCCTTACACTTCTCCTCACCCTCAATATTCTTATCCTTCACCTCCTTCTACATCGCCACCAATTGTATCAGAAGGTTTTGCATCATAGCACCAACCCACAAATGTTACTTGTGCTACTATAGTCACTAGTAGTGGAGGTCCTCCACAATGTCAAAAGCACCCTTTCTTTAGGCATGACCAAGGAAAGAGATAGCATGGTTCCAAAACCACTACACCTTCCAACCAATCGCCAATTCAATGTTGTGATGCATCTATCTCCTCTAACACAACATCTCCTATTACCTTATTAGGACCACCAATCAACACTCCAACAACCATGTGACCCAATAAATATAACCATGTAGGGAGATGTATCGATCCTTGCATACCAACTTATGGTCATGGGTGTCGTAGTGGGTCAACTCCTTATCACATGACTACATCTCATAATTTTCCCCATTATGCCTACTTTAATCAAGTGTGTAAACCCCAAATTGGATACATTCCAACCACCACATCAAAGGACACCTAGTGTTTTGGATATGACTGTACTCTAATATTTCCAAAATGCATGGATCCAACCATTTCATTTATTAATTCTCGCTATCATAAAAATTTTAGTTTTTGGGATATTACCCATTCTAACAAGCCAAATTAATAAATATTTTTTCTTTTCTTTAAGTTTACAATTTTTTTCCAATTTTCATCTTTCAATTTGTTGTTTTATCTTTTTGTGAGTAATCTCATCAATGAATAAAGCACTCATGTGACTCACTGGTTGAGGTGTTGTTCTATGCTATCAAGTCTCAGGTGGCTAATTATTCAGATAGCAAGCCCACCATATCCACCCAACCATTCTATTAATAAGAAGTTCTAATCTAGGTACGATGATATTCTTGACATCATTAAAACTTAAAGTAATTTTGTGCTCATTATACCCAAAGCGAAGAAGAATGGACCAAGAGGGAATGGCTAGGGTGTGACATCAAGGGAACTTGTGGATTCTCTTTGGTGACATTTGTAGAAGTTACCATGTAGCCTGGGTGTAACAAGATCCTTGTAGATCTAACAAAAAATGGGAATAAGAGTAATAAAGGTACTCACTCAAGAAAACCAATGCTATTTTAGGGGGTCCCATTGGAAAGACATGCACACATGCCTGAAGGTAGGTAGCTTCTCTAGATTACACATCAAAAGAAAAAGGAAAAAAAGAAGAGAAAGTGTACCAAAGCGGCTAGACAAAAATAAATGTGCTATAAAGAAATTCTAAATCACTCCTCCCTTGAACAAAATTCCAAGTGATCATATGCCTTTCTATCATGATGCTCTTATGGTTGTCCATCATTGGATGAAGCAATACAATGTCCCTGATCGAAGGAATGGACTTGATTTTCATCCCATCTCACTATTCATGTATTTGTAACCCATGTCTTGTGTAGCATTGAATTCATACCTCATCATGGTGGTATCTACATGTGTGTGTTTTATGGAACTAGTGTGGATTACATTTACCCCTTTTAGTACCTACAGACATTTTTGGGTATAGTTACGTAAGGGCATGATAGGTAGGAACCTACTTTGGGGAGGACCCGCTTGTGTGACTTTTGTAATTTTTACTTGTTGCACACCACCACATCATTTTATACCCTTTGAGTACTTCATTGCCAAATCTATTCTTTCCCTTGTCATAATTTTATCAAAAATTACTCAAAACCATTACATGCCCTTTTATGTGTCACCTAAACAAATCAGGTTTGACATTAAACTTTTAGGGTAACTTCCTTGAAAAAATTTCTAACTCTAAAATAATACTAAGTAAAGAATTCAACATTTATTAAAGGCAATGAGTAAGGTATGAAATAATTGAACTTCTTTTAATAACTTTACTAACAATTGATCTTTGTGTGATTATAGATGGCCCCTAAAAGAGGACAACAAGGAGGACCTTCTCAAGGTGCAACGAAAGCCCAGGGAGAGGCAAAGGCCAAGGACCTCATGAAAAACATGTAGAGCAAGAGGCACAATCATTCATCATCCATCAGGGAACTCTTGTCACTGCATAATTTGGCCAAGAAAAAGGTGGAGAGGTTAGGGCCAAAGCCTATGAAGAGGAATGACAACTATTTGTGGCATGGCATGTTAAGGCCAATCAAGCATTCCTGTAGCTGTTGTATCCATGGGGAGTGCTGACTCTATCACACATTGGAACATTAGCATGGATGGCTCATAATCCTTAGATAAAAGAGGAGAAACATTAGGCAGTTCTTCAATGGTATCAATCTCATAAGCTTCGAGTGTAAGACAAGGAAAGACACCCATGGAGGAGACAACACCACTAGGAACCCCATGAGTTCCACAAGTTTTATCTTTTGTGTCTATGTCTAAATTTTTTTAGTCCCACATTGTGGCATGAAACAGTCCATGATCATTCAATAATCTCATACATATCCCTTGTTTATAATTGAATAAACTTGTTCCTCACTTTCTTTAACTCAAGGATGAGTTGTTATTCAGTCATGAGGGTATGATGAATCATGGTTTGTCAGGTGTTGATATCAGAGCCTTGACATTAGACCCTTGAAATTAGACCCTTGACATTAGACCCTTGACATCAGACCCTTGACGTTAGACCCTTGACGTTAGACCCTTGACATCGGACCCTTGACATCGAACCCTTAAAATTAGACCCTTAACATTGGACCCCCGATATTGAACCTTTGATATCGAGTACACAATATCGTGACCTAGCTAGCGATATTGAATACACGATATCATGACTCCTATGAAAGCCTATAAATACACATTTGGATGCCTAGGAAAGGAGGTAGTAAGTTAGAGTAAGTAGGTCATAGAAGTAGATTCTTTCTGTTCATTTTTTCCTCTCAACTCCTTCCCCCAATGCATGCCTATAGTGTGATGATTGTAATTGTATGGCACCTTGATTCAAGTGTGACATACTTGGATGCGCACATGACCAGCAATAAAGATTAAGATTACTTCATCATTGCAACATCCACATAAATCTTAATTTCTTTAATTGTTATTTACTATTTTCTTTAGTTAACATTTACTTTCTTGAAATTTACATTTCATGTTGTTAATGTGGAATGAGTACGACCTAATCATGAGCATTTAAGTATGACTACTTAGTATCCCAGTAGCATACCTAGGACATGTGCTTGGTAATCCCAAAAGTAGTACACAAGGTCTAAGATGTGTATGGATGATTAAGGTATGGATGCTCATCGCACTTAGGATAGCTTAGACTCTCTTCACCCTTTCCTTATTAGCTTAAAAAAAGTTATTTCCATTGTCCCTAGGAGTAGCACTAGTTAGGACCACATCATACACCTCACTTTGGACTACACCATATGTGACAAAGAAAATACTAGTCCAAGTGGGAAGATAGCAAACTACAATCAATGTGTAACTATCTAGATGCCACAACTAGCCTGCCTGCGAAGTTCAACCAGATCGTATGTGAATGCTCATATTCATATAGTTGAGTATAGGGGTACCATGCCACTCATCACATTTCATTCCCTTACTATCCTTTAACACATTACCTACGTCCTTTACCTCAAGTAATTGATTACCCTTAGCACTCTTGAGTATGGTGAAGCTATCTCTAATTAAGTATCAATAGGTGAGGTTGGTGCCAACCCTACTATGGTGTTTTGCATTCTTTATTGATGTCTCTCGAGCCACTCCTCCAGAAATCAACAAAGAGGGGCTAATAGAACACCACCAAATTTATACCACTAGGTCTCAATTACAAATTTATCTAAGTGTCAGAACAAGGCAATTATTTTTCTAAGTGTTGGGGCTATGATCCCCACTTCTGGGACTACACTCTAGATCATAGTCAACATAGTCTACAACATAAGACCAAATTTGCAAGATTTTTCTAAGTGTCAATAGCAGCTACAAAATATTTTAAGGGTTCAACTATGCTCTCCCTACCAAGACTACACTCTAGAGCATAGTCAGCATACCAATGGCTAATTTTGTAAATTTTCCTAATTGTCAAGCCAAGACCCATTGAGCTTACTTGGGATGAAAAAAAAAATAGTTTGGTAGAACTTTAGCCAGAAGCTATTAGGCTGGGTTGGCATGGAAGAAATAGTTTGAAAAACTTTCTAACTTTTAAGGCTATGCTTCCTGCTACGCTCTAGAGTGTAGCCAACATAGTTTGCATGAAGGCATTAGTTTTTGCCAGATTTTTCTAATTGTCAAGGCTATGCTCTCTTTACTGGGACTACACTCTAAAGCATAGTCTATGTAGTCTACACTAGACCTCATTTTTTGGAAAAATTTATCTAACTGTTGGACTACGCTCTAGAGTGTAGTCAACATAGTCATGTAGAACTGCCTCTAGGAGCCTCCAGAACTCAAGACTAGCCTTCATCTCAACTCCAACATTCCTTCAGTAAGTAAGATCAACAATTTAAATTCCTTTTGCATCCCCCATTTGCCCCCAAATTGTACCTATGCTCAACACCACTTGCAAGAGTGGACAACATAGTCCCAAAGCGTAGTCTCCCAAAACTAGAATATTTTGCATTATTTTCAAGTATATTGTAGTCTATTTGGCACTCGCACGTGTAGTCTTGACAACCTAGTCATAGTTTGGCAATCTCACAAGGTCCATTGGAGCACATTAACATAATACCATTTTCTGGTGATCAAGGTAGGGAACTGCAAGGGCAACTTCCCCATCATTATAGGAAGGGCTTGGTTAAGCATGGTTGATGCACAAATGGGTATAAGGAACCTCTCCTTGAAAATCTCCAAGGATAATGAATTTGGATGATTAGAGAAGAAGTGTGTTCCATGCATTGCATGTAGTGATAACAAGTGCAATTGCATACAAAAAATATGATTTATTAAATTACATTCATCAAAGCATGAAATCAATGTGCACATGAAACAAATATCCAAAAGTGCTTATATGTAGCAACCACAAAAGAGGAAGGCACCTAGTGGCTGATAGCTGACTTTGATAGTAGCACATTAGGTATGAGACCAACTGAGAGCCTAACATATGCTTATGTTGAAGGAATGGATAAACTTGAGCAAGTTCATCACCAACTCTCTAATTATGAAGATAATGATACCTATTGGGGAGAGTTGGAAATCCCTGATAATTTTAGGGAGGAGCCCTTAGAGTTAAAAAATCTACTAGCTAGCATGGAGTATGCATTTTTAAACAATGGCAAGCTAGTTATAATCAATGCAAATCTTACTCCCAAACAAAAACACAAGCTATTGCAGGTGGTCAATAAATGGCCAACAATCTTTTCTTGGTCATATCTCGAGCTAACTAGAATCGATCTAAGGTATGTTAGCATCACATTTACATCGACCCAGCCATGAAGCTAAGAAGGCAACCATAGAGGTTGCTGAACCCTAAATTGAAGCAAATCATCAAAGAAGAAATAGAACTCCTCAAGGCAAGGTTCATCTATCCCATTGCAATTAATGAGTGGGTTAGCCCACTTGTAATTATGTTAAAGAAAGATGGCAAGTGGCAAGTCTGCATTGACTTTAGGCTATTGAATATGGAAACATTTAAATATCATTTTGCATTACCATTTATGGACCAAATGTTGGACACTATCTCTGAGCATTGCTATTATAGCTTCTTGGATGGTTATGGTGGCTATAACCAAATCCAAATTGCACCAAAAAATTAGGCCAAGACAACATTCAAGAGTACCTAGGGGAATTTTGCATATTGTAAAATGCCATTTGATCTATGTAATGGCCCTATAACATTTCCATGCCTAGTCCTTAGTATTTTTCAATAATAGATTGGTAGCAGGGTAGAAGTCTTTATAGATGACTTCTCTACCTATGGGACTACATTTAAGCAAGCCTTGGATTACCTTAAGTAGGTAATAAAAAGATGTGTTGAAATAAACCTTAGGTTTAATTGGTATAAAAGCCCTCTAATGGTGCAAGAAGGCATAGTACTAAGATACCAAATTTCACAAAAAAGGGATTGAGGTATACCTAGAAAAGATAAGGGTCATCTAAGGAATCACATGCCAACCAAAGATAATTAAAGATATCCAATCATTCCTTGGACACACTGGCTACTATTAGTGGTTCATAGAGAATTTTTCTAAGATTGAAAAGTTTTTGGTCAAGATTATATAAAAGATGCTCCATTCATTTAGACCAAAGAGTGCAAACATGCATTCTCATAGCTAAAGGACAAACTCATAGAAACTCCAATCCTACAAGCATTGGACTAGTTCAAACCATTTCACATAATGACCAATGCATCTATTTATGTCTTAGGAGTTGTGCTTATGCAATTGGATGATAATAAATGTCCATATTACATCCACTGCACAAGCTAAAGCATTGTGGGTGCATAATTGAATTACACCACAACTAAGAAAGAACTAATGATAGTGGTGTATGATCTTGAAAAGTTCAAGCACTGTGTGCTTGGCTACAAGGTGTTTGTACACATAGATCATAGTGTCATCCACCTCCTAATGAATAAGACAATGGTGAGCCCCCATATCATATGGTGGCTCATGATCTTACAAGAATTCAATCTCACAATGGTAGATTGGAAAGGGACTGAGAATGTGATCGCTAACCACCTCTCTTAATTAAGATGGGATAATAAAGAAGAGGAGAGCCTACTCTCTAATTAATTTTTAGATGAACTCCTCTTTACAAGAGTAATAAATGATCAAGATCATGTTGAATTAAAATGATATGACAACATCTTCACTTACCGTCTCACTCAAGAGATGCCACAAGGTTTGGACCTTAGGAAGAAACAACAATTTCTTTATCAGGCAAAGTACTTCATGGAAATCAATGGATACTTGTACAAGGTATGCACTGATGGCCTAGTTCATTGGTATGTCCCTGATGTGGATCAACTACACATTTTCCAAGATGCTCATGAACGCCCTTGTGGAGGCCACTATGCAAGGAGACAGATGGTCATAAAAATCCTAATGCAAGACATTATTGGCCTACAATCTTCAAGGATGTCCACCAATTTGTTTGATCATGTGAACACTATCAAAGAGATGGTGGGATGGCCGCACAAATGGAGAATCCTCAACAGTGGATTCAACCACTGGAACCCTTTAACATATGGTGCATAGACTTCATGGGTCCCATCATACCCATGTTCAACAAAAAGGCATATACCATCATAACAGTCAACTACTACATCAAATGGGTAGAGTAAGCAATCGTCATCAACTATACATCATATACTATTGCTTAATTCATACAAAAAAATGTTGTAAATAGGTTTGGGATGTCATGTGCACTAATTTCTAACAATGAAACTCATTTTACAAGTGTCACCTTTTGAAAATTTATGCAATGCTTAGGGGTCAAACATAAATTAACAACACCCTATCACTGCCAAGCCAATGGTCAAACAAAGGTAACTAACAAGGAGATCACAAAGATCTTAACAAGGACCATAAGCAAATATAGGAGAGATTGGAGCATAAAACTCAACAATTTCATTTAGGCCTACTACTCAACATGGAAGCTCCCTATTGGCTACTCTACCTATAAGTTAGTGTATGGAAAATTTCCAATGCTCTTGATTCAATCCAAGCTTCGTACACACTCAACAGCTTATGAATTGAATCTTGACCTAAGTCTAGCATAAAAAGAAATATTAATCAACCTCAACGCGCTAAATGAAAATTGATTAGTGGCCCTATCTTTGAATGAAGTGCACAAGGCATTCAACAAACAATGAAATCACCTCAAAATATGGAAAGTAAAATTTCAACTAGGAGATAAGGTCCTCTACTAGAATCCCATACATGTACCCTAGAAAACAAATTCCAAAATTTGTGGAAGCGACCTTATATAATTGATGAAACCTTTCTCTCTAGGGCCATGACCATATACAAACCTGAGAGCCTAAATAAAAATTAGTTGATCAACATCCAATAAGTGAAGCTTTTCCATGAGCCTAAGCAAGCCAGTGCAATGAATACCTTAATAGATGGACAACCACACTAAATTTTTTGGATCTCCTCCTTCCAACTTAGTCATGGGGGAGATGGCCATCCATACTAATCATCCATATGGCTTTTTATTTTTTTTTATTTTTTGTTTTCCATGTTTTTGATTTTACAAGTTATTTATTTTACATCTTTTTAATTTTCAACATTTTTCCTACATTTATAGCATTTTTTGTTTGACATCATCATTAGTATGTTTGAATCTTTCTTGAATATTTTTATACCTTCTTATATATTTTACTTTATTTTCTTTGAGCATAATTTTTAGTTTTTACTAATGAACATGCTTTGTACCAATAGGACACAATGGTGTTATAACTACTACTAATGATGTTTTGCGCTTAATGTTTTCTTTGCTAATGTCTGGTTTCTATTTTTGAATTTTTGTACCAATGGCTTAGTCATGGTTTCTTTTTCATGAAATAGCCAGTGAGTCCATGACATCCACCCATTCACAAACTCTATGGTTTTCCTTGTTTTGAAAGTTTCAGGTCCCTTTTAGTAAATAAACTTTTAATAAATTTATGACCTTAGTAGTTTCCAAAATTGTGAAGGATTCAAAGGTTTGTATAGGATGTGACTTCAAGGGGACTCAATACTCATTGTACTCTTCTACTTGCTTGAGTGCTTGAGTGTTTTCCTAGACTTCTTACCATTCCATGTCACCAATAAAAGGAAGTTAAATAATGTCTTTGCATGGTGTGGTTCCCATCCAAAAAGAAAATAAATAAATAAATAAATAAAGATAAAAAAAGAGAAAAAAAATATGATGGGAATTCAAAGCACACCCCTTAGACAAATAAACATGCTACAAGCACTAGTTATGGGACTAAAAAGACATATTACCCATTCCTGAAGGTCCCCTCTAACTAAGGCTCTCTCTTACTTCCTACTTATCTTTCCTCCTCTTTATGAAATGGTGGTTGTTTAATGGGTGCACTCTTGTGTCTTGAGGGGTAGATTGGTCTTGGAGTGGCAATGTAAAGTAACTATAAGATGTTGGTCTTGGTTTGGACTAAAGATGGATCTTCTCATGTTATTTTAAACACAAATTCCACAAGGAATTTATTATGTACTCAATTTGGAATTCCATTCCACCTTTTCCATCATCCATCTCTGCTAACTTTAATTCATCTCACTGTCAATGTCCATGTTCTTAATTCCATGTCTTGGTCTACTGTGTTTAAATTCTTTGCTAGAATCTTCTAGGTTTTGGTACTTAACTTCTATTGACCATTAATCACCTATGGGGCTCACGAACTCCTTAGGTTGAGGTAATGTAAGGGCAAAAAAGGCATGTGTCTGTTATGGGGAGGAACCACTTCCATATCTCTTGGTTGGGTTCATTAAGAACCTTACCCTTAGGCTTTCTTGTAATTAGAATCTTTCGTAGATCCATCTTATACATCATACCATATGCTCCTTTACATTTTTTTGTTCATTAAACACATTCTCCATCAATTTTTTTAATTTTTGAGTTTTCAAAGATCCTCTTTAATGATTTCATCATATTCTTAGCTTTTCTAGAATTCCATGGACTCCAAATTCATTGAAAATTTTTTATATTTTTTGAGACATTCAAATTTTAAATTTTTACTTATGCACCTCATATATGAGGCCCTGTTGATGTAAGGAAAAAATATTATATATATGCGTGACCCCACTTGAAAAATTTTACATTTTCTCACAAACACCAAGGGAGTTTTTAAATTTTCAAAACCCAAAACCTTCCAAAGCTCATAACTTCCTAACCATTTATCCAAATCACTTCATTCTTTGACCCTACAACTACCGGAGGTAAGCTCCTCTTTGTGGGGGCCACAAATGTGTCATTTTTTTACAAAAAAAATTTCATCATTTTTTCTAACTCCCACAAAGGTTTAATTGAAAAATCAACTATTAAATGCTAAATTACAAAAGTTAAACCTTTCCAACAAGCTCCAATAATAATGATAATTAATAATTAATAAAATAATCAATCTACCATGGTCCAACCTTAGCTAAAATGTAACTAGCTAATGAGAGAAGTTATTCAAAATTTAAAGTTACACATTATATCTACTAATCCATGAATGTGTTGTGACTGCAAATGACACCAAAAGAAAATCACACACAGGAAGAAAAACCATCCCAACCAAGGAAGAAATGACCTAGAATGGAAAGAGGCCAAGAACGGGCCCAAGAAGAACCACTATCAACCCACATCATAGNAATCATGACTTCCACTGGGGAGTGGTACTTGGAAGAGACATTCCTATTCTAAAATAATAGGAAAGTTGGATCAATAGTAAAAATCAAGAACATATTAGTGTCCTACTCAGTGTAGGCCTTGTGTAAGTGCTAGGGTTGCCAAAGACAAGGGCAAGTCTTGCTGAGATCCCAATGCATGTAGATTCCAACATCAAAAAAGAATGGATGCAATGGTGCTATGGCATCAACCATAAGGAGTTTGACCTACTCGCACTAGCAAAGAGGATTTACTATAAGATGGTAGCCTTCCACCTCAATTCCACAGTGAGGCTAAGCAAAATCATTACCTTCTCTACCTAAGCATGCATGGCTCTAAGTGGGAGATTCCCCATCAACCTTTCACAGCTAATCTATCTAGAGATAGAGAAGCAATTTAAAAAAATGAATGGAAGGAAGGTACTCCCCTTCCCATGCCTTATCAAAAAACTCCATCAAATGGGAGAAATAGTCTATTACACCAATGATGTGGTCAGGCAGGTTCTGGTCACCAACTGGGAAAAAATGATGAAAGATAAGATACTTGCAACCATTATCCAAGAAGAGGACCAGTGACCACCACCTCCACCTACCACTTAAACAATTATGCCAAACATCATTGTAACTACCTAATGGTTGCATGAGTACCATGAATGGCTCTTGAGTAAATAAGAGTAATAAGTAGGCACGAGTGGTAAGGACCCATCTGTGTACAAACCAACCATGAGTAACCTCAACGAGGTGGCCTAAAAAATTAGCTTGATGGGTGGAGGTGGATCCATCTTCTCAACGCAAAGAATGAAACTACTTGCGAGGTCAAATTCAAGTGCCAAAGAGATTATAGTATCTCTTATAGAATAATAACCACTCCTAGAAATCTCTAGGAATGTTATGACCTTCTCGTGTGCTTGGAGGAGGGTGAAGGAGCAACTATAATGATGATGTAGCACCAAGGACAAGAGTTTGCAATAAAAGTGGTCACTAATTGTATTGCCAAAACACTCAACACACCTATAGCACCTACACCATACATCACTGTACTCAAGGATGTGTAGATGTCCATAGGGACCACAAGCGGCAGAATAAATGTAGCATGGCATGAAGATCTACTAGACTGACTGGTGGGAACTAGGTAACCACTTCCAAATATCTTTGACCTTCTAGAAAATATTACTGCAACTCAATAGGAGCTACTAGAGGCAAGGGGCAATAACATCATATTGGATGCGCAACTTGAAATAGCCAAGGAGCTAAATGAATTCTTGGCTATGTAAGTTGTCAAATTAAGAGCCTAGATTGCTAACCTTGCATTCCTCAACCCAACACTAACAAAAGATGAAGCTATGGAATAGCTTCATACTAAACTAAGAAGGGTTGAGGGTGTAATGGAGATGGTGATGTTCTACCAATCCTTAGCAAAGGCCACATAGCACAAGATTCAGAAGGCCTTGGTTCAAACCCACCAAGAGAATGTCTAATTGACCACATAAAATCATTACTTGTGGAATTTTGATGTTCACAAGTAATAATTAACTAATTTCATCCATCAACAACAGGACCAACTTGCCAAAGCAAACATAGAACTGAGGAGATTGGTAGTAGAAAATAGAAATCTCTCCATGGAGGAGGTTCACATGCTTCATCAAAAAACTAGGATTAAGGTAGCCACCTAGAAATTAGAGGCTCTTAAATTTGTGAGAGGCAAGGATCATTATAGAGAATAGGTCAATCTACAAAAGGAAGTAAATGAAAAACACATCCAGTTGATAAAGGTGAAAGTGATTGAAACACTCCAATAGCTCTAGTAGGGAAAATAAGTATGGTAATCCATTTTTGATGGGATAAATTCCTACAACAATGCAAAAATTTTCATGAAGGAGCTACATATTGAGGAGAAGATAGAATATATAAAGCTTTCCAATCTCCACTATGTAAATTTGGCCATGTTGACTATCGAACGACTGTGATCAAAACTAGAGAAATAGATGACCAACTCAGAATTTTTGTATGAGGTCAAGTTCAAGCATCACAAAGACACCAAGAAAAAGCTTGTGGTGGCAAACACTAAACTCAAAGTTTTCAAGGCATGATTCACTAATCAATAATCAACTACTGAGAACTTGTCCAAGATAATGAACAACTACTAAGAGCTATAAAACACAGTCAATGTGTTCAACATCAAACAAAAATAGTTCACTACCTAGTTTGTCAATGTTAAGGAGATGTTCCCAATAATGTCTTTGCCATGGGATATCCCATTCTAGCCCACATTGGTGATGCCATGTGGACTATGAATGATCCCCAAATCAAGGAGGAGAAGATGAAGGCATTATTAGATGTCTTTCACCTTCCACCAAAGGTTGCAACCGCAGTAAGGTAGCCATAGCTACCTCAGCTAGTGTAGGTGCCTAGAGTTGGCAAAGGTCCTTTAGAACCTTAGGAGCCTCCACCGGCTAGAATTGTCTAACCTTCTCCATCGTCTTCATGCTACTAGAGGATGTGCTATCCAATTTTTATGTAATCATGTTATGGTGTTCAATTTGTGTTATGAACACCACAATTTTTTGTAATGTGTTGATCTGTACACTCAGGCACTCAATTCTATCAAGTCAATGTGTTTTTGTCAAGTTAGTCAATAATCCCATACCTTTCCAATTTTGTAAAGGAACTCAAGGATGAGTTTATTTAGTCATGGGGGTACGATGAGCATCAAAGCATCATGTTGACAGGCCCTCATCGATGAGGCCCTGTTTATGTAGTGTTACCTCGTTGACGGGGCTACATCGACATAGTGTTTACTACATGTATGGGGCCCTGTCGATGTAGTACTATAGAAAAAGTTATAAATACAAGCTCCTAGCCATGTTTATGCATCATTCAAGTCATAATAATAGTAGCAATCTTGCAATTTGTCCATTTAAAAGTTAGAATATTTTCTCAAGTGCCCGCAATAGGCATCATTAAGTGTACGAATCTTTATTCAAGCACTATTGTACCTAAAACACACCATTATGTATGGCAATAAAGATGAGATACTTAATAAAACTTGCATCATTCTAAATAGTTTAAATGTTTTATTCTTACATTTAATGTTTTTAATTATTTATTAAATGCTTCTCAGTAAGTAAGCTAATTAAGTGATTAAGTAAGATAAGCTAAATATATTAAATACATAAGTATGACCACTTCGAGCATAAACACATATTTTCTTGGTAATCCCAATAGTGTTATTACTTGGTGCACCCAGTAGCGTAGCACTTGGTAACCTAGTAGTGAATACATGGGTTTAGGACGTGTACGAAAAGTTGGACTCAATGCTTATGTTAAGACTAGTTAGAGATTAGTTAGTTATTTAAATTAAATTAGTTATTAAATTACTTCATCTCTCTCTTTAAGCACCAAAGGACATAAAACACAAAACAATAAAAATCATATGCCTCGATTACACTTAACCATACCATGGGCATCACAAGTGTAATTGGGAAGACAGCAAATGACCTTAGGGCAAGGATTACTTCCTAGAAGACTAGTGCACTAGAAACTATAGAGTCCATGAAATTTGACCAGATTGTGCATGAAGACTTTGTGATTTGTATGATCGGGCATAGAGGTACCTCGACCACTCATCACCGAGGCTAAACAAGGTAGGTTTAGTTGCTAAAAATGGTAAAATAGCTATGTTTTAATGTTTTTGTGAAGTGGGAGGCATGTATCCACATTGGATATGGCATCCCTAGTGTGTATACATGGTATTTAAGGTTGAGATGTTGTTCTAAATGTCAAAAGTAGCCAAAACTCAACATCAATATAATTTTTAGCTAAGAGTGAAGATGTATGGTGGGGCCCACCACTCAAAAATTTAAAAATTTGAACTTTTAACTTAACTCCCACTAATCTCAATGTGGAAGAGACTTTTTCCCCATTGCACTTCAATGCACTTAGAGCTATGGTGCACTAAATGGGAAACTGGGGTTTAGAGGTAGACATTTAGGTTTTAGTTGTGGTTTTAATGCCAAATTTCACAAGTTTTTTATCACAATTTTCATTCTACACCAATAGCACATTGGAGGAGAGCTTTGGTAGAGATTTTTGTTTCAAAGACAAACTATCTTCAACATGGAAGCACCCATTCCTTCTTGCACACAACATTAAACTCTTGTTTTTTCTTAATTTCAATCATCCCCAGTGTTGTGCCTACCATGGCACCTAATTAGCATGGGGGAAAGAGCTAGAATCCTAAGATTTAGAAATTGAATGAATAAACAAGGGATCTATTAGGGCTACCTAGGCCCACCTCAATCCAAGCTTCATCTATTTCCACTTCAAGGTAGGCAGTTCTACCTATTTTTTCTTTCGTTTCTAGTTGTTTTTCTTATATTTTTCTTACCATGTGTGGGGCTTTTTTTCTTAGATCTATGTTGACAAAGGTGGAAAAATGAAATTCTAACAAAGTCCCACCTCTTATTTTGGCTATTTCTACATAGATCTATAGTCATTTTATTGTTTTGACCTTAGTAGATTTGATTTTTAAAATTAAGCTTGTTGTTTCTAGGCTTTTTTCCAAAAATTTAGGGGTAAGGCCATTTTTGTCAAATCTAGGATTAAGGATTTGTCAAATTTCAAATTCAATAGAATCCAACCCCCTTATTTTGTTGTGTTTTCTAATGGGTATAAGTTATTTCAGCTATTTTGGCTATTTTTCTAAGGCTATGTTAAGTTGGGTTTTAGCTTTTATAGCATTTTACATGAGAAAAAGAAAAAACTATTTTGTACTTTTCCTTAATAAATGGCTACATATTTTTAAAATTTGATGTAATGGGATTTTATCCCTCTATTCTAGCTTTCCAATGACTATTGGCTTATTCAATTTGGCTTTGAAATAACTAACTTATGATTCTTTTCCTAAGGTTATGCAGTTAGGTTTTTATGTCATTTTTAGATTTTAATGTAATTTCATGAATTTTTTCTAAGAAAAAGAAAAGGGTTTTGGCTAATTCTTGGTTGTGGCTAGATGTTTCTTGGCTTCACCTTCCCAATGGAGTGGAATCACTCTGATTGGCCTTAAAATAAAGTTTTAATGAATTTTTCATTTAGCTTATGTCAAAAGGAGGTTTGTGCCATTTTCATATTTTCATCCAAATTGGTAAATTTTTTCTGAACAAATGATAGGGATGTTAAATTTTCTTTAATCATGTTGCATTGCGCTCGATTTGAGCTTTCAAAAGATGGTGGAATCACTTTGTTTGGAACTCAACTAAAGTTTTTGCGAATTTTTTACCAACATTACGCAAAAGGGTGTTAATGGTGATGCTTGCAGTTTTGATAATTTTGTCTATGTTTCATGTATAAAAAACTACGTATTTCTAGTTGTAATGATCATGGCTAAAAAGCTTGTGATTTCAAGATTCTTTCCATGGTAAAATCACTAAAATTGGAGCTTTTATAAATTTTTAATGAATTTTTGGTTATGGTTGTGTCAACAAGGCAAAATTATGGTTATAACACATTAACCATTTGGGAATGGATGCAATTGAAATGTGTAGTTTTTTCTAAAACTTATGTTTTAAATTTTATTTTTGAGAAAAGTAAAGGCCTTGACTATTTTTATAAATCTTGTTTACTATGGCTATATGCTTTTTTCTAAGTTTTAATACTTTTTCTAAGTTTATGCATGGTTCAAACTAGCTATGAAGGCTATGAAAGGTTGTGATAATGCTTTTTTATGGAATTTCTTAAGCCAATTTAGTTAAACACCTTAGAGCTTTTTACAGAGGCTAATTTCACCTCTAACTAGGATGTTTTTCCAAACTTGTTAAGAAATTCTAATTGGTCATAATGTTTTTGCTTTGCTACATGTAGGGTTTACTTATAGCCCATTCTAATCATTGTTAAATTGGTGGGCATTTTGTGCTACATTGGCCATCCTAAGGCCAACACCCCACTACCTGACATGCCTTTAGAGAAGGTTTCACTATGGTTCCATCCTAAGGCAATGGAGTTCCTTACCTATATCTTACAAAAATTTAATGTGATGCTATGGTCATACTTGTCTACGAATGTAGCTAGGATCATAATGGAGACAATGTTTCCTTAGGCATCTAGTCTTATTATTAGGTTCATTACTAACAATCAACCTCCTAAGACAACATGGGAAAATTTGGATGTTATTAGTCCATGCTACCTCATGGAAATCTGGACTATGCCAAAGTATAGTTAGTATAATGCTAATAATTCTTTGATGGTGGTAGATAGAGCCCACACGTTGTTCCAAAACATGCCTAGTACCATGTATCATCTACAAGGATAAGCATGGTTATTGTGGTGTTTTCATGTTTTCTGGCTTTATTAGCATAACTACCTTTTCTAATTTGATTGGTTTTGTGAATTTCTTGCAAGTACAAAGTCAATGATCAAGGATTGATCATTAACAATCAAACCTTGGTAGTGGCTTAAACTACCCTAGATGAATTCACCAAAGGTTCCCAAATCAAAACTATTGTATATGAATAGCTAAGAGGGGACTTTAGTGAATACAAGATGAGGTTCAACCTCATCTACAAGAAATGCAAGGATGAGGGGATGATACACAACTGGTGGATAGGCTCTAAGAGCTCTCTGGATACAAACCTTGTTGTTGGAACCTCCATGCAACCACACACAAGAAGAAGAGGAAAGGTAAACATAAGAGCTATTGATCATGAAAGTTCTAAGTGTTTTTATTACTTTAGCTAGTCATAAAAAATTCCTATGTTGATGCTAACTATTTAATTATTTTTGTTATAGGACCTTCCACCTTTGTTGATGTCATCATACCACTTTCAAGATGTAATGAGGAGATCCTCATCCTAAAGTTTGGTGAGGTGATACCATCATAGGAGTGGTTGAGAAGATAGATACCTAGATACATCCAAGCAAACATTAAGCGTACAATTTTGCTTAATCTAATTATGGCACCTATCCCTTCCATTCCCAACTATGAAGATGTTGCACATCATTTCCTCCTTTAACAAGGTAGCTCGTTGTTTTAGCACCACCATTCAAGGTATCAAGTTAACATAGACATTGATGAGGGTCTCTTTTACATTATTTGGTATCCCTGCTAACAAGGCAAAGGTTCCCGCAAGAATAGTAAAGCAATTGAGCCATCACAAGAAAGTTTTGGAGTGACTTGATGACAACATGTGCCACTCTATAATTTCCATGGATAGCTTCACAAACCCTAATGCAAAGGAGTCATATCCTTTTTTTAGGTCTTGTATGTTTCCCAAGCCATTATTGCAAAATAAGGTCATTGGCATTACGTAGAAGTGGACATTTAAGAAGGTCTTGATGGATGACACCAGGTTCAACTAAGTGGCTGCTTTGGCTATTGGGCTTTAGGAGGAGATCCTTGGACTCCATGTTAACACCTCCACAATAATCCACATGCATTTTGCGTTTCTTGTGGGTTATTTGAAGAGATTTTCAGAGTTTCTAATGGTATGGAGAAAGGGGCAATGGGTTGTCTAAGACCCAAGTCAACTTTCTAGGCCTTGGATAAATCACATTTATACAACAATGCAAGCCCAAAACCCACTAGAGGGAATGGTCAATTTATTGTCCATCATCACTAAGGATCTTTATGGTAGGTGGTATGATTCCCATAACAGCACAATGGATGAGGAGCCTCTTACATTTTCTATGAGCATCTTGTATATCAAACAATCGTGTAGGGAGGCCAAAGGGATAGCCAAGGAGAAACTCAAGAGGCCCATGGAGGAGGCACTACCAACATCAAACCAACCTACCCGAAAGAAGCTTAGGCCACCACAACAAGCAATCATGGTTATGCTTTATCTATGTTTTGGCTATTTTAAGGTTTGTGGCTACGTTATGGTTTCACATGTTAACTGATTTTCTATGTGCTATGATTGCAANTTAGTCTTATACAACTTCAAGGGTACCTTAGATACATTAGAGGAAAGCATAAGAAATAAGTCAATCNTAAGGTTGAAAGGTTTACCGATGTAGATATAGATGAGCTAGATGTTTTGTTTGGTGAGGCAGTGCTAAGTACATCCCCCATCATCATCCCAAAGGAGGAAGAGGAGGAACCAAGTACATCCATGCCTTAAAATTTTCATTAATCATTTAATGATTTTTATACTTGTATTAGTTCTTGAACCACCAATGCAAGCCCTTGTCCCTAAGTTTCATGCAAAACCATGGTTAGAGATCCCAAACAAGATGGAGTTCAAGCATGAAATGGCTAAGGACTTTTTTTTATATGCCTTAGTTGTTTAGCTATGTTATAGGTTATGCTTATGTTATGATCATCTTAGGTTGTACATTATGTTTATGGTTGTATTTCATGCTTGAGTAGTACCTTCTATGCAATGGGACTCCAACTAAGACATGGGGATTGACTTATTTCTTATGCTTTCCTCTAATGTATCTAAGGTACCCTTGAAGTTGTATAAGACTACTATTGATCTAGCAATGTCGTGTGCAAAAACTTCATGAGAGCTAGAGAGGTCCAACGAATTCCTATGGGAAGAAGTTGTGGTCCTAAGGGAAAAGTCTCAAATGCAAGAGGATACGATCAAAAATCTCTAAGATAACAAGGCCTTTGTGGAAGCCCAAGTGGCTAACTCAAAGGAATTGCAAACTAGGGAGATCATGTGGACTTGCTATAGCCATACCATTCGAGACAAAGTATCGATCTTATAGGAGATGATGGAACAAAAAATGCAAATGAACCTCATCTCCCAAAAGGTTGAGAACTAGAAAGATCATTGTGCTTGGATCCTAGAGTGGAGCAAGAAATAAAAGATCCACAAGTGACAATACAAAGTAGATCATGGGGCCTACCTCAAGTGGCTCAAAGAGGAATTGGTTGAACAGTAAAAGAGAGAGCTATTCTTCCAAGGGATCCAAATAGAGAGGGCTTATCAACTCTTTTTGGAGTACTCTCCTTGTGGAGAAATAGCCTACACCTCAAATCACTACTATTACAAGCAAGACTTCTAAGGCTACTACTACTCAGGAGCCTCCTACTTAGATTGCTATAGATAGGATCAACATCTTTTTTGGCATTGATCCTAGGGATGTTCACTAGGTCAACATGATGGAGGACTAGATCCTCCATCATTTGGAGGAAGGCCTTCCACATCTATTCCCAGAAGTCATGGAGATCAAATCTCCATAGGTTTGATGCATTTTATGTTTTATATTTTTACTTTTTGTTCATGGTTTTGGTTATGGTTGACTAACTAGCTATGTGTTATTGTATTTTAGGCATCATGAGACATTGGCAACCCTAGTGGTAAGGGTGGGAATGACCCACCACTTCCTCCTCCATATGCCCCTTATCACCCTCCATCAGTCTAGTCTAGAATGTTGGCTATTTATTTATATTTTCATGTTGATGGCTATTGTTAGCCATGACTTATGACTATTATTATTTTTTTGGCATTTTTTAAATTTAAATATTTGGTTTCATTTTTAGCTATATATCTTGTTATTGCATATGTTGTAAATGTTGTGAATGGCTATATTGACAATTTTGGCCATCAAATTATATGGTTAATCAATGTGATAAAAGGCTAAAAAAGCATAATAAAGGAGGCATTTGCCAATTTTAGGCCATAGCAAGCATAGGTTGTATTATTTTTCCAATTTAAGGCCATGGTGGGCCATGTCGTGTGAATATCCTTGTCATTTTAAGATGATGCTAGGCCTATGATGCTAGTTTAAAGTCTTAGTGAATTGTAATTTTTCTAGTTTTAGGCCATAGCAGGCCAATGTTGAAAAAGAAACTTTTATTTTTTGGTGATTTTATGTTTTAAAGTTTTTAAGGCTTTCTTAATGTTTATAATCATGAGTAAAAGTAAAGAAAAATAAAGGCTATAATAAATAAGTAAAAATGCAAATGAAAGTAGAAAATTAGGCTACATGCATAAAGAGTAAATCAAAGTGCATAAAAAAGGTATAACAATATAAAAAAGATAAGTTAAGCTACATGGCTATCAGTGCATCTAGTTATAAGGGCATGGGATGGAAAGGTTAAGGTGCATTTTACTTGTGCAGATTCTTCCTAATCTTTGAAAGATTAAAGAATGATTAAGGTCTACTCTGCACAAGCTTATATTCACCATCACCTTCATTAATGATGTTAAAAGGGAGTTCATCCCATAACACAGCTCATTACTTATCATTGTTGTTCTTTGGCTATCGCTCTCCCTTGGGTTGATGGACTTCGTGGCTAGGAGTTTCCTCCTAAAGCTCCAATTCAATCCCTTGTTCTATGTCCACATTATTGACAACCATGGGAACTGCGCTCTCACCATGGATGATGATTTTACCTCCCTCATAAGGAAGGTGAATTTCTTGATGGATGGGTCAGGAAACAGCTCATAATTAAGCCAACCAAGGTCTTCCTAGGATAAGGTTGAACCCTAGTATCTCCTCCACAACCAAGAAATTGGTAGTTATGGGGAATTTCTCCCCTATCACAAAGTCCAAGAAGATAGATCCCTTGATGGAAACTCTTGATCCATTGAAGGATATTTAAGAGTTATGGTGGTTGTAGGCTATATCTACTTAGTTAGGTCCAAGTGTTCAATGATGATGCATGGGATGAAGTTAGTTGTGGCTCTATCATCAACATGCACCCGATGCACTTTAAATTACCCTACATGTATGGTTATGAATAGAGAGGCCCTAGTTACCTTGCCATTTTGGGGATTAACCTTGATTTCACTACATGGATGGATTCTTCATTAGTTGGGATGTCCTCACTAATGGGGATGGAAGTCAAAATTTTGACTAATGCCTTACAATGTGTAGTAGAAGTCATGATTAGGTCATACAAGCTTAGAGTTGTATTCTTTTGCTTGAGAGATTACCTAACTCGATTCATTGCACTAAGGCAGTTTTTGTCATTAGCCATGGGCTTGTTGCCCTGGTTGTGCTTTACTTCCTTCATCCATCCCAAAATGCAAACTTCTACTTTAGGTTGTGATTGTTGGGGCTTTTCCTCGTTTTTATGGTTATGGCCTTTTGGATTCTCCTTTAGCTCATTGATTGAAGCAGGTTGGGTAGAGGAGGTCATGGGTATAGCTAATATGGGAGTGGGCCTGAGTGGGTTCACTTCCTTTCATGCCTTCATCTTCTTGTCATCCTTGGTTATTAAGCTTTAGCTTATGAATCTTCCTTTGCTTAGTTGAGGTTTTCTAATTATCAACCATTGGTTGTGAAGAAGAGGTAGTAGCATTAGCTACCACATGAGGTCATTATGTAGTTGGTTGGGCTACAACTGGTTGAGTTGTGTTAAACTATGGCACCCTCATGGCAAAAGGTTCCCTCATAGGCATTCATGATGGTACTCTTATGACAAAAGGGGATCTTGAGCTAGTGGAAGTTGAAGGAGCCCTTTCATTGCAATGGAGTACTCAAATTACAAATGGTTCTCTTAAGGGTTTTTGATCATCATTAATGTTGAATGCTAAAATAACATAAGGGCTATCATTAGCATTCAACGGGCCTTTGTAGATCTACATCAGTTGATTTTGTGGTCGAACTAGGTTAGAAGCATCTAAGACCAGTTTCCCCCTATCTATTATTCTTTGTAGGTCATCCTTCAGTGTGAGGCAAAAATCTGTGTCATGACCCAGTAGTTGGTGATAATGGCAAAAATGGTCTAGTTTGAAGTACCTAGGCAATTGGGAATCATCCTTTATTGCTTGAGTGGGATCCTTGGCTATTTTGCATAGCCACTCATGTTTCTTTCGAGTGGCTTTAGTCATTTGTTTGTATTGCATATGTTCACTCTTCAATAGTTGGTCTAACAACTCGGATGGTTTCATAGGTAAGGTTGTGTACTTACTACAGTCTTTCTATTTAAAACTTGGTCTAGTCATTGTTAATGTAGTGGCCCCATAGGTTGATGGTTAGTTATTGCAATCATTAGTGGGGACCTTGGGTGGATTACTCCTTGGCCCCTGGTTTATGATCTTTACTTCTTTGGTTACAGTTGCTACGGTCATGTTTCTTGTTTGTTCTTTTCCTTATCTCTCTTTGCATGTTGATTCTTATATGCTACATAAGCTGAATCATGACTAGCCTTTATAGCATCTTCTATGTTCTTAGTTTGGGAAAATGCTTAGCTAAGGGATCATAGGTCAAGGTCATAAAGTTTTGACTTGATGAAGTCAATCATGGCCCCCTTGAATATGGCCAAAAGGTGGGCTTCAGTTATGGGCTTTGGTATTTCATTTAGTAGTCCATTTCATCGCTAAATTAACTTTTGTATAGGTTTTAGGGATCCCTATTTAACCTTCATGAGTTGGTCAAGCCTGGTGTTGGGCTTCAAGTTATACTTGAAAGAGTTGACAAACTGCGTTATCAAGTCTTCTAGAGAGGATATGGATCCTCTAGGTAATGCCTGGTACTAATCAAGTGCTTTCCCAATTAAAGACATAGGGAAAATCCTCATGATGATATGAATCCATGGCTGCAAGAGTAAGCATTCAGATCAAAAGGTAATAAGGTAAGCATTGGGATCACCTTCTCCATTATATTTACTAAATTAGGAAATAGGGACACTAAGAGGAAGTGTCAAGGGTGGGACTACAAGACTGATGGAATCATCTTGGTAAAAATCCATAATCTAGACATTTTGTAAAGTAGAGGCTTTAAGTCTCTTCAACTTCTCCGTTAGGTCCTCGATCATTAAAAAATCTTGATCCAAGCCCTATGATGGCCTTGTTCGCTATGGGGCTTGCACATATAGTTGTGGCATCTATTGTGAGCCTTGTGGCCTCGCTATGGGTTGTAAAATGGAATAAATAGGTTGTGTCATGGTTGTAGCTTGTGGGTCAAACATAGAAACAAATTTTTATGCTAATACTTAAGACACAAATAAGATAAATGGGGTGTGTGACCCTTGAGTTGCTTGAAGTCCCATAGTGGATCCCACGTAAGCAGTTAATGGATTTGTGGTGGTGAAAACCACCATCGATGACTGCACAAATTGAGACTATGTAGTAAATGACATTGACAAATCATCTAGGTTTGATGAGTGGCTATGACTAGTGTGGGACTAACTATGGTAGGGTAGGAGGGAGTGGAAGATGATGATAGCATGTCCATGGAGAACACAAAGGCATTAGAAAAAGGCAGTATGACCTTGGGGGATTTTTATTGGAGTAGTCCTCCCATGATGCTTTTAGGCTCATATTCTACCTTAAATTCATCCTCTTCTTCCTATTGTTCCTCAAAGCTATGCTTGTCATCTTCCTCTTCCATCAAAATCAATTGAGCTAGGATGTTGGCATAGATTTCATTGAGGGATATTTAGTCATAAGGGGAAGAGACATACTCTTTCCCATCCCAATGTATGAGCTTAGACTCCCTTTTTGCCTCTACTTCCATGCATGGAATCAAGAGAACAACTCGCATTTTGGCATAAATATAGTAGTAAAAATCCTCATTTATAGTTGTAAAATCAATAATTTCCCCTCTAACTCTTAAATATTTCCTACATTCAATGATACTAGGGTCTTTAGAATCATAGATCCTCATGGCTTATTAGCTTGGGCCTTCACTAGTGAGGATGAAGGGCAACTTGGTGGACTATTGAAAAGACATGGTTATGTTGCTAAAAATGGCTTATAATGGACTATAAATGATAAAATTGAAGTAAATTCTAAAGAATGAAATTCAAAAATGTTTAAAAGGAAGCAAAAATGGCTAAAAACATAGTACTTACTAAAATTAGTATGTGTGGGGTAAAGGGGGTTTACCCCTTTAATAAAAATGGAAAGCTAATAAATTTTGTAACAAGCCTCACTAATGCTAGCCCCCTTAACTACCTCTATGCTAGGTATGGAAAGGGGGATAGAAGGGGGACAAGATGATGGGAATCTCACACCTTCTAATGCAACATTGATAGGGGGAAAGGCTGAAAATTACAAATGCCAAAAATGGCTTAAAATAGGTTATAAATGGAAAAAATAGAGATAAATCCTAATAAGTGGAATTCAAAAATGATGGCAATAAGTGGAATTAGTAAGTGGGGGTAATGGGGATTTACCCCTTTACCAAAAATTGAAAGCTAGGAATGTTGGTGTTAAGCCTTACCTACGCTAGCCTCCCAACTGCCTCTACGCTAGGAATGGGAGGGGGAAAAAGGGGGTGATATGATGAGAATCTCACACCTTCTAACTCAATGTTAATGAGGAAGGAAATGCTAAAAACCAAAGTCAAAAGTTAGTGTTTTTCACTAAAAATGGTTTTAGTAAGCTATCAATTTTCTTGGCTTGGAAAAATAGGAGGCAGGGAGGGGGGGCACGGCAAAGCTAACTTCTAGAAGCTTGATAATTTCTAGGAGGGCTATACCACCAACTTTAGAAACTAAAGAAATTAAAATTAGCAACAAAAATGAATAGGGGAAAAGATTTTAATGCTAGCATTGGGGCTGAAAAATTCATAGCAATTGCTATAAAAAGCCAACACCCAACCACCTATAACTTCTATGTTGCAATATTAGTTAAAGGGGGGTGGGGGTAGGGGGGAAAGTGTAGTGTTGGTTTTTTTAAGGGTTTTGCTACAAAAAATTAGAAAACTAATTTCAACTAGCAACATTGGCTATAGGGAAGGCAAATCTGGTTACAGAATTTAGGCAAAGGCTCTCCTTCTAGCATCAAAAAAACTGTTGCAACTGGAAAAATGGATCACTAGAAAAACTGATGGATCTAGTGCATTAGCATTAACCCCAAATCCCTAAGGCCTCTAAAAAATAAAAATGGAATTCAAGGTACCCTAGCTAGTCTAGTAGATCAACTAGGGACTTGGGGGGATTGTAAAACAATGTAATAAAATTAGAATATGGAAACTGATAACAGATTTGAATATTACGTAGAAAATAAACAAATATATTTTTCACACAAAACCCAAAACTTAAAAATTTATTAAGAAAATAAAAAATAAGCTAGAGAAATGTGTACAAATGGTGCCTAAATGGGTAGCAAGGGAGTTCACTTAGATGAGGATTTAGGGTCCATTGAAGTTGATGTAGTTAACTTCACGATCCAAATGTCCTGCCACTCCCAATGCTATTGAATATTCTATGCTAATACCTCAGATCTACAACTTGGTTTATTGCTAGGGGTTGAGAAAATTTAGAACTTTGATTACCAGATTACTCCATGCTAGGAGTTGGAAGCCCCAAAAACGTAGTGTTGACACCAAAAGTTCACAAGTCTCAAGGTGATAGAATTACAATGCTTTCACGCTGGGGTTCAAGAGAATGCAAGTATGGGAACTTACAAGAGCTCTTAAGTGCTTGAGAATGCCCAAGTGTGGAATTTTGTATCAAGGATTGCTAGCTAAGAATTCCTAAACTATAGCAAAAAAAATTTTGGAACCCGTAAATGGTGTTCAAGGTTGGCTTTTATAGGTTGGTTGTGAATAGGGCTACAAAGTGGCTGTAATTTGGCTACATAATGACTACACATTGGCTATAATTTTGCTGCAAATTTCTACCTTACACAAGTGAGATGGGTGCTCAAATTTGGGAGGTTACCATATATAGTAAGTACCTTCCCCATGGTCATTTTGTTTACTATAAATAGTAATGAGGGCACACATTCTACATTAGAGATAGATCTCCCTCACTAAGCCTTTTGCTATCCTTATTGAAGTGGTTAGTCAACATTAGAGTGCATGGAGTGTTGAAATTTAGCTTTTGTGGCTTCCACGTTGGGGACATGTAGTTTTCATGCTAGGGGGAATGTTTCCAAGCTAAGGGGAAACTTCCCCTTCCACACTAGGGGTAGGTGAGATCTACACCCTTATAAGTGTTTCCAGCATAGAAAAATATATACCCCCATAAAACCCATCAAATTACCATTTTTGGCATTCCAAAAGGCATTTTTGACCCCCA